>JAPFBL010000254.1:5205000-5805000 GCA_026182355.1 Hermatobates lingyangjiaoensis
TATCCATTTGTTTTAGAGTTTTAAAACTCTTTTGTATTCAGTTCGCCTCGTTATCTAGAGAAATCAAGATGTCATTGTTTCCAAGCCTAAAATTAATGGTGCCACACTATGGTGCTGTCGCAGGGGCGAAAATTATGGCTAATTTGTTATTCGGCTCCTCTGTTAGTTGCAACCAATCCTCTGTAACGGATATATTCTACACAGAAGTCTTCAGCTGTACCTAGTCAAGCTGATTCCAGGAGGAATCGTTTAACTAGTATGTGACACTATACCGGCTCGGGACAGACAGCCCTTGGTGCGTAAGTTTTTCTATTTCTTACATGTAAGACCTAGTGCCTCGGCGGAGATACCCAGTCTTCAGTACTATCGACCATAGCCGGCCACTGCTTTCTCAGCGCAGTGAAGGTAGTAAAACTTGACAGCCCTATAGTAAATGCAAGGATACCAACATTGGTATTGCCATAATTCTATTCAAAAAAACTTTATCTGTTTACTTGCTTTAATATTAAATTTAATAATTCATTATTCATTAATAATGAATAAGAACTACAGTCATCTAGTTTTTCTTCAATAAATGAATATTTAAATTAAAATATTAAATTTGATATATTGCCTATATTTAAATTAATTCATTCATTTTGAAAACAAGATTAGCATAAATTCAATGTAATTAATATTTTTATAAAATACTGGTGTTAACTTACTGATGGCGTCGTAGGCACATTGGATTCCGCTTCCTTCGCATATTTCTGTCACTGTGTCTCCTAAAAAAGTGATATTTATTTACGATATTGTGCCCTTCACTAACAATTTAATATATTCTTAATGTAGTAAGTCACTTTCAGAAAACAAAACGAACGAATCGATTTTTTTTACAAAACATAACAGAATCTGATATCACAAAGTTATGAGTCAGACCTCATAAAGAAATACTCTCATTCCTCTGAATTTTTCATAAATTTGACTACAGACAATGAGGATGCATATTTACTTTATAAAGACTATTGAAGATCAAAATCGTGGATATATAATAGGTGTGACTGAAAATGTAAGCTGGATCATTACGAGGAGAAACTATTGATTTTATTATTTGATTCATTGAATCATAATGACAGAACTAAAATTAAAGAAGCACTCTGAGTACTTGACGAAATGTGGTTTGTACGTTGACTGAAAACGAATGAAAGTTTGCTCACGTGGCATATACTGAAGTACGCATCGACACACTGAGTACGTGTAGTTGGCCTCACATTCCATTTCGCAATTCCTCTGCGAGTAAGTTTGATAGAATCGCAGTGTACGCTCCTCCTCGAAAAAACACTGTCGCTTGCTTATTTCTATGTTTTCCACCTCAGGGTTTGCTTTGATGATTGTTGGCGTTATTACGTATCGAGTTTCTTTTCCAGATGGCACCACTGTGCCAAATGAGGTCATCTTAACCATTTCTAGGGGATTATGTAGCATTACCTGAAATCTTTTCTGATTTTAATACATTCATACATCTATATAGTTATGAAACTCTGTTACCCGCATTTATATGTTTGCACATGCTCAAAATTGAATAATATGTTTGAAATTTGGTGGGTATCGAACTCAAGTCCTTGCTATTCCAGATCTAGCGCGCTACCAATGCGCCAAGAGGACTTTTATAAAACTAGCTTCTGTATATAAATGACGTCAAAGCATTAAATAATAGTTTTTCGACATAAATTATAATTATTTAATTATAATAAATTTAGAAAAAGAAATTTTAATGAATGATCTACGATAATATGAAATAATTATTTAATATATCAATAAATGTTATTTATTATAGCTAACAAAATTGTAGAAATGATCAAATTAATATAAGTAAAATATTAACAACACACAATTATCTCCGTAATAAAAAAAACCCTTTGTTAATGGCTATATTTTATTCTTTTGATATATCTATTTCAATAAAAATGGTAGAGTAGAGCTCCCAATACATCGGAAGGTACAGAAAAGTTCTTAATAAAACTATTTCTCTCTAAATTAAGCAGTTCAGGACTAATTACGTTGGCTGTAGCATCTCAGGAATTGACAACTTCTTCCAGTTGTCAAGATAGGAACTGATGCTGATATCTATAATGCTTGAATCAATTTTACTTGTGGCGCAAGTTTTAGTAAATTCCGTTTAACTACCAATATGAGAGTTCAAGAAGAAGATTAGGAGTACTCTAAATTTCTGATAAATATTGGTGAAGATAGAGTTGAAAAGAATGAAAATAAAGAGATTATTACTGTCCGAAGACATGTTTATCCGTGCACATAATGTTGATTAGTGTATTGAATACATTTATTCTTCATTTGCCAACCCACAAATATTGTTCACAGAAAATTCTATATAAGTTCTATTTAACGAGACAAACAGTGAAATTAAGGATAGGTTCATTGAATAATTTCCTGGAGAAATTAAACAATATCTGTCATGCAACTCGCTTTGTGTAGGAACTGGAGACCCACACATTAACCTCAAGAATTTCTTGACTCCCTAGAGTTGTCTGGATTGCTCTAACATAAGCTAGAACTCAAAAAGGAAGCTCCTGTCATGTGTATTTATGAGAAACATTGACCCACCGCGCTTATGTAATGGAACAAGACTAATAACTGAGAAGCTTTATGATAATGTCATTGTTTGTAAAATTATCACATCACCGGTATCAAGGGGAAATAGTTTTAATTCCAAGATTGAAAATCGTTTTATCTGAAGAGGACAGCATTCCTTTTTTTAAGGATCCAATTTTCAATTTAGTTAGGATTTGCTATGACTATTCATAAGTCTCAAGGAGAGACTCTACAGAAAGTTTTAGTTCATTTATGTAAAGCAGCATTTCAACATGGCAAAGTACCATGAAGGGTCAAAAGAAGTACCATATGCTCTCAGAAGGGTCAAACAGAAAGAAAACGTTAAGGTTTTTTTTTGAAAAATTCAAATTGCACAAAACATGTAAATAAAAAGAACTGTCTTAAAAATAAATTAGTGTCCATTATCCTCTTTATTAGAAATGAATTAATTTAGAGTGTATCTGCGTTTATGTGAACATGATTGCATTAAAAAGAAGGTGTTGGATGACCCAACTGGCCGCGGGTAGTCTAGTTATATATATATATATATAGTTCAATATAGACAAAGAAACATAGAGAAATCAAAAGAACACATTTACAGTCTCTAATTTTCGGTTTGAACCGTCTTCAGGAGAGATAAGAGAGGGAAACCAAGCGCACTGGTTCAGAGACGGTTGGAGACCGTATATATATATATATATATATATAGATTAAAAGGATATTACAGGTTAATATAAAGAGAAGGTCAAAGGTCAATAATGAACAAGAAACAAGCGGTCAACGGTATACTCTTTCAACCTTTCAACTCTTTTATTCTAACCCCTTGTTTCTTGTTCATTATTGACCTTTGACCTTCTCTTCATATTAACCTGTACTATCCTTTTAATCTATTTATAGCAATGACTAAGCATGAGTCATCGATTTTAATTTAACATGTCACTTAGCCAACTCCTTTTCCAGTTGAACCCTGTTAGCAGGAGGTTAGTTCGTAGGATCGAATCTCTCAGTCTTAAGGTGGTGAATGCCGAGACTGCTGTTAATTTTAATGATACCTGTTTAAAAGAGGATCTGCTGCCTATTTATACCAATATATATATAATATATATATATATATATATATATATATATATATGTATATTTAAATTACGTATTTTATTATATAAGTGATTATCACAAACGATTCAACGAAAAAAGTACAATAAGTTCGGGGTGAATTGAAGCACTAGGAAGACAAGTCAAGGAAAGAATTACATTATCAAAAGCGCTCTGTCAGTGTTACCACCTTATCGAGGAGGGGAAAGTGGAAAAATATTGAATAATAATGAAAGACTGAAATACAATGAAAGCATACTCATACAAAATTACAACAATAAATATAATTAATATTAATATTACAGAAATACCCCCATTATAGACGACATTCTTTTCACTTGTTGTCGTGGTAAACATAAGTTAGACCTATGTCATTTCAAGCTTTTCTGTTCTCCATTTCATCGACGCACCAGGTGTCTGATACCCGCGTTAACAATGGGGCAATGTTTCTTATGTAATGGACATTTTTCGACCTCCACCCTTATGAATCCCACTAGCCCGCACTGGTACCTTCATTATTATAGCTGCCATCGCTCCCATGTCGATCTCTGTCCACATATGCTTCATCAAGTTTGTAGCAATATTAAACACCTTGAAAGATGATTGTTAACACCTAACAGATGGACGGACAGTTCCAAAAGGCGACAGCAAAATTTTTCCTAGCTGAAATTTGCTCTAGGGTAAAACTAAAGAGCAAGAAATAAAAATGCATATTGAAATTGAACTTTACCTGTCTTTTCCTTTTCCTGCTGGTTTTTACCATACCGCTTTAAGTGTGTGCTGGTTAGGAGACTTCATGTCACACTCGACTTAACGAAATGTATGCCCTTCATCCTCTGTAATTTCCTCTACAGTATATTGAATTGACTGCAAGGTGGGGCTAGACAGTCCACTCTGCGCGCCATTAATAATGTACGCTATGGTTGGTAGTGGAGGTAGGCTTTCCTACTACCTCCACTACCAACCCTCCTTGATACCCCCTCTATTTATTCCGCCATTTTAACGACTGTCCAGTTTCCATTTCGTCTGCAGCGCTAGTTTATATTGAATCCTCTGTTTACTCTCCATCGGAAAATTCCTATATACCTGTGTTAATAAACATTTAACGTTTTATTAGTGAGTAAATTAATCTAAGGCGAATGTTACATGAATATTAAGTCTAACTGATAAAGTGTGAGTAATATAAGTTTGGGATACGATAGCTATTCAAGGAAGCAGATAAGTTACTGATGGCCCTCGCGCTAGTTTCACTATTGCGAAAATGGGCAGTATTTGAAGAAGCATAGAAGATGGTACACTGAGGAAAATACTCCGAAAACTGGGATTATTGGACCATCAATAATTTCACAGAATATGACCAAAAATATTCATGAATAGAAACAAAATTGAATCAAACCCTAGTTTTTTTTTTACAATACCAATACATGATACAACAGTAGGCTTTATCACTTATGACTCTGAAACCCCAATATTGCACTCGGAGAGCCCAACTAATCAAGGCAAAGAAAACTGTGTTGTTTCATGAAAATACAAAGCAATGATATATAGGTTCTTTAAGATTCGCGGGATCAAGTATCTAATCAATTGATAATAACATGAACGACTGCACAGGTAGATTTCAAAAATGAAGGGATGTCTGATTTCAATCCGGTTGATTGTTGTCGTGACTCATATAAAATAATTTTAACAAAGGATAGATGTTTCTTCAGAGACTTTAATCTTGCTGATATATATTCCTTGTCATTACTGTGTGAGCAGTAATACAGCACTTGCCTTGTAGCCTACGCTGTTCTCCGAAGAGCAGTAGTACTCGTCGGCGTTGGTGTCGAGAGTGACGGTCAGGCCAACATTGCTGCCTGACCCCAGGGGTCGCCACGGTAGGTCCCACTCGTCTGCATACTCTCCGTACCCGTGCTCCGGAGTCCAGTTAGTTGACTTGAAAAGGCTCTTGATCCTTAGCACATAGGACAGTGGTCTGTAACAGAATATTCCGTTTCACGCTCTCTTTTAGAGCATAACATTACTTTTAACATAACTCTTCATTTGTGAATAACATTTCATAGAAGAGATATAATAAATGAGTGGTGCGAATTTCTGTGGAAGGATTTCCATTTGATAACAGTAACTAACAAATTGGTAACATAAAGCTGTGTAGTAACTTTGTGATGGCAAAACCATGACATAACAATAGATTAATGAAACCTATATAGACAAAGCGATATTCGAAAGCAGTAGCATAACAGAGAGTGAATATCGAAATGTACAAACAAACGTACATCGAAAAAAGCATATATATTGAATGGTAAAACACCTAGAGTGAAACACATAGGAAAACAATTAGCAAAATTCACTTCAATATTTGAGTATCCGACGTCATTAGGAGAGAATTCAACTGATATGACAACTGTTTGCAGTCAGCACCTAGTCGACCACTTTTATTCTGATAATGACAAATATCGAAATGCTGAAATGGAATTGTGCCAGTTCTTTTTCTAAGTGTTGCTTACTTTGTACTTTATGTTGTATTTTCGTGGATCATTTAATTTTGTTTATAAATAGTATATTCATATTTACTTATTGTATGCATAAATTGTACTTGTACAGCCCATAGTACAAGTACAATCAAGAAACTGAAATTCACATAAACAGATATCGAAAAAGAAGTTCTCGTTTCTTGGTAGAAATATTGAAGTAACTACTGTTTTCGTTTTCTACCGATTAAGTATTTAAGTATACATAGGTTTATAAAAAACCTAGATCTAAATGGTTGGAAAAAAACAAAGTGTTGGAAAAAACCAAATCTCATATACCTGATTCATGATTAAATCTTTCAAAATCAATGAAGTTGGATCTCCATTTCTGTTAGAGAAAGCAGTTTTGAGCTTTTACAATTTGAGGTACCGTTAAAGATCTATGCGTTAATAAACTTGAGTAAAGCAAGACTTATTGCTGCCAATCCAGAATCACTCCGGCATGAGGTTCACCCATAAGTTAATAAGTGATGATAATGAGAAGACTAGCCGAAAGCCTATCAGTATGAGAGTTCGAAGCGCTTAATTTTGAAAATCAAAAGTGTATGTAGAAGGAACATGCTATACTGACACCTTCTTGAGCACCAGGCTCCAGTCCACCATGTTGAACCGACAGCAAGTCCCCTCGTCGGTCAACGTCTGCACGAATATTTCGTTGCATGGTATGCCATGGCCTTTCCACTTGCAATCCAGTATCATTTCTTCGCAGTTCTGAGTTACCTGAAGTAATTCCCATATAGTTTTATTATTTCTCATTTGTTTCCATCATGTGTGTCTTACCCTGAACATAAAATCCAGAAATGCAGTGAAGTCTGTGCTATTACTTCCATGCTCGTCGACTTCAGCTTTATTATCTACGCAGAGATCATGTAGCATTCTTCTTTCCCAACTTAAAACTCCTTCTTTTGACCTACAAATATCTTTTAAGTAACTTTTTTTAATTCAGTTTCTAATTTACTTTCTTTAAAGAAGAACAGAAATGATGTTATGTCAGTTCGTTAGTTTTTTTAAGAAACCAAAAACATAGTTTTTTGTAATTGGTTATGTTGATATTTTTACTTTACTATAAGTAAAGTACAGTAGAACCCCCTTTATCCGGTATCCAAACATCCGACACGCTCAAAACAACGGCAAAATTTTGACCAGGGTAATTTCCCTTTTAAATAAGTTTAAAAAATAGAGTTAAATACAGTATCGAAATATAAGTTTACGACTAGCCTATAAATATGCCTGCCCTGCCCTAAGGAAAATAAAATATGAAAAATAAAGTTCACGTTTATTAAAAGTGCCTTTACAGTGGATTACATTACATTCTACAGTCTACAGTCAAGCCTACGCTCTATGAAGGTAATTACGAGTGTGTTTTCTATGATTGTTTTGCTATTTTCTAACTTTTAATTACTTCGTGTGTATTTATAAGAGTAACACTCAAAACAACGGCAAAACGCTTTATCCGGCATGGTCCCCCCCCCCCCCCCCCCCCCCGATCGTGCTGGATAAACAGGGTTCTACTGTATAGTGATCGTGAAAAAATTCGATCTCCAGATTTTGACGGAATTATATGTTTTGAGGTCCCAAAAGTCGTTTTATGAAGTTTTTTGAACATGTCTGTGTGTGTGTGTGGGTGGGTGGGTGAGTGTGTGACCACGCTACGGTCCAGAATCTTTGATGGATCAAGTTGATATTTTACACAAAAATGGGCCTCATAGGGAAGAAGGTCTCTATTGTATGAAAGAATTATGCATGACGGGAAAGTCACTTTTTTTGCCAAAAACCGTTTTTTAGAAAATTTTTTTCTCCTAAACTGATAACCCTAGAGTTTTTGAAATTTTGGCATTATATTTGAGGTAACAAATGGAACAAACGAAAAATATATTCACAATTTTAAAATAAAGGGAAATATTTTTTATTCAATAAAATGTAAAAATTTTATCTTATAATTCAATCTCAAACCTTGTGAAAGCGATACAAGCCATACTGTTTGACGAATCAAAATGAAACTATGCTTAAAAATAGAGCATTATATGGAAAATGATTTGAGATAATTTTCTTTCAAAATTACATTCACCAAAGGGTGATTTCTGTACGATTTGTGTTTTCAGAAAATGTTTTTTTGACGCTAAACGGCTCATTAAAAACTCATAAAAATTTGACCATAAATGGAACAAAAAATTAGCAATTCATAAAAAAATATTCATGAAGTTTCAATTACGGGAAAGTGCAATAAAGCTATAAAAACTGTTTGTTTATCCTAGACAAACTAGCAGGATTACCTGCTATACTTATCGAATTTTTGATATTTTTTTACAATGTTTACATTGGCTTGGAATTTTTTCAGTAAATTCACTGATATTATATAATGTTTAGACATATAATGACAATCTTTAAATGATTTAACGACTTATATGTGATGTAAGAAGAATAAAATTTGTATATGTAAAAAGTCAACAACAATAGAGCATATGAAACATATAATCTCTGATCGTTTTTATAGTATGATGGGTTTTATCATTTTTTAACAAATTGTCTAATCAATCTATATGTTGCACAATTCTACAATGCTTAATTTCAGATGCTGATTTTTTTCGTTTATGAATAACATTATTATTGGGTAATCTTGAAGTTTTGGAATGAACTTTTATGTCCTATAGAAGGGTTTTTATGTTTTTGTCTAATCTCCAGTTTTTTCACTATTCTAGTCTAATAGTTCATACCATTATTGTTAAAAATTTCAAACTTCCAGCTTTTAAATTTAAAATTATACAGAGAAGTCGGCTTTGAACTTTATTTAAGAATGCAAAAGTGGCTAATTACCAATATATATTTTTTTAATATACATTTACAGCAAACTTATAACAGAGTACAGCACCTGGGAAAAAATAACATCCCCTCAGAGTAAATTGTTTTTTTATGATTTTTGACAAAGGGAAAGAAAAGTGAGTTTTTAAAAAACTCTAGCTTGCCATGAAATTCCCAGTATAATAATTTGATAAAAGATGAAAAATGTAGAACATTATTTAGAATTAAAAAAAATTTTTTAAAAATAATTGAAATTATCCTACATCTTAAATAAATAATGATCTGAAAACGACATTTTTTCTTATATTTTTTGACATTTCAGACAATAACTTTGTAATGTTTTTAAAATATTTTCAAGTTTTAGATGGGAAACTTTGTCTTAAATCTTCACTGTAGAAGGAGGTAAAATAAACTACTCGTATGTAAGTGATCCACTGGTTATTGGTACAAAAGCGATGTTCTCTTGTAGGAGTAATATCGTAATACGAAGTCTACACTTGCGCTTTTCAAAAATGTTATGACTGCTGTAGTTATACTAATGATATTATAGGAATCAGTGGTGTGATATACAAAACTATGCGTGTATATTGATAAGTGGATAAATCACTATCAGTACTACCTCCAGGAATGAAAAACTAATAAATCTTTTGCAATTAGACATTTAAATTATGCCTAAGTGGGATATTATATATTATATAACCAAGAAGATTGATATTACATTTAAGTTAGTAATGTGGTGAAGTTAACTATAGTCCAATCCAGATTTATTCAGTTAATTGACTCAAATAAACTTTAATATAGAAGGAGGTCAGATAAACAGCATTCACTGGCACTATAGTGCTATAGATGGCCATGTATGAGATCCACTGGATGTGGTAGCAAACGTCATATTCTCTTGTAAACGATTATTTGGTAATACGTTTTCTTGCTTTGGCTTCGCCACAATGTTTTTTCTCTAGTAATATCAAGAATATTATACCTATCCTTTGTGTGATAATCAAATATAAGTATATATATCTGTAGAGTCTCCATATGTTTGAAACATTATTATCATCTGCCTTATAGACATTTACGTTATGTTTAAATGCAAAATTATATACCAAAGAAATTTGAGAATATATTTATTTATAGCATAGTTGAGTGCAAAATTTTTTACTTGTAAGCTGCGTTATGTGTGTGTTTCTTTAATTCCATAGTAATTGAATAAACCATCCACTTTATAAAATGATATATTGAAATTTTATGCCCACTCAAATTCAATTTGCTGTCAAATAGCTGGTACAGAGGACATGGTAATTCATTTAATATAAATTTATTTTCAAAGGAATTATTTCATTTTTCAAAGAAAATTATCACTAATAAAATTCAAACGCATTCTCACTTAACATCGTTTTAAACTGATTATTACAAAACCGTTTTGGAAATCATTTAATGAAATTAGCCTTTAAAAATAACATTTCATAAGATAACAACATTAAAGTATAACTGGGATTAAAAAAAAAGTGGGGATTTTCATCCTGGACTAATCGATCACCAGCTATATTTGCCAGATTCATTTTTCATTTATTTACATTGATTTGGAAAATAGGAATATTTTTATGTTTTAAATGGGAAGCTTTGTCTTAAATCTTCAATGTAGAAGATCAGATAAATCATGTAAATGATCCAATAGCTATTGAAACAGACGTCATGTTCTCCTGTAAGAGATTATTTTGTAACACAAAATCTTTACTTTCGCTTTTCAAAAATGTTATTACGGCGGTAGTTATTATGATATATAATAATAAGCGTGATATTGATAAGTGGATAAGTCATTATCAGTACTAGCTGCAGGAATGAAAAACTAATAAACCTTTTCCATTTACACATTTATATTATGCCTAAATGAGACATTATAAATTATATATCCAAGAAGTTTGATATTAAGTTTACTTATAGTAAAGTTGAGTGTAGGCCACTCCAGATTTTTTAATTTACATTCAAGATGTTTAGATTTACATAATGGGCAGAAATGAAACTTTCAAGCTTTTTACGATGTTCCTCCATTTATATTAATCTTTGTTGTTTGAGTTGTGTGGGGCTACTTATTAGTAGCCTACTTATATAATTAAGCGATATGGTTCGAAAAACAGAAAAAAATATATATTTATATAAACGGTGTTTACAATAAATATATAGTGTACATAAACGCTGAGTGAAAACAAATTAATACTGCAGACCAATCTAGTAAAATCTATTTTTTATTATGCATACCTGATAATTCACCCTAAACATCGACTCATATTGAAGGGCAGGTGCCTGTAGTCTTTTAAAGGCTGAAGTAACCAAGAGTAATTGATATTCAAAGTAATCCTAATATGAATTTCTGGCCACTAAGAAGAGTACCAGTTAAGAGTCTAATATGAATCTATAAAGTACTTTTATTGTATAACTTCAATGAAATAGTGAACAGCCTGAAACAACTCTGCATTTATAATAGAGACTTCAAGAAACAAACGAAGAATATATCAGCACCCTAAAGAAGAAAGTAGATGATACAGAGTACATGCAATATCTATTACCAAAATCAATTTTCGGACAAGAATAGACCATATCAGTTAATAAAATAACTTCAAACCATATTGAATGAAGAAAACGATAGCTTATAATTCAACTGAATATAAATACCTACTTCTTAACCAAAACGACTCAGGTGTAAATTCAAGCTTGGAATTTACTTGTTGTGTAACCTGTATTCTCTTTTCAAATCAAGGAATTCTCGATTCATTCAAGGACCTTGTCTATAAGGGGGTCGTTCGTTCAGTAATGACTTATGGATTAGAGATGCACTAATAAGTCGTCTGGTTTAGAGATGCACCAACGAAGAAGGCTTGTATCCAGATTATTCAAATAAGTGTGCCCGCCTTATAGCCAGGGCTCCTTGGTACGCCCGAAATGTGGATATTCACCATGATTCGAGAATAGAATCCATAGATAGTTACACCACTCGACTTACTACCAATGAAGACAACAAACTACCTACTCATCCCAACCTTCTTGTACAAGCTCTCAATCCTGTCACCAACCTTCCTCAACTTCACTGAACTATTACTTCATCCACTGACTATTTTTCCAACATATGACTAAAAACATTGAAAACTATGACTAAGGAGATCACATGACTGCGAATACGACGTCATTACTGTACGGACGAACTTAATATCTGACATGAATTACTGGCAATCCAAGTTATAGTAGCACAGTAATCATAAGGACAGACCGTAGCCTATCCAAGAAACCAATTTAATAGACGAATGTACGTGCTGATCAGAAGATTTGAGTTACAAAATTCCTCGTATGTGTTGCTACTGGTAACATAGTAACCTAAGGTCTCTCTATAGTCTTGATTTAGAAGCCCAGAAGGATATATGAAATGATTCTACCAAATCAAAATTGTCGAAGAAAAAATCTTCGAGCAGAAATACAAAAGTGATTTCACGAGAAAGGAATAAAAGTGGCTTTAGAAGTCCTACATATTGTGGATAAATCACTGCATATTAACGGTCAAATAGTTATTTTCAACAGAATTTTGAATTTAGTTGATAATAGTAACCACTGACAGGTTGTGGGAGGACTAAAGGTCGATAACACTTTATGCTGCTCTTCCACAACCTCCACATAGTAATAACTAGAACTCCAGTAAAATAAACACAGAAGTAAAGCCTTATAGTAAAATAGATGAGATATAGGTGCATATATACAAGAAAAAAAGTGTTAGAACTTTACAGTCAAGAAGAAGTTTAATTGTCAAGGGAAGTTACCTGTAATAGAGAGAAAATAGAAAGCGTTTATTCTGAATTTTAAAAAGTGATATGAACGTAATCAAGTTGGCTTACCTTTCTAGTATTTGAAGTGCGCTTGATTTCTTAATGTTGTTCATATTGCAGATTGTTATTCCTGGGAAGGGAATCTCGTCTAAATTGACCATGGTTGGAGATAGAGATACTATGATGGGATTATCTCGAAACTTCAGGAACAGATTCGATATAAAGAAACATGCTGTTCCTCCTGCTAATAATACTGCGGTTATCCAGAATAACCTCAAACAGATTAAAGAAAGGTTAACATCCAAATAGAGCCTCATGTAAAACGCTTCCGACTTAGGAAGATTATTTTCCTGTCAAGTTTAATGAATAAATATACATTCAGCAAATAAATATGTCATTCGCCGTCCTAAGCATTGACCTAATTCTGTGGTGGTTTGTGTTTTACTTACTACTTTTAGTTTAAGTAGTTCCCGCTGTTTCTGGTTTCTAGAAACCCATGAATGAAGAACAATCAAAATAAATTGAAGATAATCGTAAAGTGGAAGGCATGCTGCCACAAAAAATCTCAAGTGGTCTATATCAACTTTACTGTATGTACTGGTACTCTTTTACAGTACTATAAGTAATGTACGAATTGGTTTTGAGATTTCAGTGCATTTATACATTTTAAGATCCCCAGATTAGAATTTTAATTTTTTTTATAATCTTTGGCTGTGTGTATGGGTACGAATTCAAAAGTTGTTAACTCAACTATTGAAGTATGGTTGAAATCGAAATCGGGTTTTATATAAAACGCTTTTTCTTCGGCTACGCAGACTTTTTTTTGCAAATGTAACGAGTTTTAGTAACTTCTTTGGTAAGACGTTATTGTTTTATGAATGTTGAAATTAAGAAATAATTTAAAAAACATATTACTATCAGTAACAATATTGAAATTGTCGTTTGTCTCATATAACGTTAATTTATTCTTGTATCATTATTGTACTATAATGCATCCCTCGAGGACATTTTAAGAGCAGACCAGTTTCAAGAGCCTTGTAAAATACAATGCTCTTTTAAAGTGGTTTTAAACAAAATGATGACATTCGTGCTTTCTTTAGGGAATCAATTTAATTATCCTATTTAGAATGGACACTGGTTCGTCTAGCTTTTTTAGAGAGAGCTTGTGTGCTGACTTCTGTTCAACCATGTTTGGCCGACTCATCGAATTCTGGTGTTCAGAAACTCAGATAAGAATCTCTGCGTCACTGGCCATTAAAATATATGTTTAAAGTTTTATTATTTTGGTAGTGATGAAACCTGGAAAGTACATGAAGTCGAGTGGGCCGGCGAGAATGAATCATGGGGCGGGCTTGGCGGGATGAAGAAAGAAATTGTAGTGCCTCAACGAACTAATATTAGCAATATGTTCATCCCATCCTGAGGCTGATGCCTTGAACAATTGCATAATGGTTATATTTACTACTACTAACTGAACATAAGTGCGTGTAGGCTCTTCGCAATGCTAACATGCTTATCGATGTGCTGAAGATTCGATTTTTTAATCTTGGTTAACATTTTTTATACATAAATCTCTTTTACGCGAAGAGATCATTCCCTATGCTGTATATTGTGACTCCTTAAAGACCCCATATACTAATATATTTGAGTAAAGAGGAATGTAGGGCGTCAGATGTGAACATCCCAGAGATATGACTCTCCCTTAAGTAGAATGTGTATGGCGTAAGAAATCAAATAAACAAACCAATCAAAGGCGAAGGCTTAAAAGAGTGAGGGTCAACAACAGATAGGTGTACATGATCTGTACAAGCAAACCACAATGATAATAGTATATCTTCATCAACGTAAGCTTTTTCGAATGTTAGTCTTGGTGGTACCAATCTAAACAGAAACAGACTAGCTTCCATTTTGTGTGGGTCAAACTCTTAGGAACCTGATTCGTGCTCATAGATAGTAATAATGATATGCTTCCTGATAAAAATTGATGCGGGAAGAAGTACCCTGTTGTTATACTTCTTAACATAGAAACTGTTACACGTATGCATAGGTTACTTGTCCTACGTTACTGCTATGTTGTTAATATTTAAACTTTTAAACGTGTAGTAAATATTTTGTTCAACTTTCTTTCATTTCTCTTTCTCATATTTACCCGAGAAACGCTTGATATCAGATGGTATTAAATATATGCTAATTTAAAAAAAGCAAGTATTGTAAGAAAAATGAAAATTTACCTTTCGAAAAATGAAAGTTGTACGTTTCCTATGAACCGCAATCCATGAAGTGAAGAGCTTTGTGAATATTTTATTAAAGTGTTAGTAAACCATTTCTTCTTTGCCATTTTTGATCAGTCTGCAAGAATTTTTCTGTTCAATCGTAAAATTTGTATGAATATATATAAATAGTTATTTTCTTTATTAGTAAAATTGCGTATAAATACAGTGATAACTCGGTATTTGAACGACTTTGAACTCGAGCAAATTGAAGTTCGAACAGAGTTATCGAAAAATTTATGCACCTAGAATTTAAACATAATTCGAACAGTTGTCCAAACTTTTAGTAGTTCATGTACTCGTTTTTAAAGAGAAACCTACAGTATATCAAAAAAGTAACACCTATATGATATGACCGAACCGATCCCATTTCCTATTATGTATCTCTTATGGGAAAATTAGTTCTGGTTTTTGACCAAATCGGTTGTCGACCAAAATTCTGGAACGAATTATGGTCTCTGAACCTACGTGCCACTGTATAGGGTTCCCTCATTGTAGGAAATACCAATTTTAGAAGAAAAATCAAGCATTGTGATACATACTGACAATGATTATTTGGAAATTAAAAATGTTCAAAAAATTGAAATTTTAACACGATGAAACTGCTATTTGTGTAGTAATGTAAGTAAAGAGTTATTTATTGAACGTTAGATTTTTCAGTAAAATGTTGAAAAATTTAAAACTTGAAATGGTCATAAGCAATATTTTTATGGCGAGTTGATATTTATACAAGGCATTAGTAATACAAGTAATGAGTTCGTAATAATTAATTTAATTACCAATCATTCAAAAACTATTTTTTATTAATTTCTTACTTATAATGCTCGTCCCAGTGGTTACTCTGACACCTTAAATTTTAAGGTTTTACCCTCTGTGTTTTATTGCACTGTACCGTAAGGTTCACCATCAAACTGCTGTTTCCCAGAAGGCATGTCTATTCCATGCGTTTTCAAAAAAAAAAAAAAAAATACCTGGATGGATATTCCAAGTTATATCTTCCTAGTAGTGCATAATTCATTTCTTAGAATTGATTATAGAAAGAATGGTCCCTCAAGGGTATGCTTAGACTTCGACAAGTGTAACCTCCCTTTTTACAAGTATTTCTATTAATCTAGTCAATTTGACTCAACAGAGTGAATGGGATAGCATTTCTAAATATACTGTTGTCATTTATTGAACGGAGTTTGATGACTGTTAAAACAATCGAGCAAAAACGAGAAGGAGTTCAACAGGAGAAAATTGATTTAAGATTAAACACAACGTTTTCTTAGCTGCTGCCAAGTCGTCAATAGCAGTTTTAATGTTCACATTCTTAAAATATTAGATTTCCAACGTAAATGAAAAAAAAAATTACAAAAGGACTGACTTTTCAGATTATGGTAAACTCACTGAATTTGAATAATATTTGAATAACAAAATTGATTTTAAAATGTATTTCCTCTATAAAATAAAGTTAAACATACTTATAAAAGTTTTTTGTAACCTTACTGTAACCTCAAGAATTATTAAGGTGATCATCAAATCGTTTTCATATCTCACTTCTAGTATTTGTACTGTGTCAATTATTGTTCATTATGAATTATTTTGATTTTTTATTTCGAAATATTTGTGCAGTTATAATGACTGTTTTCAAGTATATTGTAACGTTGATCTAAATAAAGCAGTGATTTGATGTCAACAAACACTGCAGAATTCCTAACATGTATACATAATGTATGTGTACAGTGTAGAGCAGTCACACTACTTAATTCATGACTACGAAGGAATAAATCATCACAAAACAAAAGAAATAAGGGCAGCTGTGCCGAGGCTTTGAGGTAGGCTATCACAGAGTTGTATTATCTTCATATTTGTATCCATCATGTATTGATGTATATCTTATCTTTGAAAATTATTTATACAATAATAGTTGTATCATTTCACATTTTCCTCTGTTTTGTATGAATATGAAAAAGCTTTTGAATGAAACTGAAATGTTGGTTATGAGAGTTTCTGTTGAATGTCAAATGATGCCATTTTTCTGAATATTTTAGTTGCTTGTCTATAGGCTTGTAGACAGCTGTATCTCATATTCTTATTTTCGTCTTACTTTAACACTATTTATATATTTTAATGATATGACGAAAAAAGATTTTGGTTGAAGCTCTAGTAACTTCCATTTTTCCTCTAATATTTTCGTGATTTCTTTTATATTATGAAATACTATTTTCCTGTTTATAATGAATAAGTTTAGAAATTGAAACTTATTCATTTTAAACATGAAATTTTTCATTTTTAAATTTCTGCCTATAAAAAAATTGGAAATGAAACCGAAACTTCTATTCTTTGACTTTGTTTTGAACCTTGAAACCTTTTTTTGTACTCCCAGAAGTATTCTACATATCTGCTGAAGTCATTAGTATATAACCGAAATTGTGGAAAAATATTCGTTTCTGTATTATTTATTACTTTCAAGTTACATATGTATGATTATCTATAATATAGAGAGACGGTTGATTTTAAGTTTGAATTCCCTTAAGTTTTCATTCACAGATATTGGGAGAAGGCCTGGGTTCTGAGGTATGGATTTTTGTGTTTAGAGCTTAGAACGTGATGATATGTATGTCGAAAGTACTTTGACAGTTCAAATTAATTGAAAATTCCCTTTTTTTCTTATAAAAAAAGGTAAGTTTATTGCATTTGATTTTGTGGCATGATGGAGAGGGATAATGGCTTACCTGAAGTAGGACGCAATAGATGAAAAGCAGGAGAAAAAAAATCTGGCTATTGGCGGTGACTGAATGATCAAGTGGCGGAATACTGGCTTTCTGTCGATACTCCGACCAGTATTAGTCACTTTGTCGTCCGTCATCTCCTCGACCTTGCCTTTTTAATCTTACAAATTACTCCTCTCCATAAAACAACTGGATCCATTAGTTTTTTATGTCGAATATTGTTGGCCCAATTGGTGTCAACATGATTATAAGTCACTTTGCAAATATTAGCATACATTCAAAATGGAGACCGGATTATTTTGATACCATAACGATAATAGCATAGCAATGGCTTCATCGTTTAAAATCAGAACAGTTTATATATTGCAGTCAGACATATATTCTATTAATGAAAATGCAGTATTTTCTATTTATCCAATACAATCGAGATGGGTGCCGTTATATTAAAGGACGAAGGTCTCCAAATCTCGGAGTTTTCATATCAGATACAGAAATTCTTGCACACTCGCTCCTTCAGAGACTGCGATACCAGCAACTCCTTAAGATACTGTTTGTCTCTAGTGCCCACAGTTGTCTTGTTGAAAATCTAATGAACATTATCAATGCAAAATTTAGGACTCTCCATTCAAATAAACCGTGATTGTGGTTGGGAAATAACTAAAATGTAAGTCCATTATGAAATTGGTTACATTTTTGACTCATGCAAATCTCAAGATTAGCCTAAGTATGGACATTGGAAACAGTATTTCTGGAAATAAGGAAAAAGAAAACAAATTAAATCCAATGGTATATTTTTTTAAATTTTAAATAGTTATATAGTAAGTATTTTTTAAAGCAAGTTTTTAAACAGATACTACCTTTTGGAGATAACATTTAAATAATTTTCCATTCACACATATTTATGGTATAATTAGGTTTAAAATCAATTTTAGTTTTAATTTATTCCTGTCTAACATTCTATTATTGAGTAAATTATGTTGGCGATAAGTTGATGAATTTATGCGAATATTGTTAATTCAAACTGAGATATGGGAAATCCTAATTTTATTCAATGAATAATGGAACAAGAAGAATCTAATCTCGAAATTAAAGAAATGTTATGGGAAAAGAAGGCGTTTTGAGCGATGTTCTTCTTGAGTTGCATCTACTAATGAAGAAGGTGAGAGGATACAGGGAGAAGACTGTTAGGTGAGGACTTGTAGGTCAATTCCAACCAGCCAGTACTCTGCCTCTCTCACCATTCCGATGAGCAGGTGTAACCTGATGAAGAAGCTTTAAGTGTTCGAAACGAGTTTTTATTTCAAACACGTGGTTTGTGTTCTGGAACTTCCTTTTGATTGTTCACACTGAGCAGATACCACACAGTGACTGATTGCACAACTGCTCATTTATTAGCTGGGTATTGGAATCCGTTCCCCATAGACCAGCGGTCTCAGCCTTCCTTGGCCCATTCATCCCTCTCGCCCACCCCCCGCCCCTCTTCTTTACAAGCTAATATATACATTGATTATGTTTATAATATGATTTTACAAATTAAATGCTTATTACAATTATTGATCGATATATAAAATATTAATTATTTCAATCAATTTTTGTAATTTATAATTAGGATGCTTAAAACTATAATAGCTTCCCTCACTCTGTAAACCTACTGTGCTCGTATTCATCCCCTAAAACTCAAAATTCAGTCCTGGGGGTGAATTTCACCCCCATTGAGAAGACTATGGACCATTCCGACAATACATCGAGAAGTTTTCACAAAACATTCGTTTTCTTTTGTCAGAATATATACTTTTCTCACTCCGTTCACATTAAAACTGACTTACTTATTCTATTTAATAAGTAGTTTACTTAAATAAACATGAATATGAACACATAGAGTTTGAAACGCAATGTTTCAAACATTGATTTTGTGGCATGATAAAGAGGCATAATAGCTTACTTGAAGTAGGTCGAAATATATGAAAAGCACCAGAAAAAAAATCAGGCTATTGGCTGTGACTGAATAATCAAGTGACGAAATACTGGCTTGGTCATTCAAGATCACATACAGAAACTTAATATGTGGAATTTTTTTAAAATTTTAAGAAAAACCAACATCTATGTATTAGAGAAAGGGAAATGCTCTCCGAATATATTTCCTTTCCTTCCCGCTGTTGAAGCAATAACTCTTAAACCGTTAATTAGATGAAACTAGAGGAATTGACAAAATCTTCATACCAAGCTATAGTGGTGGCACGATCAGCACTGATGGCAACACTTACGTGAAAGTATATTGACTTTGAAAGCATATTTCCTTAATGGTATTGTATTGTTAAGAAACTTTAGTCTTATTCATTCATCTTTATAATATTTAGTTTCTAAATTTAATAGTACTTATAATACAAAGATACTTGTATACAAATACTTGGACGATATGGAGAAAGTCTCCTAGTAAAATGTTTTATTAACCATACAAATAGTTTTGAACTTATTTGGTTTTCTTCAGGTTTCTTATAATGAGATGGTAATCTCAAAACATTACATCTCAGGACCTAAAATTATCCTACTTGTCGAAGCACGTTTAAAACTTTCTTTATGTGAAGACCATCCATGCTTTCCAAGAATTAGTAAATATCACATGGTAACTGACTATACAACTAAAGAACTAACTAGTACTTTACAACGCCACGTGATATTTTCTGAACAATTTTTAAAGCACATGCCACCTCATATCTAACTTTAAATCGTTACAATAAATTGAAATATTTTTTAGTTAATTTATGAGACTAATTGTTGTATAGGAAGTAAAAGTTATAAATATTTCGTTTAAAACATAGTGACATGAACTTTGTAAACCATAAACTTCAAATTTAGTTCCGTTGAACAGTTATGCAATCAATTAGTATGTGGCATTTTGACTATACTAACTAGTATACTAACTAGTATTTGAGTTGTAATGTCTAGATGTTACATTTTGAAATTGAGATTACTATGTATTGTAAAAGCATCGTAGCAAGCTTAGGTAGCGGTACAAATTAATTTTAAAGCATGGTAAATGATTTTAAGCATCTAAATATTGTTCATAATGATTTTTATACAATCATTAAAAAATTGAAACATCAGCGAGAGTGAATGGCAATTTCCAGTTATTTAGTTGAAAAACTTTACTCTCTATTAATGAGCAAGCAAGGTCTAATTTTTTCTGTCGCTATGAACAATTTTAGTCAAGGAGTGAATGGTATTTGAGAAGTGTAGTGATCCCATATCTTCATTTCGTCTTCTTTTTCAATGTTGACTCTCTTCTTGCGATAGGAGCAGAATATCCTGAGACTAATGTAGAACAGGATTTCAACGAGACTGAGGAAGCTGAAGCCCATGCACAGCCCGAGAATGCCTCCAGTGTTGGCTGAAACAAACATTACCTTATGCTTCGTGTTAAGCCATATACCTTAGTATTATCATATTAAAAGTCGAGGGTACTTTCTAACTATAATAATGTATGTATTGATATAGCTTATCGCCTACTCATTCTTCAAATACAAAATTGGTTCTTGAGGATTAGATCCAAATTGGACCTAACACAGTGTCACGTGTTCATTCAAACTAAACAGTTGTTGTTAAAATCCACAGACTATTTTTCTTGTCAAAAAATCTTAAATGTAATACTTAGCTTTCTCTTTCAAAATTTTATACTTCTACCTATGAAAAAGATTTTTAATAAAAACCGAAACGTTGGAAATGAGAGTTAATTTGAATCTGAAAAACTGACCGAGTCCTGATGAACTTTATATATATATATATATATATATAGATAAAAGTATCGACTGTGAAATAGAAACAAAATTAAAGTTTATCAGGACTCGATCAGTTCTTCAGGTTCAAATTAAACTTTCATTCTAACGTTTCGGTTTTTATGAAAAACCTTTTCCATAGGCAGAAGTATAAAATCTTGAAACAGAAAAACTAAGTATTACATTAAAACATTTTTACAAGAAAAATAGTCTCTGGATTTTTACAACTGTCTAGTTTCAATCAACACGTGTCACATTTATCAGGACTCGGTCAGTTCTTCAATTTCAAATTAAACTCTCATTGCCAACGTTTCGGTTTTTATTGAAAACGTTTACTTAGGCCTATCAAAACAGGATACATAAGAAAAATATATTCATTCAAAAATCAAACATACATAAAAAGTGCAATTAGTTACAAATAAGAAATTACAGTAGAAATTTTGACAATACGTTAGTGAGAGAACTTATAGAAGTATAAAGTTTAGAAACAGAAAAACTAAGTATTAAATTAGAGATTATTTTATTGTCAATAGGCTTAGGTTAGTGTTTTAATTGTCAAAATTTCTATTGTAATATGTTATTTGCAACTAATTGTGCTTTTTATATATGTTTGATTTTTGTATGATTGAATTATTTCTTATATTTCCTCTGTTTTGTAGACCCATGAAAAAGGTTTTAAATCCGAAACGTTGACATTGAGAGTTTAATTTGAACCTGAAGAACTCACCGCGTCCTGATAAACTTTAATTATATATAAATATATATATATATTATATATAAATATATATATATTATATATATATATATATATATATATATATATATATATATATATATATATATAAATATATATATATATATATATATATTTATATATATAAACATATTGAAAATGATCAGTTTTCAAATAAAACTTTTAAAACCAATATTTCAGTTATATTTGAAACCTTGTAGATTATCAGAATAATTTCTTTTCAAAAATGCTTAGTCTTATCTGTGATCAATTTATTAAGAAAACCGAAATGTGGTTTTTGTTGAATACTTTTTTATAGTTGAAACTTTAAACTGGCCAAACCCAATTTACTGTAGTTTTGTTTCTAATGGTTGATATTTTAAGCAATTCTATTCTTATTAGAAATATTGACAGAGGATGTACTGGCTAGTAAGAAATCAAAGAGAAAACATCTAAGAAATTATAATGCAAATTGTTTTGATTCTTACATTTATTTTGTTCTTTATGAAAGGCAAGCACAGAATTTTAAAAGGCTGAAATATTTATACTTTTTTCTTTTATGCTTAGGTGTCAGCTTTGCTATTAGGGGTCGCTGCTAATTTTCTAATCTTTTTAATTCAGTCAAAATCAAGAATGGATGATAACTGTTACTGAACTTAGGAAAAGAAACGAAATAGAATTTGGTCGTTTGTAATGAAAATACTCGTATATAAAATATGTTTACCTAATTTATGTAAAGAGTAGAAAGCTGACGGCTATAATATATAATATCCGAGGAAGGCGGTCTTCATTTGCCTCCTTCCCATAGGTTCGCTACTATTTTTAATTTATTTGTGGTCTATTTAAAATGATTGATATAGTACATGATATGCAGTTCATAATAATGATATAAATATAATCTTATTTACATAAAAATTCAATGAAGCCATAAAGCACTCCTCTGTGAGTCGCTGTAAACTTCTTTTGAGTGAAAAAAAAATGAATAACTGCCATATTATTCCTGAAACAGAATCAATATACACATGTAAACAAGAACAAAACATGATATTTTACTATGCATTCAGTCATGTAACTAAAGTAGAGTGGTATGACGCTTAAGAATTACTTGTTTGCAACATAGTTTTTTATTATGCATTTGAAAACAATTGCTTTCAATTTGTTTAGTTTTATATTTAGAATTCAATTGATATGCAACTGCACTCTGTTTTTAATTATTATTCATTTTATCATATCAGAATTAGTGGCTGTATAATTATTCAAGAAGCATTTCGTTCGACAACTTCTCTGATTGATTGTGTTAAGCACTCAACACACGGAAATCCGAAGTACTTTTTATTTATAACTTCCAGAACAGTTTGCTCCTCATTGGAATGTTCTGGCTGCTATCTTATAGTAGAACCAGTAACGTTCAACTAAGTTGTTTAACAATTTTTCTGTGATAATGATTTTACCCTTTTCTTATTCTCATTTAGGAAACATGGACTACACATTTCAATAACTTTCCCATCTAAATATGTACATAAGTTAATTTTTGGCTCGTAGCATGAGAGGAGTGGTAGTTCAGGATTCTTCCACCACTGGTAGGTTTTTTATACCAATCTATTAAGATATTGCCATTTTCATCTCTTATAACGTTTTTTGCATCTAAAAATGACATATTTCCATCTTTCTCTACTTCCAAACTAAATTGTAGACGACTATCACAGGAATTAAACATATTTAACACATACTGTTCTTCTCCTCTTTCAATAATTAAAAATAAATCATTTACATATAATTTAATAAATTTCACTTTCGTACCTAATTTATTATTACTGTCTTCAAATATCTCAATCATAACTATATTTGCGATGATTGGTGAAATTGGAGATCCGATATATAATCCATATTTTTGTTCATAAACAATACCATCAAAGGTGAAATACCTTGCCTCACATGTAAGTTCTAATATACAAAGAAAAGCCTTCTTTTACATTCCAACATGAGATCTAATCTTATTCCATTGTTTATTTACTAAATTAAATGCTAGATCTAAAAGTATGTTAGTAAATAACGACTGAACATCTAGTGAAATCATAATTACCTTATTACTTGGTACTTAATTTAACAGTGATTGTTTGAGTTTCAATGATTTTTTACATTCAATTCATTTTTTTTTTGCAATGTAAGACAGATATTTTCCTATATATTTAGAGAGTTCATAAGTTGGACTCCCTATTAAGGACACTATAGGACAGAGAGAAATACATGACTTGTGTAATTTCACTAAACAATGGAAGTGTTTAGATTAACATCTTGGTGCTTTCCATTGCAAGATGTTAACATTGAAGTTTGAAGTCGACCTAAAAGAAAGGCTTTATCAACACTCCTATTCAATAAGAACAATAAGAGTAACACTACTGCCCTGGCTTGCCACGCCATAAACTGAGGTCACACGTTCGATTTTGAAGATTTGAGTATAAGAGATAAAGAAAAAGATGAACAAAGAAGGAAGACACTTGAAATGTTATATATTAAAAAGATTTGATTTCAATTAATCATAGAAGTGATATTACTAATTTAAGTAATATTTATTCTGGAATAATATGCTGAGTTTAAGTGAAAATTGATTTACTTAGTAATGTGTTGTGATTAATCTACTTGTAGGTCTTGACCATCAGGTCAAAATAAGGTTTCTTATAATAAAATTCTTACTTCTACAGACCGCATACCACATACTACTGAGCACAGGTTGAGTTTAAACTCAGGTTATACCTAGGTTAGTTAATAATTGGTCATAGCATTTAAAATTTGTATATGCATTTCCAATTTGCACCCGTGCAAATTGAATTGATCCGGCTTAGTATTAATGGACCCTGGAGAGCTGGCATTGATCCCCGGGGCGTGTTTAGTAAAAATTTGTGTGCGTGTTTGTGTAAAAATTGCATTAACTACTAATTATTTATACTTTTTGCTACTAGTTTATGTTTTTCTCCATTCTCCAGTGATGACCGAAACATATTGACTATATAAGTAGTTATGTTAGTATGAGGTCAGCACAGCCTTGCCTTTTCGTAATTCAGGTTTTGGAGAACAAATTTACGAGTTAAATGCGTAAAGTTAAACTTTCCATCTTGGAAATAAAAATAAAAGCGACAAGTTATGAACAGTACAAACATGATTTCAGCCTCAAAACACTGAACTGTTTATCTAAAATTGTTGTCCTCAAGGATTTATGATAAGTTTATTATAGCAATGTTAGTGAAGATAACTAATATTTTACCCTGAGGGTTCGCGTTATTTAAATGAGAATTCAATAGCGTTTTCAAAAATAGTTTTAGCCTAAAACTCTGACTTTATCTTCAGATTGAATCGTGAAATATTAATACAGTTAATTAACTCTGGAGTCACGAATTGATGTGATACTTCACTAAACTGCTATCATTTTGATGGTGTTCAATAAAATTGTTACAGTCTAGAACATTTGAATGACAGAATTTATTTTCAAATTAACTGGAATTGTCATTTTATATTAATAATACAAAACTGATTTCCTTTCACTATCCTGGTATCATTCATGCTCTATTGCATGGCTTTATCTTGAATTATTTATTAATCTGATTATTAAAAACATATTTGTTTTTAGTGAGAATCTAATAAAAGAATCTAAGAAAAAAATATAAGAAAAGAATCTAACAAAATATTTGTTTTTGGGTCTCTCACTTTATTCTTAGGTTCATTTTATAAAGTGGAACACATACTTTTAGTTGTATAGTCTTCGGTAACTATAATGCATGGGTTGAGCTGATATTAGCTTTCGTAGCTTATCTTCTTGTGCATACTTCTTGATCAGAAATCAAGAAATACCAAAGTAAAAGAAAGAAATGTTCATTTATCAGTTGACTCACTTTATTCTTAGGTTCAAATAATTAGTTAAATCTATTCAAATTTATAAACAAAATCTTCTATCTCGATGTTTTTAATTAATAAAAATCTTAATCCACAGTGACCTACTTTCAGCTTCTTATTAAGTAACCCATCGACCCAAATCTTGAGCAATCTATTTAATATGTTGGTTTATTTAAATTCGGCTACTATATTTTTCCTACTTCAGGTCTGTATGCAATTGGCATTGTTTTTATAAAAATTTGGTGAGTGCTTTGAAGGTATGCTTTCCGAGTTACTTTGATTCAATAATGAAAAGAAAGAGGTAACATTACAATTGATTTAAATGCCTTTATTTAAAAGCCTTTAGCTTTCACTGCCAATCATAAAAAAGTAAGTAGTGACACTTATGTAAATATATTATTAATTAGATGATTAAATGGAATGCATCTGATGCGCTATCAGTTTGGCGAAACTCGATTTCAATATTTTCCATATGTTTCGATTATCATTTCAGAAACCTTATAATTCCATAATAATTCAGCAGTAATGTTGATAATATTATATTTTTTGAATATGCTTTATTTCAAATTATTCTTCCATTATTATTTCATATATGAATATTTTCAAATATTATTATTTCCAATTTGAATTATTTCAAATTTATGTAATTTTCTTCCATAACTAATAATTTTCTATATCTTTTGATTATTATCCTGACTATTAAAAACAAATTTATCTTAATAAACCATGTTTTTTTTATCTGTGAGATTTTAAAAAATAAAGGTAAAGAAATCCGATAGGTGACTACTGAAAAAACTATTGGCTGTTCTTTCTTCTACTTTTTACCCTTTGCAATCATGTAAAATTCATTGAAGTACTATCACGCTAAACTTACACAAATGAAATATAACTTTTCTCATTTATAGAACTACCAGAAGAGCCGGAAAAAATTGTAGCTGTCTTAATACAAAAAGGACCTGCTCCAAACTTCGATTTGATTAGGATCTATTGGGTTCTTTCCCACACGAAGAACTATATGACATGTCAAATGTCTAATGACAGTTAAGAACTGTCTAATGTCACGGCCTGTAATCAGTTATTTTACATAATCGTTCATACTCTTACAGACTTTACCAATATCAAAAACAATTCAAACTACCTCAAAATGCATAATGGATAATTCATCCTCATCTCAAAATTAATTTATGACTTTACCTACCGTAACGTAAAACTAGGTTAAGGGATTATTATCATAGCGTGAACATTTTCTACTGCATGTATAGACCGTTTTCCATTCACCACATGTGTAGAGAACAGATAAGACATTTACTTTCAATGTTTGTCAATATCAGTTCTGAGTGAAGTATTTAGCATAAATGACTTCCATATTTCTTATAATTGAGAAATAAAGTAATAAGAAGTGAAGTTTTGTTTGTGTGACTTGAAGAGACTGACACGAAGTAGGTGTGGTTGGTCTTGGGCCCCAGGAACTCCGGGCGGGTGTAGAGGGCGCTGGAGAGAGGACTGGCGGAGAGTGACCCCTTGAAGGTGAGCTCCCAGCAGCCGGGCAGGCAGTTGCAGAAGCCCAGCGTCTTGCCCCGGGCAGGCGCGCCTTGCTTCGGGTCTCCGTGGGTCAGCCGCGTCTCCATTTCCCCTATCACACATCATAAGATTGCCCTATTCAAACTGTATTTCGTACAAATAACAGTAGAAATGACAGAATTATGTGCTTCATTTAAATACTGCACTTCTCAGGTGACTGTTTTACATGAACTTTACCAATTTGAAAATAAAAATCTCTTTTTGTTCGCAGTACTAAAAAAATCCTCTCATTCTTTCATCGTACATATATATTTACTATAAATTGAATTACTAATAGCATCTATTAATCTAATTTATATAGTTTCACCAATATTAATAAACTCTTCTATTATTCTTTAAAGTCTAAATTAAACTTGAATTTTTGAAACAAATTTGTTGTTATAAGTTGTTCAAAGTTTTGACAAGTTTAAATGCACGTTACCGCGGCAGTACGTCCAATACTCCAATGCTTGGTTTGTCCTAAAAGGCTTGAAAAGTAGTTATTAGAGTTGAAGTCAGCCAATTAAAGGTTCATTGACAACTTTTTAATTACTGCAATTGAAGTATCAACTTTTTTGTTGATGCACAAAAAGTGTATCATTAAGCAGGATTTATACAAAGCTGAGTAATTTTTACGTAAGTCCCGTTCAAACATTGAAGAGGAATGTCATAGAAATTAATTGCTGATTATTATCATGTCCTTCAATTATGAAAGCTTTTTAATAGCTGTTTTATTCATGAAATCTATTTTAATTGTGAATTATAATGATTTTGCTGCTCTACCGTTTCATATATATTAATGAATTGCAATCATTACTTCATTTCATGTTGACTTTAACTATATTATGCAATATTCCAATTAAATAAACTAATTTCCTTAATATTTATAACTTTACCACTGAAATTTCATCATCATTCTTTTCATTCCCAAATAGTTCTTTCTAATATCGTATGTTTGCTTATTTTTAAAATGTAAATTACATACTATCTTCGATTTGTAAAGAAATTAGGTCGGTCCCGAGCAATCTGCAATTCCTCTTCCCTCTTCTACCCCTTCCTTGTACTTTCCACTTATACCCCAGCTGGTTCAGTGCGCAGTTCTTTTCATCCTGACACTTCCTATTACAGCTAGAAATAAGTACTACGACAGCCAGCTCGGAGTCACTGTAGCTATACCTACCTTCTTAGTTGTCCTTAGTCCCCATTTGGTACAACAGGCCCATATTTCTTTCGATGAATACACAATAATGCAGCTGTTGATTCTCTTCTCATGGGGTTTGTAAAAAACCCTGTGGTTTTCAGTCTTGAACTATTAATGACTGAACTATAAATTTTACCGATCCGATCTTTTTTTATTGTATGTAGTTTTCGTTTTTCTTATTTGATTCATTTTTTTATGGATCTTTTGTTTTCGTTTTTGTTCGTAGTCTATAATCTTTGTTTTTTTTTCTAAATTAATGATGTAGAATGTAGACTGATGGGCTAAAGCCCAAGTTTTTTTTATTTTTTTTTATTTGACATCATGCTTAAGTAAAGCTTTATTTCCAAAAGAACTTTCGTAATGTCTTCGACGCATTAAAGACCTAATGTTTTTTACTTTTTGGTATGAAGTTCTCAAAATGTAACACTGTTGCAAAAAATTTTTAAGGAAATTAATTTTTTATAACTAATAAAAGAAATTACCGTTTTAATTAAAAGTATTTTTTTTATTGAAAGGTGCTTAGCCCTTTCGCGATAGCAGATATTGTGCATTCATATTTGAAATCCTTTAGCATTTAAATTCTAAAATGTTTCATTTGGAACTAATGGTTCAATTTGTCTCAGTGTCTCTTAGATTTCTTTATAAAAACGAATAAACTTTTAATTTCCCAGGTAGTGTTTCTAATAGAAACCAGTCAGAGGAAGATTTCGTGAGACATGAATTTCAATGAAATCAGAACTAAGCAAGATAGTTCAAATTGCATTTCTAGTGTTTTTTTTTAAATTAATTATTATGAAAATAGTTATCAGGAGACTTGTAGGTTTAATTCCTCTAATAACCCTAGAGATGAGGAAGCTATCTCAAACACATCAAAGCGGGCCAGAGGTGACATGCGTTTCATTCAAATTTGACTGCTCTGGTTGATTCAATTGCATTTGAAGTTCATTAGAAAGTATGGAAGTAGTAAACCCTTCGTCGGCAAAGGGTTAAACTGATATATTTTGTTACTAATAACTTAACTCCCTAGTTTCAAATTACGGGATGATGTGGATGGAACTCAGAACGCAAGAGAAAAGTTGAGATAATTTCAGGAGGAAACACATCTAGTGTGTATAGGCCAGGGTGAGAAAGTTCCTTGATAGTCCGAACCATTTAACAAAGTTTGAAATGTTTCGCGATCCACAATGAAATACGTATTTCAAAGTTATCCAAAAATGTAGACGCAAACATACAGAACAATAATAATTCTTTAAAATGTAATAGCACATAAATGAAGGGGGAACTCAGGTACATTTATTAAGAGCCGCAAATAATCCTTCAAAGAGCCGCATGTGGCTCACGAGCCGCAGGTTGGCCACCTCTGTTATAGGCTATGGATATGTTAATTACTGGGTTAGAAAAAGTTATAAAGTCGTTTTGATTTTAAAATAACATAAAGAAATAGATTATAATAGTTGATGGCAATATCTTACTTTGTGCATGAGCTGCGCATGGAACATCCGACCCTCCGCATATCCTGGTATTGTTGTCTTCTGCAACATTCACCGCAATATCCTGTTATCGACCAAACGGCATACTTTGGACAGTATTAATATTTTATCGCTAAACAAATGAAAAAGTAATATTTATTCAATGTAATATCAATGTAATTATATATTTATCCGAAATAAGGTTCAAGGATTAATTAGTTTTAAAAAAATAACAATTTATCAATAATATTTTAGAAGATTGTTAGAATTACTATCTAGACAACAGCGTTACAAGATGCTGTTTCTTAGACAGAGCTGCTGAACCCAAATGATTAAGGAATACCTAAACTTTGGGTATGGTATCACCGACAGCCTCTACAAGGCTAGCCCTGAATTCAGGTCACGCAGAAAGCTCGGTATGCATCGTCTGAGTTCAGTGTACATCGCTGATACAGTGGGCCCAAAGAACCTACTTAATCTGTTTCACTCTGTGGATTGATAAGTTAGTTACATCTAGTCCTCTGCACAGTCTATTGGCTAAAAGGATCTTTGAGGTAATGCTCCGCCGTCCAACGCAGACGTTGCAGATGAGTACTTTAGGAATCTGCTCCATCTAAGTATTGGAGCAGATCAACTATCCTCAACTCTTTATATCAGTCTTTTTGCAAACATGAACATATCTAACTGTACAACCGAATATAACACTATTATCAATACATGCATATTATTATTACCAAAGAGGTTAGTAAACATTATATATTGCCAATGTCAAAAACTTTCAAGGTTAGTACATAGAGTAACAAAACACCTCCCTAATAACACTGAGCACTTAATTCTTAAGGACAAGGTGGCCTGCAGATTCCAACAACCACACGACTCTATCATCTTACTTCCACCCTAGTCAAGGACCGTTACAAGCAATAAACGAAATAGTTACTTCATTTGAAAATGACTCCTTGTGACTAACATTTACTTACTTGACATGTAGTAAAGTACACATTTGCAGTAATGTAGTGTGAAATTTGATTCGCATTCCAAATTGCAGTTTCTTTGAGTGTAAGTGCGGTAGTATTTTAACTTTCTTTCTCCTTCAAAGAAGCACTCCCTCTTTGCAATGTCTATTTTAATTAAGTCTTGATTGGATTCCATTATTTTTGGCCCTATTACTATCCTCGTTTCTCGACCTGAAAGAACACTTTTATAGTACAATGTATGTCGATAAAATGGTGGGACTTTAGTACTATGATTGTAACTCTTATTGAAGGATTTGAGATCCTCTTAGCTGCATGACCCAGTGAGTGACAAAAAAGATAAACAGTCCATTAAAAACTGAATTACCGAAAATACTTTTTGATTGATTCCTGGTTTACGAAAATATTCGCCTGGCCAAATATCATCATGTCCTCGCGTCTGTGTCGCTTCTGTGTTGAACGGTCAGTCGTTGACAGTCACTTCATGTATCATACAGAAGGGATAAGTTTTTAGCTGAAAACATTTTCAATTAGGCTTACGATTCATTGTTTAATTGTGGTATGTTTGAATTTATCTGCCCAGAGTAGAGTGTATAGTAATGATTTCTAGTTTCTCACATCGTTTCATGTTTGCAGTTTTGCGTGTGTATATGTCTGTGTGTGTTATGTGTGTGCTTGTCCGCTATTCTTGTGCACATATTGATGCTACTCTTAGAATGTAATGAAATAATAAAATTTTTAAAATTACTATCGAAATGATTTCATATTTTTTTCCACGAATAAAATTTTGATGAAATTTTCGAAGTTCCGTACTCCTATTTAATAATAACTTCGCCAATAATAAAAGTTTGTCGAGTATCAATAATAAATTATTTTTTGGTGGTGACCATTGGAAGTTAAGGTTAGGGGCTCTACTATGAAAACCATTTTTAGTTTATACTTTCTTAAAGGTATTAATGTAATATCCAAAAAGCTTACCAGTCGGAATTGAATTGCCAAACGAAGCTACTTTTGGTGTTTCGATCGGGTTATGCAGTAACACCTGAAAATAACAATTTCTTGGTTCAACTTCATTTCTGTTTGGTTTAGGTATCACTTATTGTATACGCTTTTGAGATATTATTAAATAAATACATGAAAATTACTGAAGCACTTATTTTTAATGGATATTAGGAGTAGTTTTTTGTTTAATTTTTGTTGTTGTTTATTTAATATAGTATTAATCCTGTGTTAACGAATAATTCAATTAAATTGTTTTCAATGAGTTGGTTGAAAGTCAAGGACAGAAGAAAACTTATAGATGTCGTGTATTTATTTATTAATTTGGTGCTTTTATTTTCTGTTAAATTAGTAAAGGATAAATTTAGTACAAATGGATGGAGGATAAGATAAATACATTTTATGCTAAGGCAATAGCATGATAAGGGACTAACTATCCAAGAACTGGTAGGGTGGTGGCCTACTGTCTCTCAAAAGTAATATGAACGGCGAAAAGTAATATTATTGCATATGAAGTGTCAAGGACTGAAGTGCTTGAGATTGCGGATTGGCACTGCCAAGGCTGAAGGGAAATTGAATTGTAGGCTGCCAGCTGTCAAGACCAACAGTCCCACTATGAAATCTGAAGTTAGTTAGATTTTTAGTGGATTATGGTTACTCATAGTCTTTCAGATTTACAATTTATCCTAGAATACATGGTTTCAGTTAGCATAAAGTAGTATGAGAATACCTTAAAGCCAACGCTGTTTTCAGAAGAGCAGTAGTACTGATGTATCTCGGCGTCAACGACCAAAGTGAGACCCAGATGACTGCCGGCCCCGAAAGGCCTCCAAGGCAGTGAGTTCAAGGGCAGAGACGACTTGGGGTATCCTTTCTCAGGGGTCCAGTCCACCGAAGGATAGTCGAAAGTTACGTTTAAGTCGGATAGATCTCTTCTACAATTTTATTCATTTCAAATGTTATAAATACTTTTGCAGTGGTGGAAACGTTTACAGGTGGGATAGGGGAAAATAGAGAAAATGTTTGATAACATAAAATGTTGTAAGCAGTGTTTATTCGGCGTAGTGTATAGTAGCGTACATGAGAGGCTAATAAGAACGGAAGTAGAGCTGTAGTGTGAAGCAATTTATCCACCACGCAAGGTTAACAGATTGAATATGTATTCATAATTTAAATATTTGAATATGTTTCTATATTGATTGATTAAATTAAAAAAATAAATTAAATTGATTAGACTAAAATTGATTCAACACTCTCTTACATTACAACTCTGTAGTTTTAGTATGGCCAATTTGTAAAAGGTGAATACTTTGAGCTTTGCAATTGTCAACAATACTCCTCAGAGTGCTACACTGATTTGGGTATGAAACAACACTTGTTCATGGTGAATACTACTGCAGAACATAGCTATTGAGGGAACTATTGTAGCCTTAGTACTATAAAGTATTAAGTAAGTCCTAGAACAGGATTAGAGTTGCAGTCAATTGTTCAAAATTTCAGGGTTGTAGTTAGAAGTTGTTTGTGTCAACCCAACAGTCCTACTGGGTGCCAATGTTGACAGATCATTAGCCACCTTCATTGCTCTGTTACTGTTACTAAGTTGGTATGTCTCTCCTAGTTTGAATATTTCATCTCATTTCCAGGTTTAATCAGTGACTGTTGATTCGTAAGTTTTCAGTCAACAGTTTCATGTCTTACTAAAGTGTAACCACAGTTCCAAATTGAAGGAAAACTCAAAGCGTATAGTTCTCTAACATTTGTATCTTATAAAATGTGTTCTAGTTTTTTAAATTTAAGTGGTTTTACTTATGTTTTACTAGTTCCTAGTAACTGAAGATCTGTTAAGAACTGGAGTCCCCTGTAGGTATTTAAATACCTTAGTTTTAGTTGCCTGTAGTTAAATAATTTGATACATTATTTACCATTATTTCTACACCCGAAGGAAGCTAAACGTTTATTCCTTCCTAGCCATTATTTTCGTTAAAGATGTTGAGTATAATAATATATTTGGGCAGTTTGAGTTGAGATTTGTTTTAACTTTGGATGATAAAATATCTCCGTTAGATAGACGTTTAGTAGGAGGGAGTATATACAAGTGCGAGTAATAGGTACTTACGGATTGCTGAAGATGAGGTTTCTGGGAAGACGGTTGAAGGTGCAGCACATGCCCTCATCAGTGAGAGTGGGGTTGAAGGCGCGGGTGCAGTTAATAATCATGCTCTTCCACAGACAGGCCACCAGCATCTCAAAGCAGGACTGCGTGTTCTGTCGCAACACAGTGTGTGCATGTTCTGACAGGTAGGCTCTTAATGGTAGCCGTACAGGTCAAGACACAGACAACATATCAACTCTGATGTATACTACTGTCATGTCTTGTAATAATCTCTCTCATATTAAACACAAAACCTTATATATATATATATATATATATATATATATATATATATATATATATATATAGTTCAATATAGGCAAAGAAACATAGAGAAATCAAAAGAACACACTTACAGTCTCTAATTTTCGGTTTGAACCGTCTTCAGGAGAGATAAGAGAGGGAAACCAAGCCCACTGGTTCAGAGACGGTTGGTTTCCCTCTCTTATCTCTCCTGAAGACGGTTCAAACCGAAAATTAGAGACTGTAAGTGTTATTTTGATTTCTCTATGTTTCTTTGTCTATATTGAACTATTTTTGTCCGTTTTGGATCGTATTTCCAACGAAAAAGTGTATATATATATATGTCAATGATCAAACCACAATAAGAAATGGGAAAACAAGACTAAGATCTTTCAACCGTAACAAGCGGTCTTCGTCAGAGTCAAAAACCCAACTGCTTGTTATGGTTGAAAGATCTTAGTCTTGTTTTCCCATTTCTTATTGTGGTTTGATCATTGATTGTTGTTTCACGTGTTTATGTGAAATCTTTTTATATATATATATTTGTGTACAATGGCAGCAGGTCTTCCCTTAAGCATATGTTATTAAAATAAGCAGCAGCTTCTGCATTGACCAATTTCTTGTTGACACTCTCTAGTTTTGTTATCACTTTGTGGTGAGACTCTGGTAACTTCCAAAGAAGGTTAGCGAAAGACATTAACACGCACAATAAACTTGAAGTGAACCACGAAAACACTTGAATAAACCACTTTTTGAATATCCCCCTCCCCTCACTCCTACCTTAGCTTTACTTCCTAAAGCACAGGTGTATTTACAAATACACACAGTGTTTGTGTAGACAATTATTTTATTTTAACTTCAGTGCATTAGCCTTAATTAATTTTAGTTTGTACCTGATGATGGCAAATGACAGTCGAAAGCTTGTATGTATTCTTCTTTAGTTATAGTTATTTGAGTGATTAAAACGGGTTTTTCAAAAAGTGGTTTATTCAAGCGTTTTCGTGGTTCACCTCAAGTTTATTGTGCGTGTTAATGTCACGCACAAATGTAACTTCCTTTGGTAAAAGGAAGTTACCAGAGTCTCACCGCAAAGTGATAACAAAACTAGAGAGTGTCAACAAGAAATTGGTCAATGCAGAAGCTCCTACTTATATATAATAATATATATATATATTAGATTTTTAAAAAAATTAAAGAAACTCTCATAGTAGATAAGACAACACTTATAGTTTTAAATTTGGATGTATTTTCTCGTACTTGATATGAACCTTTAGTTTATTGTGACATTTTTATTTAAGTTTGGAATTGTATTTTCATCGTTTAGTGGATATAAATATATATTTTGTATAAATTTTGGGAAGAATCTTTCTAGAAAGTATGTCTTTCTAGGTAAAAATCATGTTACCAAACCCATACGTAGTAACTTTCTTGGACTAATATCTAATTGTCTGAATGTTTTCTTCAATAGAACTGATTTATACAGAGTATTTTAACCATTTGCAGGTATTTCTTGCTCACAGTTTGTTAAAAGAGTGAGGGACGACTTGTTACCTGCCTTCCCCGTCGACGAGATGTCTGCTGGCCTGCATGTCGGTACTGCATTGCAGTGTAGTCGACACAGGCTCTAATGGAAACTTTTTCAAGGCCGGATCAAGTTTTACAAATTAGTTGGGCTGTCGAGTTGTTCTAATTTATTTTATGATTAATAGACTATATATGTATAACCTACATTGACAAAAAGAACACACAGAAATGAAACAGAAACCCACCACCACTCTTCGATGGCCTCGTCATCAGGAATATAGAAACGAGTCGCTTCGCAGGCAGTGCGGAGCCGTGCAGAGTCGTGGTCTGCCTGCGGAGCGACTCGTTTCTATCTTCCTGATGACGAGGCCATTGAAGAGTGGTGGTGGGTTTCTGTTTCATTTCTGTGTGTTCTTTTTGTCAATGTAGTTTATTTAGTTCGTGAAATCGTTTCATTTAATGGGTTATAAATATATATATATATGGATTAATTTACCATAATGAAAATAATTTGGAAACAATGCTCTAAGGCCTTTCGTCAATACACGGTCAGAGAGCAAGTGAACTAAAAAATAATAAATACTTCTTAACCTGGTTGATTGAAATCTCTAGAATTGTTGGTAACCCTGAATTTGTTTAATGATGAAGAAGATATATATATATATATATATATATATATATATATATTACAATAGACATATGAAATAACAATCAATGATCAAACCAGAATGAGAAAAGTAAAAAAAAGACTAATGAGAAAAAGGAATGGAAAGCCGCTTGTTACGGTTGAAAGATCTTGGTCTTTTTTCTTAACTCAAGGTGTTTTTTGTAAAACCTTGTAATTGGTTTTCGAATTCAAGGTTCAAGTTGAATATCACAGAAATGTTTTTACCTAGGTTATGTGACTTCTGGTTGCAATTACGAGTACAATGGAGCAAGTGTTAACTTTTTTGTGGTTATTTTTTCCCCAAATCTTAAGTTTCTTTTGAAATGTAGAAATCGCTTCAATCTAATACTAATGGCAACTAATGACACGGCTACCCATTTCACTTCTTCTTAAATATGATATCATTATATTCTGAATGCGATTATTTGAGGAATTTATGAAACTGGTGGTGATTTAACCCTTTCGACTTTATGAAGTCGTCCACTGTTTTGTACGTGGCCTTCATGATATGCCGTTTAAGGGACTTGGAACATACATTTTTCTGATGGAACAGACAGTGAGATTCTGTCATCGAATTATTAAAAGTTTTGCAGACTTCATTTTGAATCAGTTTTATTAAAAGGTTGTGATTCCCAACCATTACTGAAGCACTAACTGTTATTAAAGCTGATCGGTTGTTAAATTGTAAAGACAAGCGATAAAACGAAGATGTAATTCTCCTAACAAATCTTGCGACCAAATGATCTTATGTGAGTACATTCCGCTAATTCTACAGAACCTCAAGATTGATGTCAGCATGTGTATACCTCGCTAGTTCGCGGTTCAGTTTTCGCGGGTTCAGTGTTTGGCGGAGTCCTGAAATGTTCAATTAAAAACTATAAACTATAGAAAAATATTCAACTGTAATTGCAGTAAAAAATAAAAAAATACAACTCGTGATGAAAAAGTATAGTAGTTAGTATTAGAGAAGAAAATATACAGGATTCTTCTTATACGATCGAGAAAGATATCAAGCAACCAGTGACTTGCTGGGTCAAAATATATTCTACAGCATTAAATTAAAGGGTAATAAAAGCTATAAAAAAATATTCAGTAAGGTCTAGAAATTAATGGAAAATATTAAAACATAATCCATTGTAACAAGATAATAATAAAAATATCAAAAAATAGGCCTTTTCATCTATAAATTAAAATAAAGGATAGTTACGAATTTTTGTATTTTATTTACTTGCATTATTATTTACTGCACAATACATTATGGGTATAATTCTCTCTCTCTTTCTCTCTTATAGTCGGTAAAGTCGTAATTTTTTTTATTAATTATTTCTTATTTTTTCTTCTAATAAGGAATTGGAAATTAGCTGCAGCTCGTTTTTGAAATGCCTGACACTGTCATTAAGTTACACTAAAGCTTAATAATGACCGATTGGAATCAAAGTACATAAACTGTTACGCCCTTTGATACATCATTTACTGAGAAGTAAACATCCAGAACTGGCAGATAATACATTTAGTTAGATGGCCGTCCCTAGGAAGGTGCGGGACCCTGAGTAGCAGATCGGAATCGTTAAAAATTTTGGTATCGTCCCATCACTACTATTTACTCAGCCATCAGTTTTCCTTCAATTCCGAGGAGGCGACAGTGTATAGAAAGTTAATATATCTATCAATCTCCGAAGCTCAGAGAATAAAATTGATTTTTCATTCCCTTGTATGATAAATTTCTGGAAGGCAGAAATATAAGGTTAATAATATATTCGTCCCAAGTATTACAGTATCACAATAACATTATTACAAAGTTAATTACAGTAATCTTTGGTTAGAAGTAATTTATCCAGAACGGGTGGAGGATGTAACAAAAACTCCCAGGATTCTACCCCTCAACTAGGTGGCAAGTTAAAACACAAAGGGAAGTTAAGTTAAAATAATCCTTCATCTATCTGAAAAAAATAGGATTTTAGTAGGATGGCATATGTACTAAAATAATGTTATGCAGGCTTCTATTTTAGACGATTCGAGATTACATCAGGTCACCCCGATAAATCATCCCATTAGACCTTGACTTAGATATATAGCTAAAAACACTATAACGACTAAACTTTTTGCGATAAATCACCGGCAAATGTGAATATTGCATTTCAGTATTCTCACATTTACCAGTGGAACTATTAATATTATTAATGACTGGTTATTGGTTATGATAAGTGGGTTCATTCCATAGATCGTAATAGAATATACAATTTTTTATTAATTTTTCTACAATTAATTTGTAATCCTGAATAAAATGTATACTACTTCATTTACCCACTATCCTCATACCTCATCATTTACACACAAACATAATGTTTATATAGGGTGACAACTCACTGCAATAATAAAGTATCAAGCAGTTGTGTGTTCAAGTGTTGTAAGCAGCATGAAGTAAAAAGTCTAACAATTATATTAGTTATTTTGTCTCATGTATAATTCTGGAACTCTAGTGGAGAATATTCTTGTAGACAATGATCGTGGTAAAATCAAGACTTTGAGGTCAGAGTCAGCAGCAAATGCCCTAACACTGAGAATGGAGTTTGAATCGAAATCTTCCAAGAATAAGACCTGTGAAACCTCAAGAATGCAAGGTTTGTAATCAGAGTTGGAGCAGCTGTCAATTTATCACTAGAGGAGTCGTAGGGGAAATCAGTATGTTATTCAAGACTTACAGTTGAAAAGTCGGGATCAATGGTGATTGGCAATGGGACACAGGTAATACAGCACGCTCGATGGGGGCCAGGACGTGCTGAAAGCCTTCGAGTAACCATTACTATTATAGGAGGGAGTGGCTGGTTATCTTTCAAAACTATCTGTCCATCTTCTTTTTAAATATTATTGCGAATACTTTGAAGGAAGCATCCATTCATATTGCAACCCTTTTTCTAATTGCCCTCTATAGCCGTAACTAACACCCGACAATAATTGAAGAGAAACTTTAGCCTTTAGATATGCATTGCATTCAGATAGGCACATACATGATGAAGCAAGTACATACACGAAGGAAACGTTGACTTAACTAAACGAGAAAGCATACAATAGTGCAGTTCGAAAATTATTAACTGAAAAATGTTAATACTTTTAGATTATGCATTATGTTTTACCAATACGAATACTGCTATGAAATTTTGTAAATTTGATTCAGCGGAGATCTGAATCATATAGTAATATGTGTGCAAAATTCAAGTAATGAAACGGACCGTAGAGTTCCGTAGTTCCGAGCAGAAGTCATCTCCTTCTTCTCCTTCTCCTGATGATGACGAGGTCGAAATATTGAAGTGTGTTATATATTGTTTCCACGTGTTCTTTTTTTAAATTGTTTGGTATATTTACATTTATATATCCACATTTAACAAGAAGTAATCAAGTTCTTCTGGACTGTATTTCATGTCTTAGTCACAAACACACACACACACACACTCATATGTATATATATATATATATATATATATATATATAATAAATGTAAACTTTGTGTTAATTTTATGAACTGTATTTATAGAAACTTTTTTAAGATAAGCTGTGTTAGAGAAAACAACCTATATAAACTTACAAATAATACTATTTCATTAGAGAGGTTTTGAGCTTACGTTGACCATGAACTTCTGAATGTAGTCCCAGTCGGTGTCATTGTCGAAGATGTGGTCCTCCTGGAGAGTGTCTCGGCCGCAGAGGTCATTGAGCAGCTTGCGCTCCCTGCTGGGTGCTCCTGGCTTGGCCCTGAACATAGGTAGTTATACTTCTGTTGCCTTTAGAGGTATGCCAATACCCACAAAAGATGAATGTTTCGTAAGAGTTTGATTTTTGGTATGAAATAAAAATTTCGCTCAAATAGTGGGTATTCATTGTAATTAAATTTGCTCTTTGCTCTATTCGTCCTTTGCATATATGCAAACTCATAGTAACTTAAAACAGTCCCTGACTCTGTCCATGAATTTCAAATTAAGTTCTTTATTTATGTAGAAATAATGTCTAATTCCCTGAAATACGTTCACCAATCGCTTGCTTTATAGAGTATCCTCTTTAAAGAAACCTACTCTATATTCGCCATTCTTGAGGCCCCAAGACAGAGTTCCCCAAATACTGGACCTCCTCCCCAATCGGAACTCCCTAAAATCTATTTTTTTTTTCTAATAGAATTTTTTTTATTAATAGAATAAAGCACATCCAATATAGTAAGTTGATATTATTAGGCGGTTACTACCACATTAGCTGTTCCTTCCTTCCTAATTTTGCTAAGAAAAAAAGGGGTGAAAATTTCAGTGTAATTTGTTTAATTCAATTTTTGTTTTACAGTTAATGTATTTTATATATTGCTGGACTGTTTAAGAAAGTAGTGAGTAAAATTGCTTTGGGAATATCTGATTTCTGATCATAATATGGCTGACGAAAGATTCAACTCTCCTCTTCAACTTAAGTTAAATTGTAAAGAAAATAATAAATCTTCATTGGAAGGATTTAACAATGTATGTAGAATGTCTAACGGACATTGTCTTCTGAACTGTGACATACAAGCTGACGTATAACCTTGTGTAAGTATAGGCTTGATTAACGTCATGCGAAGAATGCAGGCTCTTTCTGGAAGGAGATACCATTCAACACATTGGTTGTAAATTTAGTGCAATCACGTTAATAAGTTAAACATTTTTGGAAAACTATAACTCAAATATATATAGATATATATATGGATTAATTTACCACAATGAAACTAATTTGGAAACAATGCTCTAAGGCCTTTATTAAACAATTAAACATATTAAACAATGCTCTGACGTTAACACATCGTCAGAGAGCAGGTGAACTAAAAAATAATAAATACTTGTTAACCTGGTTGATTGAAGTTTCTAGAATTGTTGGTAACCCTGAATGTGTTTAATGATGAAGAAGTCTTCATCTGTTTAATTATTCGGTTAATCAAAACTTCATCCAATTTATAGAGTCCTAGGCTATTGTTCATTAATTTCTCATAAAAGTTCTTTATGAGCGCACTTTCCACGATATTTCTTCTTCTTTCTGAAGACACATATATTAATTAATATAGCACATATATTATATCATTCCAGTTAATCACATGCTTAATGTTTCTTATGTGCATGAACAAGGCACTCTTCTCGTCTTCTCTTCTTATCGACTATTTGTGTTGTTTTATCCTTGTAAGAAGACCTTTGCTCGTATGTCTAATGTAAGACATTTCACAGTCAGTACATGGTATCCTGTATACACAACAGCCCTTTCTTTTTGGCTTATTATTGACAAGTCTGTTAAACAAGTTACCATCATTACTGAACACAACAGAAACGTCCAACCTTTTCATAACTGAAGGCGTATCTTTCAAACAAGGACTGTATGGAATGACTAACACATTCCTTCTTGTGAACTGTTCTTCATTATTTAATATCATGGATTGTTTCACCTTTTTTATGATATTGTCGATTAACCTTTTTGGATACATTAAAGAACCTGCAATTTTGTAAATATTTTTGATTTCTTCATCTAAAAATTTCTCACTGCAAATTTTGAAAGCTCTTAAGAACATGCTACAAAAATCTGATTTTTCAGTTTTAAGTGGATGAGCGGAGAAGAAATGAACATAAGATGAAACATTGGTTGACTTCCTATGAATACTGTACTTTAATTTATTACCATTCCTATGTAAAAGTACATCCAAGAAAGGAAGTTTATTATTGTTTTCATGTTCTATTGTAAATTTACATAGGAAGTCGTCATACTTTCCGTGGTATGATGCATTTGTCTAACAAAATACTCTATGTGTTGCACCCTTGAACAAAACTTAATATCGCATGCATATTTCCTTATATTTTCGAATGGTATTATCTTTGCGTCATTTTGTAGGATGAGGAATGGAAAGAAAAAAGATTTTCTTGTGTTTATGAATCATTATATCTTTGGGTAATATTGAAGAGTAAGGAATGGAATTTTTCGTTTTATAGAAGAGCGCTATGTTGTTAACTATATCCGGTTTTTTCACTATTCTGGTCTAAGAGTTCATATTTATTCTTTTTAAAAATTGCACGCCTCCAGCTATAATTTGTTTTAAATTGAACTGAAAGTCAGCTTTGAATTTGATTTGAGTATGTAAAACTAATTAATACTGATATATATTCTTCTCAATATATATTTACTGCAACTTTTTAAAAGAGTACATGACACAGGCAATGCTAACACTCACTCCAGTAAATTGAATTTTTATGACAACGGAAAAGTAAAGTGACTTTATAAACAAAGCTAGCGTGAAACAAAGTTCAAAGTATGATTATGATAGCTTTATAAATGATCAAAATATATAACACAATTATAAATGGAAAACATTCTTTGAAAAATAATACAATTATCCTACGTATAGTCCATAGATCGCAAATTGATAAAAACACTGTCAGAGACTCCTATATTGTTGAAAAATTGTTGAATTCATTTCAGAGGACCATGAAATTGAACGTGTTTGAATTGAAGAGGACCATGAGTATGAATTGGTGTTTTCTATACTCATGGCCTCGCAATTACTTTTACAACAACATTACAAAATGTTCCGTAGATACAAGATATATATATACTAAGATATATAAAAATATATATCATTTTGAAGTTTTATTTTATTTTTATTAATTTGTAAAGATTATTGAATTAACAAAAATGTCATTACATTTTATACATAGTGTTATTATTACAACTTTATTGTGATATCTAGTATGCAGAATACGAATAGAAATATATTAAGCTGTTTGTTATTCCAATTTATTTATTAGCTTAAATAATGACAACCAACCGCATTAAAATTTTTAAATAGTGATAATAATCAATTAAAATGAGTTTTAGAGAATAAGATGCAATAGTTTTGGCCACCACTATATTAAATAGATTGGACTTTAAAACAGTGATATAAAGCACACATGCCTGATTTAATTAGAGAAGAAATAATGAAAGAAATGTTCAACTTTTAGGAACAACAGAACAGACATTTTTTTCAATATAATGTAAAAATTCTGACGGTTATACATACCGTCTCCGGGAGAGAACGTAATGTTATTGGTCTAGAGACTGTACGATGTCAGAAACTCGCCACAGATTCTTCCTTACTCTAATAATAATGTTATTCGTTCGTAACTGAAATGTGTATGAAAAAAGAAAGAAGTCACACTTTACGTGTCTAAGAATTTTGGATTTGAGCAACAGTAAAATAAAAACAATTGAACGTAAGTTTGAAGTAAGACAAAGAAAGAGATTAACCTGGAGAGAATCATCTCGGCCTGCTCTTTCCTGAAGTTGTTCATATTACAGATGGTGATGGCAGGAAAGGGGATGGTAGAAAGGTCTATGGTGGAGGGTGAGAGGGAGAGGATTACGGGCATGTTGCTGTACTTGTCGAAGAGGTTCCATATGAAGTAGGCCGCGCCAGCCACTGCCATGCTGAAAGACACTGCCCAGAATAACCTGAAACACAGTCCGCCGCCCCTGCACCAAACCAATCCCACTACAACTCACCACTGCATGAGTTTTAGTTTGAAAAGCTTCCAATATATGCAGCGTATGCTATAATCTTATATTATTCTACATGACCTCTAAGTAACCAGTTGTTTTAATAACAATTTTTTTAGTACTAAAAGATGGATTGAATTTATTCTAAACCTCTACAGAGCTTGTAAGAAATATTATATTAAGTTATTATAATAGCAAAAAAACTTAAATTAAGTTATTAGGTGTTATAGAAAGTTATGATTTGTTAGGCTCATTATATTAACTCGCGAATTTTTTTTCCACAACCTATTTGAGACCTTATCTGTGTTCTTTCCTTGGATCGGAAAGATCAACCTGTTCCGAATCCAGTGAAAATTAAAATTTAGATTGTTACCTTTAGTTCATGATTTTGAAATCAATTATAACAATTCTGTCTCCAAGATTTATTGTACTCCGTTTGTGGTTCTACGTCATGCATTTGTAAACATATTATATAGTGCGACAAGCAGCATTATAATTATATTATTATGTTATAATTCTCATTTCGAGTACTGAGGATAATGTAAAAATTCATTGGAACATTGATCTGAAGGATTAGCTTCATAATGTATCTAAAGCCGTCATGCTTGATTTTAGAAGTTTATATATATGATAACTTACCTTTCGCAAGGATGAAGGCTAGTCTCGCCAATGTACTTAAGACCATGCATGGACGAGTTCTTGGAGTACTCGAGGAAGTTGTCCTTGCAGGACCAGGGCAGCACCCGACGTCCGGAAGGCCTGGCAGATGCCCATGCGCGCTTCAGGTCCATTCTGACTGCTTAGTCGCTTGCCCTAGCTCCCACCCCTGTCACTTGGTCTAATCAATCGCTTTACTACTATCTCATAGCTCTCAAGTGCTGTCATTGTCTCTATAATTAACGACAAACAACTTCTGTTCTCATTGGACAATTCTGGCAAATGAATTTAATGAGAACTGTCAACTTTCAGTTTGGTCATTTGTCCGATATGTCTTCACTTTATGCAAAAGGAGTTCACTTTTTAAATACTGCCCTATTTCCACTACAGTTTCATCAATAAAACACTCTGTGCTTTCAATCCTTAATTTCCTTAACTCTTAATGCATGTCTCCTCTTGTCTATTTCTCAAGATCCACTTCCTGCAATGCTGTCTATCTGCAATCTATTTATACTTTTTTTTTACTGACTTGTAGGAATTCTCTCTAATATTTCTATACATAGATCATTTTCAACTCTAATAAATTTCATCTCATTCTTTAGGCTAATAATAGAGTGTTATACATAATAAATATTTCGAAATACTTATTAATTCTATGCACTGTTATCTATAGAAAAACAAAACAATTATAATTACTCTACCATAAGGAATAGTCAATTTCACTAAGAATTAAAAGTACACGAGTATTAACACCCTCATCCAGTTCACTGGACTCCGAACAGGTTCATCTTTCCTGTTCAAGGAAAGAAGACGGATAAGTTCTCAAATAGGTTGAGTGAAAAAAAAGTTGCGAGGTGATAAGTTTTTTTAGTTACAATAATAACCTAAAAAATTGCTTGCAACCTCTGAAGAGGTCTAGAATAAATTTAATCCAACTTTTGTTACTAATTAATTGGTTACTTATAGGTATTGTAGAATAATATATGATTATATTATCATGGCAATATAATATAATATCATGCACTGTTGAGTTTGAAGTGAGACTTATTGGGTGCAGAGGCGGCGGACTGTGTTCCAGGTTATTCTGGGTAGTGGTTGGAATATGGAACCTTTTCGACAAGTACTGCAACATGCCTCTAATCCTCTCCCTGTCACCTGTTCGTTATTTCCAACGCATTTTTAGGCTTTCCCCTTCAATGCTGTTGCACAGTTTGAAAACGTGGTTTATTTGATGATTTGGCCCCCTCTTCGTTATTTATGAGGGCCATTTCCAGGTTGGTTCTACATCGAGGGTCCTAATTTGGTCTTTAAGGTTTATTTTTAGCCATCCGACAGCTTTACGGATGATGTGCGCAAGCGGTTGTTGTTTTCCAAGGTATTAACTTTGACCCTTTTCTGTGCTCGATGACGAGGTAGACTGATCCGCAGACGACCCAGTCACACAGGTGTACCATCACTTTTTGCGACTTGTAACTAAATAAAATATCTCATTCAAAACAAATCAGTATCTAATAATAAACGAAACAAATACTCGTATATCTTCATTGATAAGAATGAAAAAGTTTATCTCATTTCGATACCAACTTTTTACTATTTATCTCATATTTTTAACTATAAGTGACAATCAGTAGTATTTGACAATTAGTTATTGATAACAATTGTGCTAAGCTCTAATATAAAGCTTAAAACGTTCAAATCCGTATAACAAACTTCTGATTTGAAGAGAATCTTCTACAACACATTTTCATCAATGCTGCTGAAACTAACTACAAAATATTAGTATAATAAATATTTAAACCATGGCTTTACTGTTAGTTTTTCTGTAATAATGTACTGAATTTTTCAAATAATATGATAAAAAGTCAACTTGTGTCTTTGAAGTATTATTTTTTTGGTTATGTTCTAAAAATGGCCCTATTTCTGTACTTTAACTGGTTACCTTCTTATAATGAACCCATTAGGTAATCTGTGAATCACCTCTATATGTCGTGATCATAGACTGATGATCAGCTTCTGTACTTAATGAATATTAGAAAAAAAGTATCTACTGTTGAAAATTAACCGTTAAAAGTACACGCGGAAGAAACACGAAGCCGAAACTGTTTTCTGCAAAGCATAAGACTTCCTTCAACTAACATTGAAGTTTTCCTACCACTTTATACTAAAAAAGTATGAATTAACTGTGACCATTTCTAGTTCACACTGAACTTTACTATAAGTAAACGAATTATTACACCCTATGCCCTATGATAATGAATTTCATGTTTCGTTTCTTGTATTTTATAGAATACTATATCTCTATATATAAAGTTCGTGAGTTTGTTTGTTTGTTTGTTCACCTATTTTCCATGGATATAGAGACCTGAAATTAAATATATGTTATTTATTACCTGAATAATGTTAAATAAAAGAAAATTATCATTCCCAAAATTGGAGCCAGGGTAGTAAGTGTCTTGCGTGCTCGCAGATGGCAGTAGTGCAAATGTATTATATATAAATGTAACCATTTTTTTATTTAATATTTGTGTAATATAAACACTGGGAATAAACTACAGTCGTAGGGTCAGGGTAGCCCACTCGCTTGCTTGCTCGCCGATGACAGTAGCACAAATAAATTAAAAATAAATGAAACAAAAAAAATTTTGAATTTAAAATTTGAATAATATATACAATGGTAATAAAGTAAAGGCATTGATCCAGGGTATCCAGTCGCTTGCGTGCACGCCGATGATAGTATGATAATGTATTACATATAAATGTAACAAAAAATTTACCAGAGTAGCCCAGAGGTTTGCGTGCTCGCTGATGACCGTAGTGCAAATGTATTATACATAAATGTAACAAATATATAATAAACTACTACATTAGAGGTTAAAAATGAATAATTTTAGAAACCAACTTGACCACAAATGTCAGATAAAATACGAATGTTTTGATGTAGTATTATAAAGACACATTCCTTTCATTAACTTTATTTTATGTTTGGTGAATAATTTCAATATTTCAATTTATAAGTTTTGTTTGTTTTAAATATATTTCATTGTGTATATAACATGAAAAGATGTTTTATATTATATTTATATTTATAAATATTTATATTTATATGATAAAATAAATTATCTTTTTTACTTTTAAATTATTTTTATTTTGCTAAATATACTTACTGTATATATATTTTGAATCATGTTAAGAATACTATATCAAAAGCTTGGGCGATATAAGAATCTATTTCCGTTCCTTAATAACAAGAAACAACAATTAAAATTATCCGTGACAATCATGTTGAGTGAATTAATTTCAATACCTATTGTTATAATTTCTGAGTGACAGAAAGGGTCACGGTAGTCTAGTACTTATATAATTCTTCAATTAAATTGAACAGTAAAAAATACTAAACACAAAATTTTAAGCTTGTACTATATGATAAAAAATGAAATAACATGTACCAGTTTGGCATAGATTATAATAAACTAGCTTTTTCATGTTGCAGTATTGATTAGAAATAGTGGGGCTATTTTCAACAGAAATATTCATTAATCTGTGAAATTCCATTAGGCTCTGTCAAACAGACCTATAGCGTGTCTACAATATTTTGGAACACGACAAATGCATACACATTCACACACCACCCAAAAATATTTAAAAAAAAAAGTCAAAACTGATTCACAGACTTAAACATATAATTCGTTTAAATCTCAAAATCGATGTATCTCTATGATTTTCGTTTTGTACTTACTGTGAAGTATATATACTGAAAATGGTTTTTAAAATTAGGCAAAAAAGGGTTGTGGTACCGCAGTTTTGTCTTGTATGCTTACAATTACTGAAGACTTCAAGTAAAGACTATCAGGTTCAAGTTTGATAAGGTTACCAAATATGTTCAAACTAACTTCAGTATTGCCTCAAATCTTACACAACTTTATTTCACATACTTCTCTTTCTGGTATAACAGTGTCAAACAGAGGACAATACAAATATTACAAATTCTTTTCCATAACTGCATAGCAGATGACTTATTTTAACTAAAATTAAAGCTTTTTACGACCACATAAAATAAAAAAATTATATTAATGTTTACTTTATTCAAGTAAGTAGATGAAAAGTGTTTGTCTAGAACTTTATTGGCATGTAGCTTCAATGCGACATCTTTCGTTGATTGTCATAAAGCTATTTAAAGAAGACTTATAGTATCTAGTTAAACTAGATCTGCAGTGGATCAATTCACTTTATGCTACCCTAACCCTACAGTTTTATTAACCTCCAGGAGAAATAAAAACTATTTAGCCGTCGAAAAAATTGACCTCTTTTAGTTTGACCTAAGATACAGTTTATTTGTGTACTAGTAAGGCGGATGTGTATTTAAAGGAAATTCAGTTGAACGTTTAAAGTTGATTACGTCTAGAAAAGGTCTCTTTTAATTTTATAATAGTTAAAGAATAAAACAATTCATCAAGGGAGTAGTATAATTGAGAAACTGATTCAGCAATCCTGTGGTTTTCCTCAAGCTGCATTAAACTTTATGTAAGTTGTTTATATGTAACTGATAGATGAGCTTTTTGTTATAATGTTGCAAACCTGATGACTTTTTTACTTGAAAGTTTTCCCGTGCATCCCAGGAGCAAAGACCCTCAAACCAAGGATCGGTACACTATAGATTCTGGTATACAGCCAAGGTGTGCTTCGTGGAGGTTTTACTTCGAAGACTCCATATCACACAAGATACCACAGGACCTTCAAAATTGTCTTCGGGAAAACGCTTATAACTAAAGCTAGAACTTATGCTAAATTATATAAGAAAACTTATGACTAGCGGTTCCCGGGACGTAAACTATAGTTAATCTAAGTTAAACTGAAAAATAAGTTTAAGGTTCCTAGAGGTCCTGGGATATCCCTCCAAAGACAAACTTACAAAACCCAAGAATGACCACAAGATGATTGAAATACAACATTTCTAATATAACGGCTAAGTCCTATTGTTCATCCCTTATAATGTGGAGCTTGGCAGATTGAGTAGTGCTACTTAAATAAAGTTATTACTTTAATTTGACCAAATATATTGTTTGTACGTATATTAACTGGTAGATAGTTAGATCTTTCTTTAAAATATTGATAAAGTCGAAAAATTCTTAGTTTGAGATTCAACGCACGGCTGCAATAGACATTCTTCTTCATTGCTATTCTAGTGGGAGACGATGGCGCATCTGTTATCTGACAGTCATTTGAGCTAAGAGAATCACTTTACTATCTACACTGAGAGTCCTAAATTTACCTTACTTAGTTTTTTTGAGGAGGTATCTTCACCAATACTTTTTATGCCAATCTCACATCTTCTTACAAAATTTAGAGCAATGACCGGGATTCAATCTAATCTTCAACTAAACAGAAGCACGTTCTGACTCTTTTATTATCAGCTGTAGTAATTAAATATCAGGCTCAAATTTTTCTTTAAGTCCAAAATCCAATTGAATTTAGTTATCTGAAAATCATTATCCCCTTTAGTTTGATGTAATATGCTGTCTATATAGATATAATTAATACACACGGGTTATGCTTGCGTAGCTTCTGTGTTACCTTGTAAGATGACTTTTACAGAAGGACATACAGATTGCCAGAGTGTGGTGAAGACAGGACCTCGGTATGCCTGTACGAACTGCAATGAGGATGAGCTGCAGAAGTTATAGCTTTCATATTAACAAGGAGAGCGGCATCTATGAGTTGTTTGTTTGCATAGCCGCAGTTTTGGTCTCTCGAATTGAATTATTGTGTGAAAGGTCAGTCGCGTGTTCTTTACCCTGTGCGATCCATCGCTCTCCAGCAGCTCGTGGTCTGTAAGTCTTCATCCTTACTAGTGCGTATCTGATCCAATTAGTTAACTCTGTTTATTTTACACTTTTCTTTTGATAGCAGAAATTCTTGTATGTCTCCTTAACTTGACTCCTTAACCTTTCTGCTTGCTTACTCGTATATTTTTAAATTAATTGTTAATTAATTAATTAATTTTCCTCTTGAAACAAGTGTAACTTCCCTCATTCAATCATCTCATCCCTCAGTCAGTTTTGTAATCCCTTGTCACGGTCTTTACACATGAACTCGCTCAAGAAGTATGTAGATATATGAAACAGGGTTTTACAATAAACACAAAAAATATACTTCAACCTATAAACCCCAATATCTATTCCTATTTTTGCAACTTCATATTCTTTAATAACATATTTTATATATATATATATTGAATTCAGAATGAGTGGTCCGGATCTGGAATATGATTGGCTATTTCGACCAAATTGTTTTTGCTTTTCCTCTTCGGAATAGAGTTAAGAATCCGAAGAGGAAAAGGTAAAACAAGTTGGTCTAAATAGCCAATCATATATATATATATATATATATAGTTCACACGGGAAAGAAAAAACAAATAAAAACACACACAAAAAATACTCACAACGATATTTCGACATTCGGGCAGAAGTAGTCCCTTTGAGTAGCTGAAACTAACTGAAAGTTACTATATAATATATATATATATATATATATAGGTGTGTTCTCTAATCGGGGTTCGGTCAATTTTCCAGGATAAAAAATCAAACTCTCAAAAAAAACAAAATCAAAATCAAACAGTCTAGTCGAAGGTTTTGTCCGGCTAACATTGTTGTTCCTTTAAATAATGTAAATTTCATTTTCTTAGTTAAAAAATTCTTACTTCTGCCTATGAAAAAGGTTTTAAATAAAACCGAAACGTTGGCAACGAGAGTTTGATTTTTTATCCTGGAAAATTGACCGAACCCCGATTAGAGAACACACCTATTCTATCAAACGGTCGATATATTATTGAATCTGTTATATATATATATATATATATAATATATTCGTGAGATTCGTGAGTGTTCGTCCTTTTTCTTGTGTTCTATATATATATATATATAGAGAGAGAGAGAGAGAATATATATATATATATAATTAAAGTTACAGCTAGAGAACACAAGAAAAAAGACGAATACTCACGAATCTCGATAATTTCGGCGTCTTGCCGTCTTCAGGAGAGTAGAAAGAAAGAAAATAAAAGGAGAAAGAATGAAGGAACGGAGACGTAAATGCGTCCACTGGCCGATGTAAACTGGCGCGTATATAATATATATATATATATATATATATATATATATATATACAGTGATCCGTAAGTTATGGTGGTTTATAGGGACCAGAACCGGCCCCGATAAGTGAAAAGCCGCGAAGTACTGCCACCCTCTCATTTCTAACATACGTACATTTTTGTATACGTATAATATATACGTATACGTATAAGTATACTCATATAATAAGTGTATATGAAATCATAAAAGTGCGTATGTTATAATTAGAACATTAAAGAATAGTTTCAAACATGAAAATAAAATATTAATAGTATAAATAACATACATAATGTATAGAATAATATAAATGTGATACGTGTGTGTAACATATATGTAACTAAAGTGTATATACTGTAAATATTTTGTTGAACTTTTTTAGTAAAAAGAGTAACAAGGTATGCAACTCGATCACCTTTGACAATAGCTTCTCTTCGCTTGATCTTTATTAATGTCTATGGAACGTATGGAAATGACAATCAAAGATATGGATTTTGAATTCTGTGGGCACTCCCTGCCTTCGCATCATAATTCATCAATTTTGATTTTTTTTAATATTTTTGAAGCAACCGCGATCTATGGTACTGTTGTAAAAAAAAACTGGAAGAAAGGAAGAAAAAGCTTTGAAAGGGGCCAAATAAGCATTCTTCAATATGGTGAAAAAACCGGTTTATTACCATATCGTTGTTTACCATATGGAATCATTGGACCTACGTCTTTAGCTAGCTCGTAATCTTGACTTTATATAGCATCTTATAACACCGATTACTAGAGTATGTGTCAATGAAAACATTCTTTTAAAGTTCTAAATTACAAATGTATGTATAAGATCCCTTCTAATGTTGTCACAAAACATACATATATCAGAATGATGTTAAAATGGTTTGTGAAGGAGTATAAATATCAAATCGTAAAGGCCGATCAAAGCAATACCTTGTATTGCATATAAATCATAATAATACTTATATAAATTGGGCAAAAGCTAGAATGTTCACGTATTCATTAATTAGATTTAGCAGACCAAATACTCTAAACATGTTTAATGGTTAAGAAAATTGACGCCTTGTCTAGTGAGTGGGTTTATACGAACTGGCAGATGTTGGCAGAAACTATGATTCTGTTTGCCCAGAATTAACAGCCGTGTTTAGCGAAGACAGAGATTCAGATAAATTAGAGTCAGAATCAAACCAAAGAAAAAAAAATACAAAAACTTTAAGAAGGGTCGCCAAGAAAGACTGCCCAAGGTTATTCTCATTTGTTCCCGAACTTCTTTGCTTATCTGTAATTGACAACTTTTTTCCTTCCCTTGTCCTAACTTTTTTTAAAACCTCTTGAGATCTTCCATCAATAGCAAGTCATGTACTTGCTACATCTATGACACGCTTCATTCATTTTATGACTCTGACTAGAACCAGTTACTTGGAAGAAAGTGTTATTGTGATTTGCGAATTCCTTATTGTCGTTTAGATGTTTGATACATATATGTGTACTTGATATGACTTTTCGTATGGAGCTTTGTACCTTACAGAATACCCCCATTACTCCTCTAATGGCATTTCAAGAGAAATAAATATTACACATTTGCCAAATCATTAGAATTGTTCTTCCGTGTCATCATAGTGCGAATTCCAATAGTCTTCCTTCTTCATAAATGTGACTGTTTTCGATGGATTAATCCTTTCTATGGATGGAACATTTTTTAAGTGATTTTTTCGTAACTGTACCATCTAGCAATGAAAATTAAAAAAATAAGTATCATTCTGGGGAATCTGGGAAATTCAAAATTTGACGCATTTTCTTATGTACTTGTATATTATAGGTCGTTGATAATGTTTAACTCATTTTTTTTTTGTAAGCTTAATAAAACATAATGACGCTTGACTGATGTTGGTTTTTCATTTCAGATGGAGAAGGACGAATGGACGAATGCAGATGATTCCGTTTGCCCTGAATTAGCAGCCGTATTTAGCGATGGAAACGAAGACAGAGATTCAGATAAATTAGAGTCAGGCAAAAAATCAGAATTGAATGAAAAAAAGAAAGACAAAAAGGTGAAGAAGGGCCGCCGAGGGAGACCGCCCAAGGATAAAGGGAAACCTATCAGTGACATCCCGGAGGAAATAGTCAAAGGTCTTTCTGAGGAAGTCGCCAAAGAAATGGAGTGTTCCTATAAGTATGACTACTAGTCTTTATATTGTATTCCTTTTTAAGAATCCTTGACACACCTCTACTTCTATGAATATGAACATCAGTAGCCGGACATGATTCTGCCCGTTAGTTCAATAGAAATATCTTAAAATCATTTCATTTACGAGTACACATTCATTGTGAAAATACATTTATCCCGTCTTACCCCTGTATCTAATGGGTGAAACAAAAATAGTAATAATTAATTTGACAGGTTTTAAAATACTAGTGTACCTCTTTATCACTTCTTTGTTGTCGAGTATCTGCGTTGATTTTGTATGAGTCAGTATTTGATACAACCTGACAAATAAAAAAATATAATTCTTACTAATGAAATTGAATTTATGGACGCATGGAAATACTCAGGAATTTAGATAGAATAATTTTTAACAATTTGTAATAATTAACTTACATTTCCTGATTTCATCAGTGCAAAGAAACTCAAACGAATGAAACATATCCAGATCTTAAAGTGAATACAAATAATAAGAACTACTTAGTGTGAATACATCTAATAATCTAATAGATGAATGCCAAAGCGTAAACAAACTCCAATTTTACAGTTTTATAGTGTTTTTAAGATTTCTAGGATCTAAATGACGTTACAGGAAAAAATATTCTAATAGAACATTTTTAAAAGATTTGTGTTTTCACATTTTCTCAAAAGGCGTTTTTTTTTTAATATCATCCTCGGAATATTTAGTTTGACTATACCATACAACCTTTTATAGTATACTTTTACAGATTTAGATGTAGACAGGATATAAAATAGAAATGCAATCCGCTTGAAAATATAATTAACGATACTTTTTTCCTTTTTTTACGATCTTAAGCAATATTATATTACTTTATATTGTTTCCATAAAATTTCATAATTTCTCATTGGTTTACACTTCTGTTGATGAGGTTTGAACTCTAATGTCAAAACAAATTATTAATTTTTAAAAACTGTTATTTTCTAAATTCACGAGTATAACCATACATTCGTAGATAACCTTTTATATATTACTATGAACTGAATTCGTTTTTATTTGGGTTGAATTTTAACAAATTCGTATTTACTTGAAATTTAGAGAAATAACAAAACTGGCTTATTAGTATATATCTACTTATTAGAAGTACATATCTACGCTTCTGCGTTGAATTTCCAATCCATTGAAAGCTTAGATTTTAAGTTAGACACACAAATATGCTGTCAAACTTTCAACTCACTATGTCTTATGAGTTTACTTATTACTTTAGTTTTACGGACAAACCGACGGACAGAAATTTTTCCAAGGGTGGATTCGGTTTCTCGAATGTATGAAACATAAAGATAACTTGAAATGAATCAGTTCTAAGCAATATGCAGACAAAACCTTTCTTTTATTTATATTGACAGTGCTCTCAGTGATTTTTTTTGTAAAACTGACATTTATTGCATGTAATATTAAGAGGTATTAATTGACCATCCTCATTTCAGTATTTACCAGGCGATAAAGAACACGCGGAAGATCAGTCCGTTTTTGCACAAGCCGGACTCGTCCATGTTTGGCATGTCGGCGTATTTCAGCCTCATTCAGAAACCCATGTGGCTCAATGAAAGTAAGTGATTTTTATTGATTTTTGATTCTTATAATTTTTGCATTTATAACATGATTACAGTACTAATATGTCGTGCGCCCAATGTAGGATCAATGGGTCCTAATCTTTATATTGTATTCCTTTTTAAGAATCCTTGACACACCTCTACTTCTATGAATATGAACATCAGTAGCCGGACTTGATTCTGCCCGTTAGTTCAATAGAAATATCTTAAAATCATTTCATTTACGAGTACACATTCATTGTGAAAATCATGAATGAATCAATCTTACATTGATTATTTAAATTTAATTGATTTGATTTATTTAAAAAAATAAAAAGAAAATTGTTGAATACAAAATTGAGGCGGTGTGACCAATGTTGCTTTCACAATCCTTCAAATTCAGTAATAAGGCAGAAAAATATTTTTGTTACATACAGAAAACTTTTTCTGTTAAAGGAAGAATGTGTCATTTTTTCCCCTAGTTATTGGAAATATCACTTCAATAATCAGTATGATTATTGTAATATAATTGTAATATTGTAATTGAAATATTATTGAAATATGAATCTCTAGAAATATAATTAGTATGCTATAAAATATATTTTTACTTCACTGTAAAACAACTACATGTTACTGTAAGTAAAGTACAGTAATCATGGAAAAAATCTGTCTCGAAATTTTGACGGATTTACACGTTTACTCCCTTACGTTGTCCATTGTGTTTCTATATATCATTTTTTCTTGGACTAAAATTCCTTTGAATGCTGTATTTCTGTAATTATTATTGACGTGATATTGCCAATACTTGCGGAAAAAATATCACATTTTTAGGACATCAAAAATGTTCAGTTGTGCAAAAAACGTAATTTTTTTTACATATTATTGAATCTAAAAAATTATGACTGGTTTGACTGGTCATAATAAAAATAAGCACCAAAACATCTCGTAAAGAGGGCATTCTAGATTGCTTTTAGTGGAATTCTTTCAACAAGAAGGGACATTGTGTTCAGTTCCTGAATTCTGAAAGTATATATGTAGCATACTTAACACTAAATAATAATAATAATAAACATATGATGGAAATTAATGAAAATAAAAACACCAAGAAAAAATCTGGAGTGGCCTGCACTTAACTTTACTATAAGTAAACTTAATATAAAACTTCTTGGATATATAATATATAATGTCTCATTTAAGCATAATATAATCGTCTAAATAGGAAATATTTATTAGTCATTCATTCCTGAGGTAGTACAGATAGAGATTGATCCACTTATCAATAGATAAGCCTTTTTTGTATGTCACAAAAATAGAGGATATACAATCATTAGTATAACTACAGCAGTAATAACATTATGAAAAGCCAAGTGAAAATTTGCTTATACGAAATAATTTCCTACAAGAGAGCATGGCTTTTGCTCCAATAGCCCGTGGATCTCTTACATAGATTATCTGACCTCCTTCTACATTTAATACTTAAGACAAATTTTCCCATTTAGAACTTGAAAATATGTTTCGTATTTTAAAAACATTACCAAGTTTTTGTTTGAAATGTCAAAAAATGTAAGAAAAAAAATGTCGCTTTCAGATAATTTTTAATTTAAGCTGTAGGATAATTTCAATTATTTTTAAAAAAAATTTTTTAATTCTAAATAATGTTCTATATTTTTGGTCTTTTATCAAATTATTATATTGGGAATTTCATGGCATGCTAGAGTTTTTTAAAAACTCACTTTTCTTTCCCTTTGTCAAAAATCATAAAAAACCAATTTACTCTGAGGGGATGTTATATTTTCTCTACTCTGTTATAAGTTTGCTGTAAATGTATATTGAGAAAAAATATATTGGTAATTAGCCACCTTTGCGTTCTTAAATCAAGTTCAAAGCCGACTTTTCTGTATAATTTTAAACTTAAAAGCTAGTAGCTTAAAATTTTTAAAAATTATGGTATAAACTATTAGACTAGAATAGTGAAAAAACTGGAAATTAGACAAAAACATAGGAACTCTTCTATAGGACGAAAAAGTTCATTCCAAAAACTTCAATATTACCCAATAATAATGTTATTCATAAACGTAAAAAAATCAGCATCTGATATTAAGCTTTGTACCATTGGGCAACATATAGATTGATTAGAACAATTTGTTAGACAAACCCATCATACTATTAAAAGAATCAGAGATTATTTCCTTTCATATGCTCTATTGTCGTTGACATTTTACAACAAGTAAACATTACAACCTCTAAAATTATATTATGTTTAATATAATTAAATAATATAATTATATTGTTTAATATAATTCGGTGAATTCACTGAAAAAATTTCTAAGTGAATGTAAACAATGTAAAAGAATATAAAAAATTCGACAGTATAGCAGGTGATCCCTTAGTTTAGAATAAACAAACAGTTTTTATAGCGTTATTGCTCTTTCCCGTAATTGAAACTTCATGATTTTTTTTTTATGAATTGCTAATTTTTTGTTCCATTTTTGGTCAAATTTTAATTATTTTTTAATGAGCCGTTTAGCGTCGAAAAAACATTTTCTGAAAACAGAAATCGTACTTTAACACCCTTTTAGCGAATGTAATTTTGAAAAAAAAATATCTCAACTCATTCTCCACATAATGTTCTATTTTTAGGCATAGTTTCATTTTGATCCGTCAAACAGTATGGCTTGTATCGTTTTCACAAGGTTTGAGATTGAAGTATAAGTCAAAATTTTTACACTTTATTGAATAAAAATATTTCCTTTGTTTTAAAATTCTGAATATATTTTTCGTTTATTCCATTTGTAACCACAAAGATAATACCTAAATTTCAAAACTCTAGAGTTAGCACTTTAAAAGAAAAAATGTTTTCTAAAAACAGGTTTTTAGCAAAAAAGTGACTTTCCCGTCATGCATAATTCTTCCCAAACAATAGGGATCATCTACACTATGGGGCCTATTCGTGTGTAAAATATCCACTTGATCCATCAAAGATATGCACCCACAAACACACAGACATCATCGAAAAAACTTCATAAAACGACTTTTGGGACCTCAAAACATATAATTCCGTCAAAATCTGGAGATCGAATTTTTTCACGAGCACTGTACTTTACTGATAGTAAAGTAAAAATTAAAAAACAGAAAAATTTTAAATTTGAAAGGCCTCAGAGCATATTTTCTGTGTTTTTATTTTTCCTTGTGGCTTTTACTTTTATATACGAGGTGTGTAAATAAAGTAGTGAGACTGGCAACGTCGCTTTCGATCTGGCAACGCTGGAGACGCGTGGCCTTGAGTAGCGTCAGGTGCACGTGTGATGCGCCTCCAGTATGAATCTGAACTCGCCACAGTCATTTGTTTGTCCGTAGCGTTGGTTTTCGTGAAATGGTTTTTTCTTGAGCGTTTTAAAAATGAGTGACCTCAAAGTTGAGCAGCGGTGTGCAATCAAATTTTGCTTCAGACTTGGACATAATGCAACCGAAACTTTTGAAAAACTTCAGGAGGCCTATGGAGAACGTGTTTTATCAAGGGCACAGGTTTTTCGGTGGTTTAAGGAATTTTCAGAAGGAAGAGAGTCGATTGAAGATGAACCACGAAGCGGAAGGCCTTCAAGTGCAAACACCGATGAAAATGTCAACAGAGTACGGAACCTTGTGCGTTCAGATCGACGCTTGACAGTCAGAATGATCGGGGAACAGTTGAATTTGAATCACACCTCCGTTCATCACATTTTGACCAATGAATTGGAGATGAGAAAAATTTGTGCGAAAATGGTTCCGAAAAACCTTTCCCAAGACCAAAAAGATCTCAGAAAGGGAAGGAGTCTTGACTTTTTGGGTTCAATTGAAAATGATCCCCGTTTTCTTGAACGTGTCATTACTGGTGACGAGTCATGGGTGTTTGAGTACGACCCAGAAACGAAACGTCAGAGCATGGAGTGGCACACTGCGACTTCTCCAAGGCCCAAGAAAGCACGCATGAGCAAGTCGAAAATCAAATGCATGCTGATTTGTTTTTTTGATAGCCACGGAATCGTCCACAAAGAGTTTGTGCCACAAGGCCAAACGGTTAATCAGCACTTCTACCGTGAGGTCCTTGAAAGACTTCGAAAAAGAGTCCTTCGTGTGCGGCCAAACATCAAAGACAAGTGGGTGTTGCATCACGACAACGCGCCCTGTCACACTGCCATCTCAACGAGTTTTTGGCCAGTAAAAACATTCCTGTTGGTCCTCAGCCTCCTTATTCACCAGACTTGAGTCCTTGTGACTTTTTCCTCTTCCCGAGATTGAAAAATCACCTCAAGGGAACTCATTTCGGGACACTACAAAACATACAAACTGCTGTAACCGACCAGCTGAAGGCCATTCCAGAATCCGAGTTCCAGCAATGCTACAATGATTGGAAGGACCGTCTCCAGCGCTGTGTGGCTTCCGAAGGGAACTATTTTGAAGGTGACAATATCACATTGTAATTATATTTGAATAGAAAATTTAAAAAAAAATCAGTCTCACTACTTTATTTACACACCTCGTATATACTTAAATACTAAAACTTGAAATGTGAAATTGAAATAGGTCCCTCAAATTAGTGTTATAAAAAAAGTAAGAATTTTTGACATTTTTAAGAAGCAATATAGTTCTCGAAACAGAACTTGGAAGAATGGCAACTTGGTCTACTTGACGCATTTGTTTGAATTAACCTAGAGATTTTTTTTATCAGAATTCAAGCAGGGGTATTTATTAAATATTAATTTTTAGACAAAATTACGAAGTGCTTTCAGTGAGTTAATTGTATATGTAAAATGTATAAAATATTTATTCTGTTAAGATGATGATAAATTTCAGGATATTATGCTTGAAGATATATGTTCTTCAGGCAGAACTTTACATCTTTCTCCCTTATGGTAACATTTTGGTTGAATAATTGTAGAATAATTATATTTGGTGACATAACTGTAGAATAATTATATATAAATACTCAAAGAAGGGAGTAACATACAAAGTAAAGAAACACACTTACAAACTCAAATTTTCGGGTAATCCATCTTCAGGAGAAAAGACAAAGGGAGTCCAAGCACGTTGTTGACGCAATGGCAAGTAACTGACCCGGTAACCCTCTCTCTTATTACTCCTGATTGTGGTTTAAACCGTGATAGAGAGATTTAAATTTGAAATAGATAAGTGTGTCATAATTGTGAAATAGTAACGATTACGTCACAAATATATGCTTAAAAATAATGCTTATAATTGAAACGTCATGCTTATAATAGCGAGTAAATCGATTTCAAAATTTGACTATGAACGAGTTGATAATTTTTTTTACTTATAGTAAAATTGAGTGAATAAACATTGCAGATTCTTTTATTATTGACAATTTGATATTATTATAGCACTTTGTTGAGGTTGAAAGAATGATAATAATATATAATAATAATATAATTATTTTCCAGTTGAAAGAAAGCTGTATGCTAGGGAGTATGGTTCGCTTTGTGACTTTCTAGCGGATTTGAGAACTATGCTGGAAAATTGCTACAGGTACTGGGGTCCATCTCACTATCTCTCGAGGAAAGGTCTGGTGATAGAAAAAAGAATAGAAGTAAGGATTCTATCTCTCAGCGAGTAAGTTGTTCTTATAATTACAATTTTTTAATTTGGTTTTTTTTATTGCTAAAAGTGAGGCATAAAATAATGGTCCTGGAAGTCATGTGGATAGTCGATATTTCCTATTCTCATCTTTCAAAATAAGAACTGAAAACCATCAAACTCCACCTTAACTGATTAGCTTTATTGCTTTCCTCGGTCACTGTTGACAATTTTCTTTAATTTAGTGATTAATTATTATAATTCAGTTTAATTTATCCGTTGTTTTCATCATCTTCGTTCATATTAAATCAGTCTGGACTAATTGTTGGCAACACTGACAAATGTCTGTTGACTGACAACATCAAATAAATATAATCAGTTTGCCCTTGAATATGGAGAAATTGAAAACCGGTTGCATGGGCAGGGAAATTAGGTATGATGGTTTTATCTATTCCAGTAATGTGTCAAGTAACATTTGTAGCACTAACAGCCTTATACAGTTTTATTCTTCCTCCATAAATTGTGGTTCAATGAACCGTGAGATGTCCAATATGTACCTCTGTCTCAAATGCTCCATAATTGCAGTTTTTCAGTATGTGATCCATGGTATGGTTACATGCCATCTGAGAGAGTATTAAGGGAGGTGCATAGAGTTCGATGGATCGAAAATATGGAAGTGCGCAGTGATCACAATCACAGTAACTGTGATTGAGGTTGAGGTTGCTCTTTATTGGTGTAAACTCAAGTTGTAGTCTCTGTGACATGCCACATTGCCTCCAACCCCTAACGGTCAACTCGTTCTCGTTGCACTGTTCCACCATTGACATGCATTTCTTACTGACCTAGTTGGTCTGAAGCCGACTTAATTTTGAAGTAAGTTTGTTATTGCATTCTGTCTCTCATTTCGTACTCTTGATAGATTCCACGAATGGACACAGCTTCATTGGAAAAATGGAAAGTTCAAATATCTTTCGATATTTTAGTTGCCAAAGAACTAAAAATAGAAACTAAGGAATCATTCACAGCAGTTCATTTTATTTCTTCTAACTGCAAAGAGACAAACTAGCTGGATAGTTTGCACTTTAATATCATTAGTTCCTTAACTGTCCTCATTCCTTCTTTTCGTTTTCATGAAATAAATGGTAATTCATGAGCTCCATCTTACTCAAATCGTTCATTGAAATGTGTTACTGATTGTAAATGTTATTTTGTAGATCTATGAAAGCGAAGTGTAAAAATAGTTTTTTCCCGCCTAAAGATGATACTCAGGATGAGGATTCTGCTCTGAGTAACGATGTCAATCAGTCCTCAGACGACTCCAATGATAGGGTCAACTGCCTTCTCAACTCACACTCTAGTAAGTTACATTAATTTCTGTTTAAATAGCTCATTATTATGTAAGTTTAAGGTAACAATGGTATAACCAGCTCCAAGAACACTAACATCCACCTGATTGTTATTCTACATCCAGAGCTGCCACAATACACTAATCAAACTAATACATACACAGATTAATATTAATATAAATCGAGAATAATCTAAATCAGGGATGGACAACTCGTGGCTAATGCTCCAAACTTGACTCTTCCGATGGCTTTAATTCGCGTATTCCATCTTAGAGACAGGAGCACATTCATAGTACTGTAGTTTTTAGCAAACTCAGTTGTATTTAAAATTTTATAACATTTTCAACAAATGTTATTTTCTTTGTCATTAGTTAGATATATCCTTAATAATATAATTATTGGCAGTGTATTTCAGATTTTCTCTTCTAACTGATTTTTTTTTTAACATATTTTAATTTGAATATTTTACTATCCAACTTTATCTTGATAAATTTTTTTATCCAGGTTTGGTCCATCATCAAACAAGTCTCAAAGAAATTCCTTAAACCAAATTTGACACTGGGCCAAACCTCGATAAAGAAAAATAGTGCAAAACAGATCTGGTCGAGATAAAACTTTGTGTTTTATCTCATATAACTTTTAGAGATTCAGACGTGGCCTCATCTAAAAAGCTATTAACATAGAAATTTTTAAGACTTAACGATACCATTTGGTTCATTAGTATTGGACACACTGGGAGTATAGCCTGTTAAACTAATGGAATGTATTGTTAAAATACGAATTGTTATAAAACATTATGTTAAGCGCATATGTTAATACATATGTTGGAACATACATTTCCAAGTAGGTTGGTTCATGCATTTTCAGATGTTTAGTAACAAAAAACAAAAGGTCAGATATTAGTAACACAACAGCTACCTTACTTACTTACAGAAATGGTGTTAAGGGAACCAATATAAATGATAGCACGCCATTAACTTTCTGTTGATCCAAGTCAGTTTATCACGAGCTTTCGTTATGATTAGAAAAATGTCATCTTAGTTTTTCATATTCCTTGGTATAAGACACTTTACTTCACTGTTTGCATCTTCATATTCACCTCTGAATGACAAAAGGGAATATTCTTTATGGAAAACTTTTGGAATAATTGTAGTCGACGTTGTTCACTCCTCTGTCAAAATGTCGAAGTTAATTTATTTTAAATGCATTTAGCGAATGGATATCCTATAGTTGTTTTAGATGATCAAAGTGTTTGTGATAACTTCATATATTTAGGGTCTTCAGGCAATAAAAGCCTGTTGTGTAAACATAATGTTACAACGTATAAAAAGTTGACTTAATTTGTCTTATTCTCAAATATTTTAGAGCTTTTAAAGAAATATGTAAAACTAAATGTCGATTTATAAAAACTAAATACATTAGCTAAATGAATGAAGTTTGTGGAATTTGGAAAGAGGTTATCTAGGGTTATAGTTCCTGTCTATTCCTATATTTGATTGCGAACTTCACTTCTTATGGCATTTTTGAGATATACCCGCGAAAATGATATATTATCCGAAACTGTAAGACTCAGGAATAGTTAATATATTATTTCAATTGCGTATTTGAATAATCTGGAATAGCATACATTCAACTTTACTAAAATTAAACATATTACAACAAAATAAATTACTATCCATAAAGTAGCATGTATTGAATACCAATAAATAAAGTTAGTAAAATTTATTGAAATAGTTAATATTAAAATCGTGAAATAAAATGAAAATGTAAGCGAAATGAATTCAAAAAATGAAACGATCCGCTAGGGCAAAATATCAAGCGATTAAAAGAAAAGAACACGAATGTCGAGCAGAACTCATCTTCTTCCCCTTTCCCTGATGATAATGAGGCCGAAATAATGGAGTAAATTGTGTGTTGTTTCTATGTGGCCTTTCCTTGTAGTCGTTTGATTATTTATATGAATATATATTATTAACTTGGTATTTTTATGTTGCAAAAAAACTTCACATGACCGTTGTAGTCAAATCAAACTACAGTGCTGCACAAACTACAGTACAGCGACAATTTCACGAGCATTACGTATCATTTCAGATAATTACAACTATTTTAAAAAACTTATTAAAACTACATAAAAAAAACACTGAAGCTACACAAATAGCTGGTGTTTTAATTACCAATTAATGAACTATATTTTACTGAGGTTTTCAGTATCAGTTTTTTATTGCTTGCATTTATAGTGTTCGATGTCCATCGAAGTATTTTGATAAGTTTAAGAGATAGCAAGAGAAAAAACTAAAAGTATTGAAAACAGGTACCAAACAAACTAATTTAAACAGGTCATTGGTTGTTAATTTTAACAGGTATTAATATTCTACAAGATACATTGCATATCCTTAGTTTTGGCCCAAAATTTGGTTTCTGTATACATTCAGTGATTTCCTAACTATCCAGATAATATCAGACGTTGAAAATATTATTACAAAAATTGCAGATTAAGAGAAACACGACGAAATGAGCTCGAAGAGAGCTCGGTGTGCTAATTCTTAATAGCTTTAAAAACAAATAGAACAAATAAAGAACAATGATCGTATAAATAACTGCTAAATAGGGTTAAACATGTTTTACGAGAAAATTCACAACTACTGGTACTGAGATCACATAAAACAAAGCGAACAATAATCATGGATAACAATTAATATGAAAACAAATTTAAACTTTTGTTAAGTTTTAACTCCACATATAGTAAATTAGACAAAAGAAAAAAACCCAACACTGTCTCTGCAATCAAAAACCAGTAAACTGATAAGAAATTTATATATGGATGAGAAAATAGATCTCGAAACTGAATCAGAACTAATCATAAAGAATGGTCAATCCTACAAGATTATATTGCACAGTAAAAATGCAAAAAGAATGCAAACCTCTCCGCCCAGTGGTTAGTTTTGTAAATAATCCTCCTTATCGTACAGCAAAATATATTACCAATATGCTACAGCATCCAGTCAGATAAATACAATATTTCTATTCACATTCAAAAAAGAACATTAAAACAACAGATTGATAACCCAGAACACAGTCCTACCCCAGATAATGCAATCAACCACAATACAGGTCACTAACGCGCATAAAAGGGCTGTCGGAGCAACTTAGACATTTAAAGGTACCAACATGAAAATTGCTTACAAGTTAAAGACAAATTAAATTCAATTATTTTTTTTAAATACCAAATCACCTATTAATTAATTCAACTGTAGTGGTGTCATATTTTCAACTCCGTGTGAAAATTGTGATGAAGTTTATATAGGCCAAAGAAATCAATGTTTAAAGGATATGTTGGCTCTACATAAGTATGATATTAAAAGAAATTGTTAACATCACTCAATTAACAGAACGTTAATCTAGACGACACAAAGATTATAGATTATGAAAACAATAAATATCCATGGTAATAAAGAAACGATTCACATTCAGAACTATAAAAATGCATGCAATAAAAAAAAACGAATAATGATAACCTGAGAAAAAAAATATAGTTTAATAATTGGTAATTAAAAATATGTTTGTACCAGTAGCTTCCAGTTTTTTTTTGGCTGTAGTTTTCATGAGTTTTTTAAAATATTTCTGAGTTATCAAAATGTGATACCGATTGTTTGTGAAACTGTCGCTAAGAGTAGCGCTGTGGTTTGATTTGAATACAACGGTCATGTAAGTTTCTTTTTTGTAATAGAAAAATACCAAGGTATTCATGTAAATAATGTTACCATTCTATTTTTTTTATTAGTAACATTATTTACATGAATATACTAATAATGAAAATTATTAGTAAATTCATTATTACTAATACTTAATTAAGTAATAACTTTCATAATAACTTCATAATATAACTTTCATTATTCATAAATTAATTCCTGTATTGATGAAACCCTGAAGATGTCTATAAATATTGACGAAACATCGACTTAAAGATGTTTTACTGTTTGACACTGGACGAAACCTCGATAAAAAAAATAGTGATACATATATGTATATATACAGAAAATGAAATGTTCATATTAGGATAATACCAAGTACAAAACATCAATTTTCTATTATTACCAGTAGAACGGTAAAATGTACCCGTATTGATATGCAGTAGTACGATAAAATAACTTTTTCCTTTGTTCAACATTGCCCAAAAATAATTGGTTTCTTTTCTACACTGAGAATGTATGACAAGTTTCATTACTCGTAATATTCATCAAACCGTTGAAACCTGCAGCTTGTTCGTAGAATTTTGGAAACACATGTACGTCCAAATCTCAACAAAATTATGGAAAATTGATTGAAAACGTGGTGAATTCGTCCATATTGTAAGATTAATTTTTTTGTTGTTTAATATAGTTTACTTACAGTAACTGAAAATACGTTGTTATTATCCATTATATCCTCAGAACATCTCAACTGAGTTTCCTTCTAAACTTATTGTCGCAATTTTGTTATGAAAAGCAAGAAATTTATTTCAATTTTATAAACCTCTTATATCAATTGTGTGACGAAGATAATGGTGTTCAACTAAAACACCAGAAATCTTGTCTCTATCTTTTACCGACACGACCTTTCCCTTTCTGCGTACTTTGCTCTAATATAATAATTTCTCTTTTTTTTCTCTCATTGTTTCAGTTTCAGTCTTCTAAATTTACCAGAAACTCTAAATTTCATTTTACATGGTTGGTATATGGTTATGACCATGCCCGCAATTATTTCAAAATAATGATTCCACAGATTGTAATCCTATTGTAGATCTCTGTAAATGAATATGGTTTGATTTTCTTGCATTCAAATGATCACATTGGCAGATTATTTAAAGCAATGGTTTTAAAAGGTGATATTAGTAATCTACAGAGAGTCAAGCTGCGATTATTATAACGCTTCATGATAACTGTACTCGGGTTCCGGCTGACTCCAAATCCCTCATTCACAAATAATACTTTGACTCTGATCCATATTCGACATTGCCAAGTAAACGAAGCTATCTGAATTTGAAACAGTATTTTACGATTTGTAATCTACTTGAATGTCATTATGATTATATGTAATAGTTAAATTCCTATATATGTGATATGTACTGGTTATAATATTTATTCTTTAATTTATTTTTTAATTTTAGAATATGACTCCAAAATATTGCATTACGTTCTTGAAACGAAGAAACACAATGGATCCTTTAATACTGTAAACAAGTCAAAGCAATGGGCCATTGTTGAATGGGAAAATAATATTTTAATGTCGGAACAATATAAAAATGACATAAGAACAACATGGGAGGTAAGTTGGTGATATCATTTCTTTTGTTGTTCTTTATTAGTAATTATGTTTTCATTTAAAAATTATGAAAATAAGCACAGCTGTATATCTATGTATAACAAGATTTTGTAAGGAATACTTGAACTAAAAATCAACGGTTCTAAGCCACAATGAGGAATTCAGAAATGGGACTATGATCTTTTAAACAAAGTAACTAGTCCTCAAGTGATTAAATCCAGTTTATAGTGAGTCTGAAACTTTTTTATTATTTTTTTATCTGAAATGAAATATTATTGTAGAGTCATAAGTTGTTAGTACATTATAAAATATTAAGATTTTCAACGTATGACTGTGATGAGGCCTTCGAAAGATCTTTGTCTCATTTCACAACTCTTCCTGTGGTTTATACGTTGATTTATTTGGAAAGTAACCGTTTTGGAAAGAGTTTTGGATGTTTTAAGATTTTTCTAATCATCAAGTAAAAATTATTTATTAGTGTACTAAAGTTAATTTAATTTTAACTAACATGTATAATTTGTTGGTTTAGCTTGCAGCTGTTGGTCTTTTTCTAAAAGGTGCTCATGAAGCCTTGAATGTCCATGAAGTTTCGCAATATGAAGTTGAGCGAATGTTTCTTATGCCCAGAGAGTCGACTACATTGGCAACTCTAATGACGTCAATGTTGAGGTAGTTTCTTTGTTATGTAACTAAAGATATCTAATATTTATATTATTGAAACTATGTTATGTTGCAGTACTTCTACTTCAAGATGGAAGCTAGATGCTACAGTACCTACCATGACGTACGAGATTTGGAATAGTAGATTAAAACATAAAGTGTCTTCATGGTTTAGTTCTTTTTTCAATTCGAAAGGAGACGAAACTGCTGTAAGTTTTCAGTTGATTTCTTACTTAGTAACTGAAGAACTGCTGACCTTCACCAAAGTAGCGTATTACCCACGTGTGAAACTGTAAATTTAAGCGCTGAAAAATCGAAAAGCACTCAATTTTTCTTGCTCTGAATCGCATGATCCCAACTATTGTCCCTTGTTATAAAACCCATTATGGACGATTATCTGAAAATATATTTGGTACAAAAATAACTATGCTCAATAGTTGTACGGAAACAGCTGATGATTTGAATTAGCTTTTTTCCTAAGTAACCTGTCTTCTTTATTTCCTTTATTTGATTTTATTAGAAAATGAAACAGTTATATGAAAGACATTTCGAATTTAACATCAAATACCCGTATAAAAAATCAAAATGCCACTTTTTTAATGAAATATACTTTTTTCCAAATAATCTCTTTTAAAAATATAAACTTTTCCTGAAATTAACTGTTTTCTATTGTAGCTTACCCAAACTTTTATACTGAAGGTTTGAGGTTCGAACATGGCCATGAACCAAGATAATTTATTAATCTTAATATATTAATAAAGATGTAATATCCATTTTTATTGATATCATTTTGTGTAAATCTTCCCAAACTTACTCTTCTTTTATTTCATCGCATTTCATTAAAACGTCCAAAGGGAATTTGTATTTTGCTTCTTTGCAGTCTTGTAAATACTTCAAAACAATGCAATTATTAGCAATTTGTCACTCGAATGACGAGTATGTCTGATCTTTACATCAGATCATCTGGTCATGCTTTGCATAAAATTCCAGTTAATATGGCGGGCTCTATTAGGAAGCTAAAGAACACTAATCTGCGTTAGCTTTTTTACGATTTTAAAAGTGTTCTGTTGCAAAAGAAAAGCATAAAACGGCTTTGTTTGACTTTTGGAGATGAACAGCACACCATCAATTTTGACTGAGCACAAATTATTTGCAGAACTTAACAGCGGGTGTTTTAGTCTTTGTGAAGAGACTCGTGAAGGTCGCTCTGCATCGCTGACACGAAGAAAAGCGAAAACCAGCGTGCAAACCTGATCGAAGGAGTCGCTATATGATTGATGTCGACACTGAGTCATTCCCAGGCATTTGAATGAGGCAGGGGCAGTGACTACTTGAACATTTAAGTGTTTGACAAATTTTTTCACAAGTAATCCCCTATGCTTGTTATAGGCCAGGAAATAAATGTAATTTCTTGGTGATAAAACTTGATTTACTTTGATGCTAGTCTGTAGTATAGGTTTATGAAAATAGGGAAAATAAACAGACATTCTTTATTCGTTAAGCGCTTTTGAAGAAAAAGGTAGGTCTTTTTTTTCACGATTTTTTATATGTAGTTTTGGTGAAATAGGAGGATAGATAAGGAATACTGAAAAATACTGATAAGGCCAGATCTTTCAGCTCTAAGCAAGTAGTAATCAAATAGTACATGTCGGGGGGGATTGACTTCTTTGCGATCGTATCACATGGGCTAGAGCGACTCCCCTCCATCTTAAGTCGAGATAAAAAAACAAAAGTACCACATCCAATCAGAAACTGTTATTATTTGAAACTGTTTGAAGAATGTTTAGTCGTTGATCTGTTATGTGTTCGCGTGAAATATTTTATTGTCAAAAGTCAGTTGACAGAACTACTCCCATTGGTCTATTGTATTTTAATTTAGAATTTTTAATGTAATTAAAAATTTTGTGACAGTCAAAAAAATTGTTCATGTCTTCTAAGGGTGCTTCTTCTTGATTGGCTGATCAAAGTTCACTTTTCACTCTAACCCCTATTTTTTTATGTAGGGAGGTAAAAAAAATCTGAGCACGTGGTACATCGGAAAGGACGTTAAGTCGTTGTTCCTGAGTCTTGTCGTTGAACCTTGATGTCAGATACTGATTCCTACAAAATTTGGGACTCCTAAATGTAGAATCGTTAGGGAGACACAATATTCCCTTGAAGAATCTGTGTCAATGATTTAGCGCCTAGCAGACCCTCAGTCCCACCCCCCACCATCCCGCAAATAAAATAATAGAGACTTTATTTGGTTTTGGTATCTGCTAACTCTTTCCCAGTTATACCAACATGAACCTCAGCCTTCTTTATGAGCACTACGTTCCCGACTTACTTTAAATATTCTGAATTTTTATTTTGTTTTCATGTTGAAATAACTGTCCCACAGCAACAAGTCTGTCCATATAAATTATCAATGGATTTTTTTATCCCTTCTATAATTTTTTGCCCAATCAATTGTTTCTAAAATCTCAGTTTGCAGGCATTGGTGAATTCAACTCATGGTGAAACACAGATAAAGCAGTCCTTTTTAAAGAAAACTAAAATACGAATTTTTAAAAAATGAATTGAATTCAAATTACGAAATGTAATTATTAATTCAAAAAATTGATGTATCACATATTATAAAATTCTTTTGAATTCAACATTTTTTGTATATGCCAAAAAATCATGACTAATATGCAGTATTACATGAAATTTCCTTTTAAAATGCCTTGTTTTAAATATGACTGAACAAATGCATAGGCTTTTGAGTCGTGTGGAATAGAGCCTCTTTTCTGGACCAGTGTGTGCCTTATGAACCCGTATGAAAATCAAGATTTTCACGAAATGTCTTTCACAGAAAAGATTATGATATTTAAGGCTCTATGTGATAATATTTACGTAAGTATTGCCTACTGTAATTATGTTTAATAAAGTGGTTTTTTTTTATTTCTGATTTCGAAAACAAATTTCAGCATGCAAGTAAGAATGTTAAAGGTGCTTTTCCCCTGAAGACTAGTGGTGGTGGTGTATCAAAAGAAACAGAGGAACATCAGCTTGGCATTCACAATGGGAGCATGTACTATTACCTTCCTTTCTGGCCTTTCATCCGAGTGTACAAACAGAAAGTACTTCCCGAATCAACGGTACTTATACTGTAACAAACCTGTCCACACCTTTTCAATCACAATGAATTGTTTATACATTATATATAGAGTGAATGTTATGTTTATTCTCAATTTTTTTTTTTAAAAAAAAGAAGAAAGGAAAATATGCTATGAGATCTTTCATCTAATTGCTTTAATTAGTGGTTTTCAGGGAACATTATTTTATTGTTTGAAGACAATTATAGCTTGGAAAAAAATAATAGCAATAAATAACAAAAATATAGAATACAAAATATTATCTAAATAATAAAACGCGACACGAAGGGAAGCATCCAAGATTGAGTAAGGAATTGATTCATTACCAGCATACTAACGATTATTATTTTCCTCTGTAGCTCTTAATGTACCAATATACGTAATTAAAAATTACACAGAACGAACAAAACCTTACTATGATCAATGTTTTGAACATCAGTAAGACTACGATCAAGTTTTGAACATAAGTGCGTCATCAGGAAATTATAAGAAAATTCGCCCGCTTCATCTTCTAGTCAAGACGAACTGTTCGAAAATACCGACCATAGTAAGTGTTCTGCTCTGTTCATTGTAACTTTTAGTCGTATAAAAAATGATTAGGCCATCATATGAAATAAATGTATATATACAGAAAAAACACGCTTGAAACTAAACACTAAGGCTCACTTTCAGTATGTCGACCCTTTTAATGTAGTTAAAAAAATCTTCTCACTGTAGGAAATGGTACGGCCAGAGAACGAAAACTCATATGTAGATACAAATTTCACAGTAAACACTTGAAATAAAAATTGTCGTCCAAACCACAGCAGAACTTCGTACTGCAGTTAGATGTTTATATATATTATGATAGTGATATATATAAAATCAGGCGAATCATCACAATAAAAAAAAGAAAAGAATGATTTAATGCTCTTTTAGTTAAAAATTATACTTACTTGCTGTTCGATGATGTCTAGTGCAGGGGTTCTTAACCTCCGGGTGATTCCAAACCCCTAATGGAAAGTCCAATATGGTGTCATACCCCTTCACTTGACGGTTGAAATAATTATTACCAACCCTATTATTTGCCAGTATGTCTTCTAAATATGTTAATACTTTGAATATACTGTATTTAAGATATGGATTCCGCGGAATAGGACATCAACAAATCATAAGCATTGATAAACATTTCTAGTGAAAGCAAAATTAAAGTTACAGTCCATTTTTTTTTGTTACACAGAAGAAGAAAGAGAACATAAATGTAAACATTTTTTTTCCAATTTCGACAATATGAAAAAATATACTTTTACTAGCCTAGTGAGATATTTGATATCTTGCTGCAATCAAAGCATCGAATCATGGTACAATTGCTGACAAAGCTATTCGCATATCATCAGACACATGAATAGTCTATTTCTTGACAATAAACGCCAGAATCGCATTTTCTCCACATCGTGTAAGAAGCATTTCATATACCCACAACAATATTTCCAGTCTTCCCGCTCAACAGAACAATAAATATCATGCACTAAGGATCTCTGATTGTTTATATTAGTCCCATACCCCCAGAATGTCGGTCCCACACCACCACGGGGTACGGATACCCCTCGGTTAACAACCCCTGGTCTAGTCATAAACTTCAAGAGTATTAATTTATCATTTTCTTCTTTTCAATTTTGTTAGTTTACTAACTATATATATTCTAATCAGTTTCTGGGGTTGAATTATTGGATAAATGATTGGTTTAGTAAATATTTAAAATTATTTATATTTTTTAACCAACTATAGTAAATATTTAAAATTATGTATATTAATGCCATATTTTTTAACCAACTATATACATTCATTTCTTATTCTAAATAAATAGTTAAATTTAGGCACAAATTTATTAAAAATAATATAACTGTTTTTTTATTTGTTAATTACTTCTTGTCAATGTTTATGTACGTATTATTTAAGATTTAATATTTTCAGTGGGAAGGTGTAAAGGATACTGGTATAACAACACTGGGACTGCTGGAGAAATCTGTTTCCGTGTCAAATAAAGAAGGTATGATTCATTCGTCTTATTCTATGAACTTATCAAATTTTTAATTACTATTTAGTATCTTTAGGTGCCATCTTTTCGATTCAATTTTACCTTGATGACAGAATAGTATTCATATTTTTATGACCATTTCTCATACATGAAATCATCAAGGACATGGTCTCTTGACTATGGAGTCCTTCTCGGTTTTTTTTTTGAAGAGTAAGTGGAAAGGTAGGTATCTGTTGAAATGAAGAAGCCACGTATTTACTTTGCTAAACTATTGAAGTTTGAAAGTTTTTGTGTGAAAAATAGTTATCTTCATGGACGATTAAGTAGGTAGTAATCACAGCTAGTTAGAAACATGGATCTTTAACAGTTAGGTAGAATGAACTCAGCCGGGTCCTGAGGTAGTACCTAAAGGAGACCCAAGAACCTTACTCATTGCATAGTCTGTAAACCTATGACTGGAGGTAGGGCAGAGACCTTATACAAGTTAATTTATTTTAATGGAAGTCTATGTAATATTTTCTGACAAATATTATGAAGCAATGCGATTTAAATGAAAAAGATTGATATCTTTGATAAATGAAATGAATATTTGATATTCATGTATAAAAGTTCAGAAAATGCGTCCCCTGTCCCCAAATAAAAGGAGAGTTATTTTGTGTAAAGGGAAAAGAAGATATTTGAAATGAACTCTAGAGATAGGAAACGAGAGGAGGAAACAGATTGAGAAACTTTCCACGTAAGGTGCAACTCGAAGAAATCATTAAGAACTATCAACCCAGTAAGATAGGTTCAGCAGCTAGTTAATATGTAGGAGTTTCTAGAGAGTCTTAACTTGCAGGACGTAGACAAAGGCATACGAGTATAATCCTTTTAACGTTCTTCTGTTGGATTTACTTTGATAGATCATGTAAGAAAACTTAACATGTACTGAACAACTTTCAACTCCTTACGACAATTATTATTATTACTTATTTAAGAGTTTATTACTATGAAATTATAGAGTTTAAGATAATTCCTTACATTAAGTAAGTTATGTTATCGTATGTTATAGGTCTAGAGCATCCAGTTATCGCAGAATTTGAACTTGTAGCTGATTCGGTAGCAGAACTTGAAAATTTATTGCAAACTTTTGATAAATCAAATGGAGATTTATATGGAAACTTGAATGAATATTATAATGAAATGAAGTGCCTTCAACATAATTGGGATGCTCAAGTTAGCATGTACGACCAGTGGCATGAGTTCCACAACAGGTGAATATCTCTCTTTCAATATGCAATATTATTTTGTTAGTGGCAATCAAAAAAGAATGAAACATCCTAATGAAAGTTTGTAATCAGTTATTTCATTAGTCGACTGGTTTCATATCCTGTCGATTCCGTCGAGTGAAAGTGAAGATTCGACAGTTTCACTCTGGAAAATTTGCAAAATTTGAAACCGGTTGAGTGAGGAAGAAAATATACGAGGTAACATGTTTCAGTCTTCTTTGATAGACAATAGGCATCAGTCATGTTTTGCTTTCAATTAAAGCAATTACGTCTTCAGCAACAGTCGAACTAGTTATACAATGTGTAAACCTGAACTTTACCATTGAAAGTAAATTAACGCCTTATGTTCCACGGCTTCATAATGCCTTATATGGACAAATTAATGGTATGTATTCTTATTTAATTTTTCAGGACCGAAGACCAAAATAATCGACTGAATGAATCTCAGAAAAAGAGTTTTGCATACTACGTAACTCGAGCGGATTCATGTAGTGAGGAACCAAAGGAAGTCCTGGGTCTGACTCAATTTCTTATTTTTTTAAATTTAAGTTACCATATTATTATCTTGGTAAATTCCAATTTCATTATATGATTCATTAAAAGAAACAATCGTAGGTTTTTAAGAACTTAACTTATGAAATTATAGTTATTTAAACTACAGTGGTACCTTTTCATACGAAACCCTCTTTACGAAATGTTCTTCATCGTACGAAATATTTACTTCTTCATATTTACGAAAAGTGCTTCATCTTACGACTTTGTTTTATTATACAAAAGGCAAAATTATCAAAGTGTGCGTTTGTTTCCTCACCTCTCAGACGTAAACATATCTTCGAAATATGGTTTTTTTCTCGGCATTTTCCCAGACCTCCGGTTTTTTGTAGCATTGTTAGCTTCTTTTTATCTTCTTGGAGAGTGACTCTCTCTAATTATTATCGCATTGGCCAACCCCTACTACCCTGCATGATCCGGATATTCCCTTAGACAAGGAGCAACTTATATCTTCCTCTTAACTATTTCAATGATGATTTCCTCCTTCGCAATCAGTGATGAGATGGACAGGCTATTACTCGTATGTATCTAGGAAAAAGTTAGTTGGCGACACAGTGAAAGAAGCAATAATTTGCGAAAGGCAAATGCCATATTCAATGACCTCCAGAAGAAGGATGCAGGTGAGGGTCTTTGTTCAAGTAAGAGCCACAGGAGTTCAAGGCATCGAGAGGGTGGTTCGACAAATTTAATAAGAGGATTGAAAATCACTCTTTTGTTTAGGTATGGCGAAGCATCAAGTGTTGTTAAGAAAGCGGCAGACGAATTTTTGTGAAAATTCGAATGATTGGTGATATCTGAGAGTTACGTTTAACAGAAAATGTTCAATTATGAGGAGACTGTTTTATTTTGGGAAAAGATGCCTTGTAGGCCAATTAAAGAAGTTCAAATAAAAACCGAAACGTTGACATTGAGAGTTTAATTTGAACCTGAAGAAAAAACCGAGTCCTGATAAATTGTATTTTTTATATATCCTATATGTATACTATTATATACTGTGTACTATATTAATGTTTCAAAAATTATTTACATTTTTATTATTCATACTCGTATGATGAAAATGTTTATTCCTCTCTCATTATTTTATAATGATAATGAAGCCATTATCACAACAGAATCACCAAAGATCAGTATCACCATATAAAAAAAAACTAAATTATTTGTTGTTGTTGCACTCTCTCCCTCCATAAATGTACTTTCCTCCCCCAAGCCTCGGTGAATTTTTCTTAATAAGCAAAAAACAAAGGAATTTTAAATATTAAGATAGAATTCCAGATAGTCTCCGTGGGTCGCACAAAAATATGTCGCTGGCCGCAGGTTGCCCATGCCTGGTATAGACTAATAACGTTCAAGTGAAATATTTGGGTAACTATTTTTCTATAATAATAATTTTACCGGTTTTTTATTGATATTAGGAAACATGGATTACTAATTTCAATCACTTTTTTGTCTAAACGTGGAACAGAATTCAATTTTTGATTCATCGTATAAGAGGATTAATGATTCTTACTGCATAGTTTGTTTTGTATACCAGCATGCTGAGATACTACCATTTTCACCTGGTATAACTTTCAGAATTGAAAGTGGAGTTTCCATGTTTCTGTGTTTTACATAAATTGTAGACGATTGTGAAAAGAACTGAAAATATCTAAAGCCTTTTGTTCCCCTTCTTGTTCAATAATTAAAAATAGGTCATAGATTTAAATAAATTTTACTTTTGTGTCTAGTTTGATAAAGGTTTCTTAATGGCTCAAGCATAACTGTATTGACAAGAAATAGTGCTTTTGGAGATCACATTGATAAACCTAATTTTAGTTTATATACAATGCCACTGAAATCATATAAAGCAAAGATATACGAGAAAGCAATAAAACAATATCTTGAAAACAAACTCTACTAGTGCTGGAAGAATTCTGAATTCTTGCTACTTTCATACAATGAATCAAAAATGAAATTGCGTTTAAAATTTAGTTATAAAAGTTTTTAAAATTAGCAGTTCATATTCCTTAAGTAATAGTGAGAAAACGATAAATTATTATTACAGAAAAATTAATAAATGAAAGAAAAATAAGAATTTTTTTTAAAATAAATGAAGAATTGAAGGATAAGAAATAAAAATAAATCTTACCATAAAAAATAACATACATAAGTGAGGAAAAGTGAAAACAGCGATTAGGGTTATAAAACTCAGCGAAACTATAGTTAAATAAAATAAAAATCTTTTATCTTTTAAAAGTTAGACCTGGAGTACTTCGCGCATTTAACAGCCAAATATGTGTCTCGAAAGTTCCACGTGACGTTTTTATGATTAGGAGGAACTTGTCGCAGAATCTGTAACCTGTAGAAATATTGAAGAAGAAACTGGTTGAGGGCATGGAAGAGGATGGACGGGTGGTTAGCGGTGGAAGCTCTATGACTGTTCATACAGACTAAGCAGGGTAGACAACAGATCTACGAACGCGAATCATATTTTGTACACTGAAAGCGGTAAATCAGTTTTTGGAGGTGGAAGTGCAACTATTTAGAATATGGTAATGTGTATTAAATGAGTCAAAAGAAACTGGGTTCAAGATTGATAATAAGATAGGTCAAGCAACCTCGTCATCTACACAATTTCACTCCTCTACCAAGTAGAAACCACTCAAAGGAAACTAAATTTATGTGAGGGCATAAATTATCGAAGTTAGGAGGGCGTTTAAAAAAAGTTGGAGGATTTCGAGAAGGTATTAAAAAAGGTCAGAGAAGGGGATTAAATGGGAAAGTTTTCTTTATTACACTATCAAGTTTGTGAATGCCAAAAGTAGGTTATGATAAGGTAGGGAAGTCAGTCGGAGAGGAAGGGGTAGAATAGAAGCAGGAGTGACGGGTTCCATTACTGGAACTAATCTCCTTGCCAGGCAATTAGGAGGATAACCTCCTCTAGGGAGTTTGTTACTAAGTGACTTAAGATGGAAATCTTTGTCACTTCAATCTATTGCAAATGTATATATGCAATTATAATTATTATTATTACCTTATATTGTAGTCAGATAGTAATTTATGCAAGCACTTGAGCAGTTAAAATTTTATTTTTACAGGAAAACGGAAAAGGAAAATAAATACTCCAATGACAGATATGGCCTCAAGTGAATCGGAACAAGACTTTTTTGACTTCTTAGGAGAAGAAGATGCTGACGCAGGGTCCGATTGGGAATGCCCATCAGAGAAGAAAAAATACAAAAAATCAATGAAAGCAGAAGGTCAGGAGAATAAGAATAGTGAATCGGGTGAAAACGCCAAAATTAAGGTGAAACGGCAAACAAAAAAGTCTAAAAAGAAAGCTTTAACTCCAACAATTACAACTGCTGTTGGGGTATCAGGAAGTAGTAAATGTTCTATAGTCCTCCAAAACGTCCATTCAATAGCGAAAGAGGATGGAGAAGAACTTAAAGTAGATACTAATATTGTTAAAACTGAACCAATTGATGAACTGGAAAAGGTCACTATTAAAAAGGAACCAGAAGAAGAAGAGAAGGTCAAAGATTATCCGAATTTAGATAAAATTAAAATTGAAGTGAATACGGAGCCAGAAAATGACAAAGAAAAGAAAGACACTGTAGCAGAAGAACCCACAAAACCTGTAGAAATCAAAACTGAAAAATCAGAAGTAATTACGCTCAGTTCTGATGAGGATGATTTAATTATTACTACCCCAGTAAAGCAAATTAAACGAAACATAGCTCCGGAAGTAGTTAACAACAATAATAATAGCAACAAAAATAATGTAATAAAAAGCCCTATTAACCGATCCCCAATGCAAAACTCTCCTATTAGGAATCAATTAATGAGAAGTCCTATGTCTCCAAGAACGCCTCAAAGGAACATAAATCTCATGACGAGAAGTCCACTTCAGAGAAGTCCACTTCAAAGAAGTCCTTTACAGAGGAATCCGAACAGTACTAGTCCACAGGTGAGAGCGATGGCTGCGAGGTCGCAGCTCTTTTACAGCCCAGGGCGTTCTCCTAGAGGCATGGCTATGAATACATCTCCCAGATTAAACTCAAGTCCTCAGAACAGTCCACGAATTCGTAACCCTAACCCCAGTAGGAATCTTTTTAACAACTCACCTCGGCAACAAACAGCTCCTCCTGGATTCATACTGGCGACGGTTGCTTTTGGTCGTCATGACGACGGTACGCAGGGTTTCATAGCGCGACTTCCCGACCAAGGTATTATTAATTTATCTTCTCAAGAAGTTGAGGATATCAAAAAAAGGAATAATGGACTTATCCCTCCCACTATTCATGTACCCCTTAGAAGGAACACCGCCAACAGTCCAAACAAACCAACAGTTCCTTTGAAAAGGTATTAATTAGAATACTTCATATGAAATTTATACTGTGGGACTACGGCTTTTCGTTATGAAATTGATCTCATTCGAAAATATTGAGATGCTTAAGTTATTAAAAGGGTTTAAATAGGACTATACATTCCCTAAAGACTTTATGAAATGAAAAGCACCGTGTTAATTATTTTTTAAAAATGTAATTTAGATGATTTATATAAATAAAGTGTACATAAAAACAGAATATAATTAAAAGCTCTACAAAACGTTGTAAGTATTGTAAATTTCCATGTGAATAGATTTGTTGTGATTATACAAATTTCTTTAATAATATAGAGTGAAATCTGAAGAAATTCTTTTGTCCTATTTATCCAATCCATTGCTGGTTGTATCTTTTTTATGAATTCATTTTTATAGCAGACCTTGAATCAATATTGTACAGAGTAACATATAGAGAAAACATATTGTTTATATCTCCATTTTTGAATTTGTTTTTAAATTATGTTTTTCATAATGTATTTTAACTAAAAGAAAAAATGAACAATCATGAATATATTATAAAATGAAATTATGAGAAATATATTTGTTTACTATACAAGAATGAGTAACTCTATAATCATAAAATATTACGTCTTATTAATATTTCTTAAGAGAAAATTATTGAACGGTATGCACCTACTCTTGTCTGTAAAATCATCCCTATCTCTGTCACATTTGACAGAGGTATTCTTTCTATGGCGAAATTTAATTAACATATCGGTATTTTGCTTCTAATTGGAAAGTAGTTTGTTTCCAACACCCACTCTTACATGACTTGGCATTGAGGTGCTGTTCTAGGCGGAAAGTGTGGTTCATTTTTATTTTTGCACTCTTTATGGTTATGGATTAGTAACATTACTGGTTAGATTTCTTATCAGAAGTTATGAATTTTACGTTACTCAGGTTCATGAAGGAATGGATCTTTAACGAGTATTTAACATCGGACAGAACCCAGACCGACTCTGAGGGCGCACACAAGGGATTTTACACATCCTATTCCTACATGAATATTCAGGAGTGGTTACTGCCAAGATTTGACCCCCTTCCGATCTTTACTAACTAACTCTACCTGTTAAGAGAATGATCTCACAATCTTCGTCAAGAGAGGCTATACTATTAAAAACGTTAATTGTCAACACTACAGAATAATTTTTATGCCTTTTTTTAGAATGCTTACCCAGATTAGTTCTATATGACTGCTTTAACTTTTCTTTTCGTTTATAAAAATTGCACATCTTAATCAATTTTTGTGACTTTAAGCCATATCTAAAGAACCATACAGATTTCTCAAAGAAATTGTTAATGTTTCCCCAGCATGTTTAGTTCTATTTAATGGCAAGTTATATTATACTTCTGACGAATCAAGCATTCTTGGAAAGCAATATTAGTTTACATTAACTTTCCTTAATATATAAAAGAGACAGAGTAAAAAATCCCATAAGAAATTCATATCTTGAGTTGTGCATCGTTGCAGCTTCCTTAAAGGTTTTATTTTAGTTGCTTAGAATTGTGGTCTCAACATAGGGATGATTTGTTTTCGGTCGGAATTCTTTTACCAAACTACTCAAGCTCTCACTAAACTTGAAATACCAAAAATTTCAAAACTGTACTTTTTTACTTCTATGACCAACTATTAGCTGATGCTGAGGACTTCGCCATTATTTTATCTACTGACTCTAAGATATAGACTTTCGGAACAATTACACTGAAAGATAAATAATTGTATAGATAAACCATTTCAGAGTTAATATTAGAAATAGAATAAACCGGGAGTTTTCCGACCTGTTTCGGGCATTACCCAGCTCGAAAAAATGTCAATTTGAATTTGTCAAAAAAAAAATTTTTTTAACAAACAATTTAATATCTAGAAAATAAAACACATTTTCTATACAAGTAAATACAAAACATAATGAAATACTTATTAAGTGGAATCATCAGAGGAAGATTCATATACAGAAGAAACCAATGACTTTGAAGGTGATGGGAGGGCGGCAACTATTTGACTACTTTTGACCAACATCTTGTCACCAGACAATAATGCACTCTTTGCTAACTGCTTCTTGCATTTTTCCAGTTTTTCAACGACACCTGAAACATGGTATTAAAAAATGTGTTAGCCATTTCCAAGAAAATAAATAGAATAATTATGTACTCTTAATAATGAAAAAAATGAATTTAAAAATTTCAAAATTCAAAGAATTTGTAAGTATTAACAGAGGTTTTTTAGTAAAGAATCTATAAAGTTTAAAGATGGAAGGATAAAAGTTATCACTTATTCCAAAATATTGTTTTTGTTCAATACTTCATGTATTGTAATAACGGACTTCAATCCCTTACTACAAATATTTTTCTTTTAAAAAAACTATGTATTTTTAAGATATAATAAGAATTAGGTCCTAAATAGAATTCTAAACTAGGTTTAAAATTAAAATAAACTTTAAATACTTTATTGATATAGCTTCTCGACTACTAATTTTTCAAGTTCACAGAAGGGGTACTTGATGATTTTGGTCATAAAAATTCAACTCCTGATTATAATCAGAGGTTCCCTTCTGTAAACTTTAAATACTTTTTTTTAAAGTCATTAAAATTAAATATTTTAAATCGATAAACAAAGATAGAGTCACTTTCATAATTTGAATAGTCCATAATGTAATATTTAAGCAGCTCTAAAGTTTCCTTTAATTCATCATTAACTCATTTTAAAATAAGATCATTGTTAACTTTTTTAACAATGATCGTATTATAATTGTAAGTCCCTCGCATCAGCAAGGTATACAGTTACTACACAATAGAAGAATTTAACTGTTCCTTACGTTTAGTAGAATTTGTTGAAAGAAGTGAAGCAAGTCTAATATCCTCTTCAGTTTCTGGTACAAGCTTTATACTAAGACTACTTTTTTTTAACAATTTATTGTCTTGAACTTCTTTTACTTTCAATTCCCTTTTTCTTTTCTAAAAAGTAAGTATATTTCAGACCATAAGTAAATATTTGGTGATAACCAATGTATAAACCAAAGAAAAAAATGACAACAAACCCTAAATGCACTTCTTAAGGCGCAATTAGCACTGTAGTCGTCTTTCCAAGTGTTGTCGTTTCTGTCCATAAGTTTCTCTAGTGCTTTAGATGCCACTTTTGATTTATTTAAATCTGTTGTTCCATGTTCGAGTTTAAACATAGAATCATCAAAAAGCCTTTTTGAAGTTTCTTTATCTTCGGGAACAACTTGCTCATTTTCTTTTGGATCCCACCTATTCTCCTGCCTACGAGCTCCACTTACTACAATATACTCCAAATTCTGCAAAAATTACTTCCTAAAATGAGTTATTCAAAGTAAATATGATGTATATATACACTTGTTTATTTATACTCACACCTGGATCTGTCTTTATTTCAAAATGATTGTCACACAAATGACACTTCATTCGAAACTGATAAATTGGTGTCGTGTAATACATTCCTATTTTCTTTTTCTCGGCATTATATCTGCAAAAGGAATTTAAGGAACAAAATGAAAGTTAAGCTTTCCAGAAGTTTCCAATTAGTAAATTAAATTATATTTACAGGCTTCACCTACCTAACACCCATTCCAATATGACTTTTGCATCCTTCACACCAAATATTGAAAGGCATTTCAAATCTTATAATTAGAATTCCCATATGGATCTTTCTGGCTCTCTCCCTTAATGCATGAGTCCCCAAAAATTTGTTCAATCCTCCTTTTGATGGGTCATAATCCGGGGGATAATATTTATTAGTTCCTTTTCTTTCACCCATTTTGAAATATTTATATCAACTGAAACCTAAAACAAAATTAAATTGTATTAAGATAGATCCACTTGAATAAACATAAAATAACAATTAGGCGCATACAAGAAGTTTTCGTTAAAATCTGAACTATAATCTGTTTCGTAATCTATCTATCCTTCTAAACTATTCTTTCACATATATCATTTCAGTTAAATATCTCCCAGACTCATTATATTATGTTGCTGAATAAGTAGCTTAAAAACTGAGACAGCTTCTAAAAACGTAAAAAAAAGAGGGTATAAAATTAAAAAATTTACTGAAATGAATAGATTCACACAAAGAAGAAACAATTGGTAAAAAAGTAATATTTTTTTTCAGTAAAAGTATTGTAATAATATTGTACAACTATACTTGCGAACCTTATTAAAGATACTACTGCTGTCAAAAATTGATTCGAATCCACTTATCACTAATATCACCACAAACAGAAACTACGCCTGTCACACAGGTCTGATCAGTGCATTCATAAATATATATTAAGTGAATATATTTCAAAACTATCCACATAATTCGTACTATTGAATTTATTCTTAGCCCAAATTTATTATTACGCTTATTCTTAACGATTATTATTTTTATCAACAATCATTTTTTTCAACACTGATTGTCATTTGATTGATATGGTTTAGTGATTGTTTGATGATACATATAAGTTCTGATTAATAAAGTTAGACATGGGTTGTGATGGTGGAACAATTCCAAAGCGAGATGAATTAGTGAGGACAAAAAAGAAAAAAGAGCAAGTGTGAATCGTAACATTGTTACTTCATAGGTATTATACATTTGTCATATAATATGTCCTTTTAAAATAATAATATTACTTTCAGAAAGATAAAACATCTGAGTTGAACTTTCGTTGGAGATGTTGCAGTATTTCACAATCACCATTACAGAAACCAATTGTTGCTTGTGGACTGGGAAAACTATTCAGTAAAGATTCTGTCATAACTTGTCTTTTGGATAGATCTACTCTACCAGAATTCGCAAAACATATCAAGTCACTGAAGGTAATACGTAATTTAAATATCTGTTGTTTACCTATATTTTGTAGGTTTGGCTTGTCAGTGAAGAGCTATAAGTGTTTCTATCACTGATATATAATGTAGTTTGATATAATTTTATGTACAATAACATGTAATTTTTCGTTGGAATTCCGTTTAATAATTTTAAATTGGTGTAAATAATACTTTTCTTAGAACAACCTAAATGTTTTTTTTTCAGGATGTTAGAGAACTCAATCTTACCCCAAATCCTGCATTCCAAGTGAAAGAGGAAACAGGGGATGGTTATATAGACCACCAAAGTGCTCCGTTTATATGCCCCATTATTGGTTTGGAAATGAATGGAAAATTTAAATTTGTATTTCCCTGGAGTTGTGGTTGTGTGGTTTCTGAGAGAGCTATGAAGGAGTTGCGGAGTGACAACTGTCACAGGGTATTTATGTACATGTTTTATCCTGTGTTTCTGTCATACAACTTGCATCGCAATAATGCAATTTAATTATCTTGTCAATTATTGGTTGGAGGCCGAATAACAATGTGCATTGCATTACTGGGTCGTGTGCACTGCGGCCAAACTATCCTGTTATGCTAATAGAACATGTTGAATAGTTATATGTTTGCTTATCACAATAAAACATACATGTTTTTATAAAATGTAATTTAAGAACATTTTTAAATTGATTGTAATAATACAAAAATGTTTGCATTAAATGTAATTGTATGTAGGTAGAAATGAAAAAATAAGACGGGACAACACGTAAAATAACAGAAAAACTTGTAAAAAGAACTGAAACAACTCACTCCACATTTCGACACTCTTCGTCATCAGAAGAAGTGATATGCTAGGAGCTTTCCATGCTAGGTGCTAACGATTGACAAAGACTAAGTTTACAGCCTGATGATTAGGTTAATCAGGTTACCAGTAAGTAAGAAACTAAAAGAGTAAAAGCAGAATAAACGAAGAGAGGGAATGAAAAAATCAATAGCACTTTTCAAAAGTAAAAGTACCTAATAATAATAGAATTTTAGAAAAACCAAAGTAATAATAATATAACATACACGCATAAAAAAATTTAAAAAAAAACCTGGAGTGGCCTATACTCGGTGTAGATAAACACAATATTAAATTCCGTGACAATCAAATTAATTTTGATTTTATTTCAATATGCTATCGTGTATATCAAACTCTATGGTAATAAATTAATGGATAACAATATAAATCCGTGATGTCAGTTATAACAAAATTCGAATAATTGTTCTGAGTGATTTGATATGTTGCTATTAATATTATTGTTGTTCTTAGTTTTACCGAACTGAGGGCCTGAATATCGTCGAACATGTGCATACAGCGGTCAGATCGGTCCTATTGTGCTTCGCTTTGTCGTTTCTAAAAATAACTGTTGATTTCAGGTTATTTAATGAACATTATAATTTTCTCTTTTCCTTCTGTTGAGAGATTTAGACAAGTATTCCTCCTTAAGAATGATTTACCAACAATCACCAACCTCTTAAAGGTAATTGCCAAGCATTCACATAAAATGTATTTAGAGTTTTCCACCTCTTCTAGAAAGAGGCTGCATTCTTCATCTGATGTCAATTTCACCTTGTGTAAGCGGTAGTCAAGAGGGCAATTTCCGGTTTGATAATCTGCATATATTTTTAAATCCTTATCAGAAGGTTTTTATTTTCTTAACAAAGTTATTCTAATGTAGTGCAATCAGTTATTATGTGGTATTTACTCATTGTAGGGTAAAAATCTAATGAAATGGTCTCCACATATAAAAATTATAAATAACAAAGTTATGTTTAGTCGAAATGAACTTTCAGATTGAATTATACTTGGTTGTTTTAGTCAACTGTTATCTGCTGTCTTTTTATCCATTCATTATTTGTAAATGGTCGCAGATGACTGCTACCACAAATAGACTACCAGACTGCTGCCTAATTCGACTGTATTCTAATGTGCCATGATAAGCAGATGAGAGTTAACTTATTTTTACTGGCTAGGATCTAAAGAGTGTTCAGATATTCCCACACTAATTTTGATTAAAAAACCATGTATTTCAAAGCTTTCAGTTACGGCCTGACTGTCTTCTAAAATGTATTTCTAGATTTTTGTAGTCATTATTTACAATTCGCTTCACATAATACTTTATCGTAAACATGGCGGCGTGGAAGATCGTAGTTGTTCCTCCTGAATCTTTTGAAATATTGTAATTTGGACCTATAGTGCCCAATGAAGATTTATTATTAATTTTTAACCCGTAACTATATTAAACCAGGGGACCATTCTGGAAATCAGGAAGTTTTTAATCCAGGTAGTCACTTATAATCACTTCAAAACCATATAAACAATTTTTTAGTAGAGTGTAACTGACAACTTAAAAGTCAAATTATAATGTATGCTGTTAATAAATTTTTGAAAATGTTATCCCCCCATAGTTGAATTTTTATTTCGACTATAATGAAAGGTTTAGCTGTATTTATATACAAACCTTTCTCCTTTATCCATCTTTCAACAATTTGCATGTACATTACTCAAATACAGTTCCATCAAACATTCATCTTCGAATATTAACAACGTGATCTGCATTTCCTGTGCATCGTAACCTTGGTTGTTTAAAGTATCTAGTAGTCATTCAAACTAATGATCACAATAAGGATGACAGCATGCCTTCCTTAAGACAACATTTGGTGGTCACAGTTCCAGTTGTGTTAGATTTTATAAATTCACTAATTAATCTTTGCGTTAGTATTGCATTATCCATTCTTTGGTCGCTGGATTTATACATCTATTTATGAATCTGATTCATTGAACTGGGATGACATATTATCAAAAGCGTATTCTTTATCCAAGAAGCAGCCTAGAGTAATTCCTTCAAACTAAAAGATTTGTCTATTTTGTTGACCAAATTTTTAGAGATGACTCTACTAATTTGGCCTTGATTGAGTCTTATGAACATGTTTTTACCAAAACGTCTCATGTTACCGCAGATGGCTCTTAATAGTGAGAGTTACTCTTCCAGTATTGTATTTCATGAAATCTTTGTAGTAAAACAATACATATTACGAAAGAATAAATTTTTACTGCGCGGGAGAAGTGGTTTAAGAATAGTAGTTGTTTTGTCATAAAGAAGGAAAAAGTGCCTTCCCATGTTTCAATATTACCCAAAAACAATGCGGTCTTTAACACATCAAGACATGTTTAGCACACAGTTATTAAATGTTCCTACTTATATGCTAACTATAACACTTTCGTCAGACAACCAGCCATCACAAGTAGGAAAGAATTATAATGGTTTATGTTTTAATAATGCTTTAAACATATACCTGACTTGTGTTTACTGTTTAGTTTGAAAAATTTCATTGTTCTTTCATATCATATTAACTTATTAAAAATCCTCAAATGTCTTTAATAAACCCTTAATTAACATTTCTGTTCAGCTCAGATTAAGATAAAAAAAATGTTCAGAGTACGTATCCATTCGAACATGTCATAGACAAGCGACGGCGCTTCATCCACATTGTTGGACGATAGGATTCTTCTAATAGGATTAGGATGACTGGCGTGATACTGTTCAGTAGAAAAATACTGTTCAGTATGGTTACCTCAACTGAAGTAAATTAACTGTATGGCCAGCACCTACCAGCTGAATAGTTTTAGGACTACCATACTGGTCGGAGACCTGGGTCGTCCCCCTCCGAAGAGGGAAGTACCCGTTCCCCTGGGCCAGGGCTCATTAAGAATGAGTACCAGTATAGGAGCATTTTTCAATAAATGCTCCCACCCACTGGTGAGGGCCGGAGGTCTAGCTCATCCTTGGTGTTATGCAGACACCCACCCGAGAAGATACTGCTTCTCACACAGCGACACATCACATACGATCATTTGTTCTACTCTTCCTGAGTAAGGAAACCACAGCCACCACGAGTCCGACTGCAAGACGAGGCATGAGTGACCATCTGCAAGTAAGAGAAAGATAATATTATAAAGTAAAATAATTAAAATAAAAATGAAATTCACTCATGGGCTTGGAGCCTCGTCCCCGTGGTACCGACAGTATTTTAAGAGCTCTCGGGTGGAACTCCGGACCTGAGTCCTACTGAACAGCTATTGGCAGCTGTGTGGGTCAGTAGCCCTTGGAAAATGGAAAGAGTAGAAGAAGGATAAAGTGTATAGATGATAGGTGGTGAGATAGATTGAGAGGTTAGGAAAAAAAAAGTAAATTAACTGTGAGGAATCTATAAGAAATGAAAGGAGGCTGATTGAGGAGGTAGTGATGGAAGAAAAGACTATGAAAAAGAATGTTAATACTAACGCCAAGCGTACAGACATACGAGGACAAAGTTGTCAAGAAAATGGAAGAATCACCCTGACTCTTCCTGTTTTCAGACTGGTGGGGTATCCTTGTAAGTAAAACATGAGGTTCAATAAAGGAGTAGTGATAGCCTTGTCTTGAAAAATTGCTTTAAGGAGTTAAAAGTATAACAAATTTGATAGGTGTAAATAGACATATGTATATATAGCTGTTACGAGGATGACATCGCAGTCCTGGTTTATTGTTATGATTTGCTCCCTAGGTTCATAAGTCTTTTAACATGCCTTGAAATAGTTAAGTTCTGGTACGATTATAAGTTGATTGAATACTTGATTAAACCAACATTTTTGCACTTGCTTGAGGTACAGCACATTGATACGAGTATGAATTATAACCTAATATCTTTAGTTTGTTAATATTTTTTTCTGTTTTAGTGTCAAAAGCCAGTAAAGGAGAGTGACATCGTGATTTTAAATGCCTGTGATGATGATATGGAACTGATGCAGAGCCGAATGTTGGCCAGGCAGGCTTTGTTGAAGGCTAACAAAAAAGCAAAAAAGTCCTGCGTCGAAACTGTTAAAGTAGAGCCACAAAGTGATGCCGAGGAAAGCACTTCTAAAAAGGCGACTGCTCTTGCCCCTGTCAAAGTGCTGAATGGTGATTCATCTCTTAAATCAAGTAGAGTATTTTTGAAATGTTATTACTTCCATTTTATGTATAGTAAATATCTTAACAAGTGTATATTATTATACTACACAAAGTAGAGTAAATTGATTGTCACTAGAGAATGAATTTCTGGAACTCTGCTAAAAACTAATATATGCTAGCTATAGTTAATACGATGTATTTTACAGTGATGAAATGTAGACAGTTAACACTTAAATACAGTTCTGAGAAGGAGTCACAGTAAATTAATTGTGATATAATTCCCAGTCGTTGAATTTGTTCTTTGGCTATGGGGGTTGGAAAAATTAGACTGACTGACATTATTGTTATAATTTAAATAGTATTAAATATGGCAATTACTGTGTAATCATAGTAGCATACATGATGGGTTAACACCACTGGAAGTAGACCTATAGTGGAATTCAGTTTATTCATTGCACAGAGATGCTAGATTTCACCTGTAAAAATTGTTTACATGACTTTAGTATTTCAAATATACAAGGTAAGCCGGAATCAATAGGTAGTATGCACTGTCTTACCTCATATGTTGCCTACACAACTCAACTGCCTTCGGAATTCATCCATTAAAAGAACTAACTGATCAGAATGAATAATTTAATATATAAATGTAAAAATTAAAAATAACGATAAAAACATATCAATTGTTAGTAATATAATAAGCATATCTAGAAATATTAATTACAAGCATTTCATATTGCTATGGTAGTCATGAAATCTTGCTCATTCTTTATATTGTAGCATTTTGGATGCTAATTAATTCAACACATGTCTCACATCACAACCTTGTATAGTTTGTATGACCACTGGCTTTAATATTACTACATTTAGTTTCTTTTTTCCTAAAATAAATCATGAGAGTTATTTTTTCGTATCATTTGACGGTAGATTCACGTTAATAATTGTGATCTCACATTAAACTTGCATTGATTATGCTGACATCGTTATGTTTCGGAATGAACAGCACCATTCAAGGAGTAGTGTTCAAAAGATTTTCCCCAACTTCACAATTAAAAAATCTTGGACGACGACCAAGATCGAACCTCCAATCTTCAGTACTAAAGTAATAATAGTACCTCTTAGTATTGTTTCAGCTGATTCCGTATGCAAATCAGCTTTCATAACAAGAGGTATGCCTGTATTTCTGATTTAATTTCCCCAAATGTATGCTTTTAACGGACAGTAACTCTTGACTGAATTCTGTTTGTTTTAGATGGATTGAAAAGAGGTGAAAGTTTAGGGATGCAGTGTCCGGCATTGAAAAAGGCTAAAACTGACTATTCCGTCGCCAAAGATCCAGATGCTTCTGACGTGTATAAATCTTTGTTCACTTCGTCCAGCAGAGCCAAAAAGCAAGACAGGGCTCATTGGATAACATACAATCCTTTTTATAACTAATTGTTTCTATTTTTTATTTAATAAATATATTTGTTTATCTAATGCAGGTTTATATAAAAAAAAATTTGATTGTATCTTTGTTTTGTTGTCTGTTGTTTCACGTATAGAGTTCTCGACGTATAAAAAACAAAGGAAAATACTTATCAAAACTCACAACATGAATTCGAAATTTGTATGATCAGCAGAATAGGTTATATTGCAGTGGTCTTCCAAATACCATTTGTAATATTCAAAGAGGAGGACTTCGTGTCTCCACTGCGATTTTATCCACTAAGAGACGATGACCAAACCAATGACAAACAAAATTCTATCGTTAAACGCTAGCAAAAACAAAGAAGGATTTTCAGCGAATAACCGAAATAGGTAGCAATGATAAACAGGTATAACTTATAATGATCCTCTCTTAAGATTACTGATTACTAATTTATTAATGGGTGTAACTAATTAAACACATCTCTTTCATATGTAAACGCTTGTTTGTAGGTTACAAACCATTCCTAAAAGGAGAATTCAAACTGTAAAGAAAAAGTAAATTAAAACGTACTTGTGAAAGAAAGAGGTAAACACATGTCAATGAAACGAGATTCAGCTTGAACGTAATCATAAGAGCCGCAGAGAATCCCTAGACGTACGTCGGCAACACCTTGTACACGGGCTGGTACCGACCGGGATGCGGACGAAGTAATGAATAATAAATATACGTGACCTCACAGTTCACAAAAAGAGACTCTTTCGCAGCGGATCTATTTCCTACTTGTTGTTTTCAGTGGACCAACCTGTCAACACCACATCCTTGGTGTCTTCCTGATGATGAACACAAAGTGTTCGAAACGCGTTGTTGCTGTTTAATAAAACTTAATTTGTATGGAGACTTTGTTTGTTTATCCATTTTACCTCAGAAAGGAATATTTCTTAGAAACTTCATTTGCCTACCTATGTATGCTATCTATCTATGTGAGGTCACGTATATTTAATCATTACTTCGTCCGCATCCCGGTCGGTACCAGCCCGCGTACAAGGGGTTGCCGACGTACGTCTAGGGATTCTCTACGGCTCTTACGATTACGTTCAAGCTGAATCTCCTTTCATTGACATTGAAAACTTCATTAGTGTGGAGACTTTTGTTTGTTTATCCATTTTACCTCAGAATGAGTAAATACCAGACAATTACGGATTCCACAACTAATGATTTAAATATTCCTTTGTAATTATGCACTGTACGTGTGCAGAACATACGATTTTATTATCTGACAACTTTTTGTACATGTTATAACTGTGGAACAGTACTGTATATTTCAAGAAAAGTCCTCATATTAAACCAGTACCACTTCGTGGCACGTTCCAAACACGTTTAGACATCACTACTGACTGCCTAATCTTAACTACACGTTAGTGTAGCACTGGATACCACAGGCACAAGCCGTACAACTGTTTTACCATTTCCCACAACAAATCCTACGAAGCTAGTTTTATGCGAATACAGTGATGGAAACCAAACAGTGAAGTAAACTGGTTGCAACTAACATCTTTCGGATTTCACTCCCCTAAATAACCCCAGATGGGACCTTGTTTTTTGGATGCTAGATTAAGGTTAACATGGATGTTGCCATTAAATTTGTTTATACCTGAGTATTACTTCTGTTTTTTACTTGGTATTGCAATTTATTTGTGCCTAAGTATTATTTTTTGTAAGTTTGTATTTTTTTGTACCTGAGTGTTATTTGTAAGGAATGCTTAGATAAGTATTGTATATATTAAGCTTGTTTTGTTTGTATAATTAAGCAGTAACTACTTAAAAGCGAACTAACTTTTTGGCCTACTTAATACTATTAACTCCACTACTTCCTCCGGGCCAAAAGAAAATTATAGAATCTTTTTATCGGTCCGGTCCGTCACGATAAAAATGTTGCTGACCATTGTCTTAAGAATCTCTCAAAGGACACCGTTACTAAAAGATTTGCTCAACAGCACCACAAAGTAAAATAAATTTCTTACTTTAAAAACTGACCAAGGAGATTTAATTTATTTTGTCATAAAGGCGAAGTATTGTTGCAGCATTGCGTTCAGATTCTGTAATTCTATATTGACTGTCTAATTCGCATGATCATTGAAAACACTTCAAAGAGCCCAAACACTATTTAGCCTTTGCCTAATTGGTGTACATGCCTTTGCATGTGGTACATACAACTATGAAATTCCTGTCAAGTGTATCACAGAATGGCTCCTTACATCCTGCAAGTTAGCGTAGCACACACAATACACTAGCTGCTATGCAATAATAAGCAATAGCCCGCTTTGCACTTCTCCCCGAGCCTGACTCAGTGTATAGTGTACTTATGGCATAGTGGGGCCATGATGAAGCTGGCACAACATGATTCGTAAGCTGCTAACAAGCATCCACTACACTCCTCAATGTCAATAACAACTCAATTGTCCAACTTTTTAAGCGTTCAGTTGTCTGTTTTTTCAGAAATTCCAAGAAGTTTTTTTGTTTTTAAAATTTCCATCGTTGTAGTCAAGGCCCAGGCACCCGATCAGTAGCATCACCTACAATACCTCAGTGTTATTTCCTAGTTGTGTTGGTTTGTTTAAATATTTGCTTCAATCATGGCTTGTAATTTTACCAGATAATTAAAAATCATGGCTTAATTAAATACCTCTGGCTACGAATGTACTTACATATGTTCACTTTTATTCTTCCCATCCAAAAAATGTTAAACTTTCTGTTTTTAGGAATATGTTTTTGAGGGTATTAAGAGTGTGCTCCTTTTCCTTAATTCCTTAATGATGAGATTAACAACATTAGGTTAATTGCCCTGTCATTAAAATATTCCTCCTCTTATATCGATTTAGCTTTGAAGGGAGCTAAAAAAAGCTTTCTCTAATAATTCAACAGAGCTCCGTTCTCTGTCAAATTATTGTTCTTCCGTATAGTTTTAAGTTTTACATTATAGTCAAGTAATAGTTTTACCGTATTATGAGTCATTGGACTCTTCCTAGATTAGCGCAACAACTTGATTTTAATATACTGTTTTCTAATCGTAATAACGTGGGGCAATACTCGTATGTTAATAAAAAACTCTCCCAGGGAACTGGAGTCCGGTGGTATTTATAAAATTCCGTGCAAAAAATTGCCATAACATTTCTATTGGTCAAACTGGTAAATCATTAAAGACACATGTAAAACAACACCAATGCAACGTAAGTAGACAGAAAAAAATTAGTGCCTTATTCTTGCATACAAACAATGTAAATATTCATATTGATTGGACAAGAGTTAAATTTATTACCTATGAAAAATCGATGTTCTTAAGAAATATTATCGAATCTTCTCTAATTAAATTTAATAGATCAAATATTATAAACATTGGTAACGGGCTCTTCAAGCTTGATATTTTCGTTACGAGGGCAATAGCCTCTTCTAAGAGGGTTGGCAGCTAGCGGATAGTAGTTTACTCTTTCTTATAGTACTCCTTTGTTTACCCAAGCATCCTTTTCTGTACATTTGTTCTTTCCTTCACTTTATACTCTTTAAAGAGTAGATTGTTCTACGCTTCTTTTAAAATACCACTCTTCCCTCCCATTCCTCTCAACCCATCACCAGATGTTTCTGCATCCAGTGTACCAGTTGGGTTTTTGACCCTAACGAAGACCGCTTGTTACGGTTGGAAGATCTTAGTCTTGTTTTCGCATTTCATATTGTGGTTTGATCATTGATTGTTATTTCACGTGTTTATGTGAAATCTTTATCTTTATATATATATATATATATATACCATGATAAACGAAAAACGGTCCGGCAGGACAGATAACAATTAAAATAAGCAGTTACACATAAACTGACACACAACAAAGACTCACTTTTCAATATTTCGATGCGCTGAATAGCCATACATAATATTGACCATTACACTAATGAGAATAACAAACGTTTCCAGTAAACAAGTACTTTTATTTCCTTGCTATACACAGTCATTTTGTACGTTAAAATTTTTAAACGAAGCTCTACTCTCTCAGTCCTCTTTTTGGAGCACTCGTGTCTTAATCATCATTTTCATCAGATTAACTCATCACCTTCAGTAAGATTGTATTCCTGCAGTCTGTTTATCCTCTTTGCCACACATTAAAATAAAAAAATATCTTGCACTTCCCTAGATTTGAGTTTTAAATCGAGAAACAAATAAAAAATAGTAGCTGTGATTGGTTGAAACTCAGTTGTTAAAAAAAAAGTCTATGGACATTGACAGTTATTTTTTTTTTCAAAACTTTGTTGAATATGTTAGTTCAGTATAAACCCTATTGTGGCCAGGCAGACTGCAGATTGTGAATACAACCGAACCGTGGGCGGCAAGGCGTACGGGAATGCGTCGTCACTCTGATGACTTCATCACAGAGACGCTTGGTTCACCTAAAAACATACCGATTAATCCACACAAAATAACACAATATACTAACTAGGTTCTTTTGGTTTGATACAATTTTATTTAAATTTCCTCCCAAAACTACTATTTATAAATAATTAGTTTTTTTGTTAACACTTATAGCATTTTGAATCAACTTTTTCTCCAAATATAGTTAATGGGTTAGTTCCACTGAGGTTAGTAATATTAGAATTAGTAGTAATACTGTCCATCATACCTCGTAAATTTATATTATATTATTGAGTTTTTCTGAGAATTTACGAGGTATGACGAACAGTATTACTACTAATTCTAATTTTCCTCCAAAATCTACACTATAGGACTTCGACTTGAGCGTTGATCCAGAGACGGAAAGTTGGGTTCATTTCAAAATTGATTCCATATGAGGACTCCTGAATGTTGTTTTACTTTAATATATTAAAGTAGTTATCGTGAACGAGGATCATATATCAATCTAGTTTACAGAACTGGAAATCGATTACAAAAGAAGAAATGTCATAATCCTATCAATATAGACTACACTGTTAATCATAATGCATTGTTTAATGCTTACCTAGTGCTATTGGTTCTCTGAAAGCAAAATGGATCAATTCTATAAATGACGAATTTGTTTCTAAACCAAATCACGAGGGAAGATAAAACAACACAGTGATTCATAGCACTACCCGCTACCTCATGTCATTCTCAGGTTACCAATAAACTGAAGCACTCTCCACTTCAAAGAAACCCTTCAACCTTAATTGTGTTCATCTTCTCAAGCTTAAACTTGTTTTTGCCATAAGTGGTAAAATCACAATCAAAAGCGAAAAAAAACACAATGTACATTTCTTTTACTTGTAAGAGATTTTTTATTATTTACATGACCGAAATTTGGAATAAAATAAAAATAACGGTGTTGGTGTACTTCATAATTAATACCCAAATTCCTTCGGAGTGGTAATGTTTTAAGTTTTGTTCAAAATTATTTATAGGGCAGGGTTCATTGAAGGGTTCATTCATTACACGAGAACATAGGGCACAGTACAGTAAGAGTACATAATTCATCACCAAGTACATAAAAACAATTATTTTGTTCTACGGTAAATTTTTATTTAATTTAGTAATAGTCAACAAAGTGAAGATGACATTTGAAATAAAAAGGTTGCACTATTAAGGTTTATGATTCACTAAATAATTAATATTCATTTTAACTACTTTTAACAAATATAATTGAATTTTTTAATTTGAATACACTAACATTGAATGTATTATACTTTAAGAATATTCATAAATCAGTACTCACAGATGTTTGGTATAATTCATATTTATCTTAAACCATTTTTCACTTCCTCATATATTATAATGTCTTCGAAAACAAATCAGACCAGAAGTACGTCCATAATCACTTGATTGGGAACCATCCTATCAACATATTTATTAATAATTCGTTATCACATAGATAAGTAGTGTAATTATTTTAAAAAAACTAATTAAGAAGCTGCATTAAAGTAAATATAAGTTTCTGAGGTAGGGATTTTAAATATATAATTGATGCATTTAAAGCAATTTCATTGACTTGATTTTGAGAAAAATTCTGAATTTAATGTAAACTAATGTGACTAGTACAGTGATGATCCATTATTCTATGTTGGTTTTTTAATTTTTATTGATATTATGCACTTTGCGATAATAGGAATTTCTTGAATTTTTTTCAGTAGATTGAAGCACTACTTCAATCCAACTTTTTCTCCTAAGTCTACACCATAGGACTTCGCCTTGAGCGTTGATCCAGAGACGGATAGTTCGGTTCATTTCATATTTCATTCTATATCAGGTTTCCTCATAAAGATGAAGACGTAAATTAGCAATTAAATTTATATAAGTATAAATTTTTGTATATTTATATAGCCATATAAATATAAAACTAGTGATTTAATAAAGGAATAATCTAGTAGTTGATATTCTGCTTGAAACATGATCTTTAAATTAATGTACCTGTTGTAGATTGATTTTTTTGACGGCACTTCATTCCTTTTATAGTTGGCTGTTCAGAGTTAAAAAAACATTTTATGTAATTATAAAATGTAAACTAACACCCAGTTCCGTTTATGTAATTTCAACAGAAAAGTATTCAGCTAATCCTCGCAAAACATGCTATTTCTCAGTATAATTTCACAATGATCCGTCAAACGGCGGCATATGTAACACGCCAATAAACTTTCAGAATCAGAAGTCAAAAAGTTTACCTCTTTTTATTTACAGTTTTTAGTTTTCAGCAGAACTGACCTTTCTGGTTTTTGAAAAATTTAATCTTATATCAGACGGTGACTCTGGTGATATTAATATGTACCGTAAACAGTTGTCATAAACAATTGTTTGATCAACAATAAATTATCTTAGTAAACTTCCTTCAATAACTATTTAGAGGCTACTTGTTCAGTTCTTGCATGAAATTATCATTCCTAAGAGAAGAAAATAATTTCTTCATATCAAATGTTAAAGAATTGGCAGTAAACAATCGAGTATATTTACAAACTACTGTAGCCAGTTAAACTAAATTTCTCGTGTTTTCAATATTTTTAAATTATATGTAACAGTTTACTACTTATCACTCTTTTACATGGAATTGTAAGAACTATTTACTTTTTGATATTGTTTTAACAATCATTTTCATTTTTCTATTGATAATAGAATATTAATTTCACAGTTTTGTTTAGCTTAATACTAATCCCGCATGAACATCCCGCTTCAGTTTAAATTTGAAGTTTTATTCTTGTGAGTATTTAGAATTTAGAAGGGATGTTTTACAATACAAGTGATTTAATGAAAGGAATAATACTAGTAGTTGATATTCTGCTTGAAACATGATCTTTAAATTAAATAAGTTGCAATTAATTTTTTTATTTCACCTTACAAAAAAAAGTTAATGCATCATCCACATTAATATTATTTTCACATTGTATAACAGCTTTATAGATCTTATAAGAAGGATAATGAGATATTAAAAGTCAAAATTACAACTTACCTCCGGTGTTTCCCTTCTCTTGAAGACTTGAGCTTGAATGTTTGCTTTGCTTCACTACTGCTTGTTACCAAGGAAATATAAACCTGTGCATTGAATTAAAACATGTGTTTTTTAAGATAAATACAATAAGAAACACCTGTTTTATCATACACTGTTAAACAGGTTATTTTACTTTATTTATATTTATAAAGCTTTAAGTAGTGGATTTTCCATCATTCATTTATAATTTGTAATAATTTTTATAAGTCTGTCATTCTTTTAAACTCTTGGTTGATGTGATATTGAATTTCTTGTTTTTTTTTCTTACAGTCATGAGACAATACGAGTCTATAAAATCAACAATATGAGTTGATTCTGGCTCTAATACTACGTGTTTTAGTGTGTATTTTAGAACGTGTATAGTATTTTAGAATTTCCAATTATTTTTGTATTTTATTTATTAATAGAAGGAAGGAACCGAAAGTAAAAATATTTTACTACAGTAAAATAGTTGTATGGTATTAGTGTTGAGATAAACCTTATCATTAGTTTAGGTCCCTTATCAATTGCCTCAATTATGCCCTTGGATGTCTAAATCCTCAGGAAAGGAGTTATATACCTAAAGTTCATATATTTTTGTTTTCTTATCTATCTTCATTATGTCAATTAAAGTAATGTGTCTCACGTCGAATGGAGGGATTCCAATATTTGCCAGAAGTAAAGGTAAATCTGATCAGGTTCGTTTGAGCAATGCTCTTTTGTTGTACAAGTATTTTTAATACATATTCTTTCCATATTCCAATTGCGTATTAGTGTAGAACAGTGGTTTTCAACCTGTGATCCGCGGATCCCTGGTGATCCGTGACGTTTACCCAGGGGATCCGCAAGACCTACAGATTCACAATGTGCAATTAATGTATTATCAATGTGTCACGTCAATGTACTTACATAGTAGCACACTATCAATGTAATTAGTGCATCTTATCAAGATAACTCGTCGTTCACATCTAAAACCAGCAACTTTCGGTAACGTTAGGGAAGAACTGCGAGTCAAAATTTGAGTCGGGCAGTTCAGTTATGATGACGACCTACGTCATTTAATTGAAACATTTAATTTAGCCAATACGTGACGCTCTGATTATTTACTTCTTGATCTGGACTCATTTTGGATTTTAACTTCAAAAGAATATCCATCAATCTCGAATAAGGCTCTGCGCATTCTCCTACAGTTTTCTACATCATACCTGTGTGAAATAGGATTTTCCACCATGAGAACATTAAAAGTGAGAAAAGAAATAAACTACTAGCACTTGAAGAAGAGATGCGTGTATGTCTTTCTAAAACCAGGCCAAACTTTCCAGTTCTGTTCAAAAATCACCAAGGACCAATTTCACATTAATTTGTAATTCTCTTGAATAAAAAAATTCAGATAGTACTGTATTGTGTTTTTGTGTTTATAAGCCGTTTTTATTTCATTAAAAAAACTTATATATACATGTATATTTATGTACAAGGGGATCCGCAAGAATAAATAAGCTCCTCGGCGGATCCGCGCCTGCAAAAAGGTTGAAAAGCACTGGTGTAGAGTGTGGCTTTACAATATTATCCTAATTCTACTTAAATGTTAATAACTGTAATATTGCAACAGAGACAAGTAGAAATTTGGATGATAAGAATAACATAATTTTTTTGTAGATCTTTTGTTTAGAATAAGTTATCATTAATTAAGTAAGGTCCCTTTTTTTATTGTTTATGATAGGTTGTTAATGGCAATACTCAGTAATTACTCATTCCATGTTACAAAATTTAAAATAAACAGTATTAAAAGAAATTTCATATTCTCAGACAGGAATTATTTCTGATGTACCAATTTCTTAATACATTTTTAGATACCATTTTCTATAGTAGCATCTCTTAATGGAGTACATATGTATGGGAAGTCCCAAGGAGTCCTATTTTTGAACACCAAAACTGAAGATAATGAAACCGTTGTTTGGAGAGAGTTTGACAACAGGTGACCACAAAACAATTTTAATTGCTGTATTGAATACTCCTCTGTCCGTGCTAACCAGTATAATGTAATTACTCTTTCAGTTTGATTCTGATTGCTGTGAGCACATTAAATGATGAAATGTTTCTTGACAGTTTACTTAAATCTATATTTAGTGTCATGGTATTCACAGTTGGAAACGAAGAGATTCGGCATTTTAAAAATATAGAACGTTTAAAACGTGAGCTGAGGGTTTGTAACATTATATTATGCTTGAAAAAATATGTAATCTTACTTATTTATATTGAAATTGTTAATTTGTATTTCCAAGTACTATTTATGCGTATAACTCCTTTCATTATGAAATAACCAAAATATTTCTTTTAGTAAAGTGATTTCTTTTAATTGCAATTGGTTATTGTGTTTACAAAGGAGAGTTTTGCTTTTGACGCCAGATTATAGAAAGAGTTAAAAAGAGCCTCCGAAAGATCATTGACAATGGGCTTTACCTGATGCTAGAAGCCAAGACGAAAAAGAAAACTAGGACAAGAGCTACTTTCTTCCTTCTTTGATTTCATAATCAACGTAATATATGCAGGATAGCAAAAAATATAATTCTATGCCCTCTGATTCTATGATGGCTGTGTGATTTTATTAAAAATAATTGTAAGAGATATCTTTGTTATCACAAATCAATTTCATTTAATTACAAACAAAATTTAGCATCTGATTTTCATCATCCTTAGTTAATTCACTAAACATGCATTAAATGGTATCGTTAGAAAAAGGCAATGCTTTCATTTGAAAATATTCAATCAATAAAATATTGAAACACGTCTATTAAATAGTTTTAATTTAATTAATTTTTTACACTTAGCACACTTTAATGATTTAATATTATTTATTATTGTATACAGGAAAATTTAAACAAGATTATCCGATTATTTTTTTAATCTTACTCCTCACGTTCAAAAATCTGTAAATGGCTTACTATACAGATTTAGTTTTGTAAATAACATATTAATTCTTCACTATCATATGTATTGACTATTGCCTATTTATGCATATTGATTATTTAGTGGACAACAAATCTCAAGAAAAATTCTGATGTCTAGATAAATCACATTCAGATAGGCTAAACAATGTAACCTGATTAACTATTGTATTTACTATAAATATGAGGTGTATTGTATTTACAAGTATTCTTCGAGTTACTTGTACCAATCACTTTATTCAAAATCAATCAATATGGTCAAAAAATCATTATATGTAAATAAATTTTATTAATTAAACAATAACGTATAAGCGTAATCAATATGTAAGTACATTGGTACCTTGGAATACTGTGTTTAATTCGTTATAAGACCTAGCTCGTGAACCAATTTACTCGTTTATAAAACGACTTTTCCTATTGAAATTATAGGAGTTCCACTTAATTCGTTCCAGGGCCAATAAATTTCTAAAAAAAATATATGAGTATATTTTTTTAGAATTACATAGACAATGCAACTATGTAAACATTAACTTACCTTTATGTTGATAAATTGAAGACTTTGTTGAGGGGAGGAGGAGTGGGGTTAGTGTGGTAGAGAGAGTCGTCTGAATCAGAGGAGCTCTCAGAGTGACTTCGCTGTCTTTTAGGTAGCTTTACCAAGAATCTGTCTGACAATGCGTGCTTTTCCCTGTGTTTTAGCATGTCTCTAAAATGTGAAATTCTCATTAAATAAGTTAATTACCCAGCCAGACACTTCTTTATTAAGGTGATGCTTTTCAATAAAACCTTTCATTTCCTTCCAATCTTTCAAGCCTTTCTTAATGTCACTAGAGGGGATGGTGTCCTTCCTTACTTTTTCTTCTTCTGCAGAAAACTCTCCTATCACCTCCTTCTGCTGTTCCCTGTGAAGCTAGATGAGCTCGTTGGTTGTAAGTTCTTGAGGTGGATGCTTGCCATTTCTTCATATTTGCTCGAATTCTGATTAACACATACACTAAGATACTCGTATTCCAAGGTTTCACTGTATAGATAAAGGCTTTTGTAATTGAATTTTAGATTTATTTCAGTGAATTAGAGAAACTGTAGATTGGTGTCACAATGTATATAGCAGTCCTACAATGTTCATATATTACTTCTTATTTACTCAAGAATAAATAAATAATATATTTTTCAGGCTTGTTACCCTCTCATTGAAAAATTTATGGATTCGCTAGACTTTAGTGATAAAAATATCTCTGTGGATCTGCTGCCATATGTGGAAACAACTCTAGTTAGTGAAAGTAGTGCTTTAAAGGTAACTTTGTTTTTATCAACATTTTCAGATATATAATTATGCCCATATACTAATTCAAAAGTGATAAAATCCACAGAACTAGTCAAATTGACGGAAACAAGAACATGCTAAGGAATTGAATTTTTTTTTTTTTAACGTGATAACTAGCTGGGTGGCTAAACGAAGAGCATGTTTTATTACACACACGAAGATTGATTTTATATCCGTAATCCTAAATTTGTCCTTTACTGAAATTAATTGAGGTAGGCATTTTTAACGATTACTGGTACAGGATAGATAGTTTTACTATCTCTTCAAGAAACTGGTAGGAACAAAACATTTCATCAGCAAAATGGAAAAGTCCAGAGTCATTGATAGATTCCGAATCTTAACCATTTACATTTCGCTAGCTAATCCATTGTCCCTTCGCAATCGTAGAATACACTAAACATTACCTTTCCAACACGGAACTGTCCTTGCCTAAAGGAGTGCCTGTCCTTAAGTGGAGGTCCTTCTTCAGGCTTGCGCCATTCTTTTGATCAACTTTTGGTTTCAGTATTGAAATAAGGAATCCACATTTTGCCGGTGATAATTATTCGTTGCCAAAGTTCATTACCATGACGGGCTAACAGCCCTTGAAGTTGACAAGTATCAGATCTGTGTTTCTGTTCTAGTCCCAACAGCCTTATCACCCAGCGCACCGAACCTTGTAACGCCCAAAACAGTCATGCAAGGTGTCATGAACTTGTTTATCAATCCCTAGGCACACAGTAATTTTACGAATAGTCGTTTCTTAGTCCACTTTCAGTAGATCTTTAACGGCAATAATCTTTCTGTCATTTACCGACGTGCTTGAGCACTGACTGCGTGGATAATCTTCTTGTGATGTTCTAGAGGTTCTAATCCGATCGATCCACCAATAAATAGTACTTTTAGATTCTGCAGTCTCACCAAATACTCCTTTTAGACGCTAAACAATTTCTGACGTTTACTCACATTCTTTCTACAAAAAGAAAATTATTGCTTTTTGAGATTTTGCTGCGTCTTCTATGGTTACAAAAACAGTGCAAGGAATACGCGGCTATATCAGTCGAACACCTGAATCAGACTGAACAATATTGCACTCGATAGTTGCATAAACATGCCAAGACTAGTCTGGTACCAATGACGTTGCCTTTAAGTTCTGCGTAATTGAATTATAACACAATTCCCAAACTTTGGAAACGTCCCTCGTAAAAGACCCTAGTTTCTTGGTGATAAAAGGTTGAAGAGCAATCTTCAAAGTGGTCATGAATCAGACGAATGCTAGTTACAGTAGTGTGTGAAAATTATTCATGAAAAATTGGTCATGATAAATGTGCCAGTACATTAGTTCCTCAACTGTGACTTCAATTCAGATAAAACGGTCGTTGGCAAGGAGTTGTTCTTTTGCAGCAAGGAAAAACTTGTATCTATCACTATGATCGGAAGAACAAAGCGGTGATGAAGAAATGGAAGTACATCGATTTACCTCCCTCCAAAGAAGGTTTGGGTTAAAATTAAAGATGAATTTACTGAGAGGTCCATACTGTCGGTTTATTAGAGACAGTTGTGGAGTTGTTTTAACAGACTAAATTGAGAATCTTCATAACCATTTCTGGTTTCCATTAATATACATTATTAGTAATTGTTGACGTAACGCGTGAAAATCTGGTTATATGGTCACCAAAGGAGTTGGTCTTCTTACCAGCACACTCCTGTGTGCCTGCTCACTCATTTTGAGAGGCAGTTAAAGAATCAAAACAATATGGCTTTAAATTGTTACTTTGACCACGCTCATACGACTGTGTATCATTCCCAGAACTCACACATCATTGATAGAGTCCAGAATTCGACGATACAAATCTCAACAGGACGCAGTATGCTCTGTAGTACTGGGATAATATTCAAAAGGTCGAGACGCTTTAAGAAATGTTCAACGCTGGTTGGTGGCTATGTCCAGAACTTTATGCATTATAAAGAGGAGGCTCATATTTCATAATAATTAAAACTTTTTCGAATACTCTTCCCGCAAATCTGTCGTATACCCTGTAATGTTGCCTAAATCTGATTTCCTTGCGAATTCGAAGGTAAAGAATATTTTTTGAAATTCAGGTTACCTACTTGTATGCGAAGTGGATATACTTCATGATTATTGTAAATTCGTTATGTCACAAAGACCGTAGTGACCTGACCGTTCCAAATAATTTCAGAATAATTATATTAAAAACAATGAAACGTCTTATTGATAATTTCAGTAACAGTTTAATTTTCGTGTAAGTTAATGAATAATATTCTTTAGCTTGTACGTTTATTTTATTATATCTCATTAAAAATATTACAATCTATTTGTAGTATCTATTTTTCCTTTTTTGTTATTCATTTTAGTGATAACTTATTCATTCAATTTCATTGACTTTTTTAAGCTCATCCTGAGTTTTATTTCATTATTTTTTTCAGAGTTTTCTGACAAACTTTGTTGAGTCTTGTCCTTCGCTGTATTGCTGTGTTACTGTTGATGGTGCACTGTCAGTAGCGACAGACGAGTGGTGGCAGCTTCCTACGATCGAAAGGAAACTTATACTCTATTTAATAATATCCAACAATACCTGTACTTGTTTCGATATACCCGCGTTTTTAGGTGGAACCAATTCTTCGGTAGGTAATTTTGTTGGTATATTATTTATTTTCGTTTTAACTTGGTAGCATTTCTTTTACAGATTTTCGAAATTTTATAAACCTAGTTTAATATTTATTTCAAGTATATTTAACAAAACTATAGTTAGTTTATACGTTTTTCAAACATTGTTGCCCCTCTGTTTGTATCAACTTTTAAACTGTTAATATATTCCTTCTCTTCTCGTACCGATCTTGTTCAAACTTTATACACGGATCTGTTCGTAAGGAATGCAGATTCAACTATTTGAATGTCTGTATCTCATCAGAACCTGTAAATAAATATATATATACAATGAAATTCAAAAGTAGGAAACGGAAAAACATAATCCATTTAGAAGAAGTAATATTTACCACCTGCAATATTGGAGATTATTTTGGCTTTAAAATATGTGAACATTTAATGAAGCTTCCTAAACATATCGATTACTAAAACTTAATTGTGGTTGAGAAGAACTTCAATTAGTCAAATTTCTAATATTTCAACTGGAAGAAGAATTGAAAACGGCACCTAAATTGTAAGTTTTTAACAGTAATCGACAGTACCACATGAAAAATAGCATAATTATAGTAAGAAGAATCAGGATCATTATGGTGATGTAAATTCATTTACATTCCTAAATTTAGTATTTGTTTTTATGTGTATATATAAAATACAAAGTTTGTCTGTCCGCTATAGAAATAATACTGGAGACATTTAGATACAAAGAAACATATGGATCTTATATATTTCTTTTTCGGGAAACTACTACAGTATTTCGACTTTGATCAGGGTCCTTTTCTACCGCCCATAACCAAAACGCCAGGGCATAATCTACTGCCCGGGCAACACCGGGTAGATCAGCTAGTATATTTTATTGTAACATTCATCTGTTTTTGAACTCAAAGACGTAAAGGCTTGTATGGTGTTCATGCTTCCACGTATGTTTTTCTGCTGTTCTAGGGACAGAGGTATCTCAATCATTTGTTTAATTATAACTACTTTTAGTAACGAGTGAGACACAGAGGGTTAATTTTACAAAGGGAGTTTTTGTCTTATTAGAATTATTAAAGTAGAAAACTTCTGACAGAATTTGACATAGTGTAGACTTGGGGACCGATGTCTTTGCGTCCTCTCGGATTTCATGTCCCTCATAAAAAAACATATAATTATGATCAAGATTCAAATATCCGTCTTTACCACACCCGATAATTTTATATACATATATTTTCTAAAGTCTTTTGACTAAGAAGAAAAAGAGGAAAATTATATTTACTAGAAAACCTCTATGGCTTAAAAGTACATAAAAGTCATTTTTACTAATTATATAATTATATTTATTATTGTAATTCCTGTTTGTTATATTTTAGGTAAGAGTAGTTAGCATTAAACTGCTTGAAAACGTCAGTGTCACAACACTTCTTGGTCCTAAACCAGATTTGAATTCCTTGGAGCAAATTGCATTTCAGTGTTGGGCACCTACAATGGATATCCTAACAAATTTAAAAAATCCTATGCCACTAACCTTTCAACTTCATACGTCTCTGCTTGGGTACATATTTCATTCACTTTTTACGCTAATTAATAATGACATGGATCTTTGTATTCAAAATACATGAATAAATGTAATAAAATTGTTTAAAAAATTAATAATATCAGTAATTGTGATAAATAAAGAAACATGACTTTAACTATGATGAGGTAAAATGGATAAATAAATTTTCACTGTTGTTTTCACTGGACCTACCCTTCAGCACCACATCCTTGGTGTCTTCCTGATGATGAACACAAAGTGTTCGAAACGCGTTGTTGTTGTTGAATAAAACTTCATTTGTGTGGAGACTTCTGTTTGTTATCCATTTTACCTCAGAATGAGTAAATACCACACAATTACGGATTGCACAACTTATGATTTAACTATGGTATTGGTGAAATAATCTATAATTGATTTATGCGCCAATCAGTAAGATTTATATGTCGGATTAAGGAGGGCAATACAATAATTTCTAAATTAGAACGAGATATTCTCAATAAACAACGATTTGTCAACTCGTACACAGAATTCAAATGGGTCCACTAGTTTGATGTTTGAAGTTTGGATGTTAGATCATCAAGACTGGTCAGTTTTTAAATCCTAAAGGCATCACATCTTGAGTTGCATGTTGCTTGCTATTTCGTTTATATTGATAAATAATATTGTAAATTATTATGACTTGATATATCTTTATGCCTGAAGAATCAAAATAAAATTTATTAGAAATCTCTTAATTTTTTATAGTCACTTTATATTTTGCAAAGTTGTGATATACTTTGATTTCGATAAATGTGAAAACTTGAATAGAACCTGGAAAAGCTGACAGAATAATGATACATTTTTATCATATCTGTTCCATAGTCACTAACTTTATTAAGTTTTAACTACCATTCTATATATCTGGAGCAGACTATTGGAAAGTTTTTCACCTTAATTTTTCATTTTCCTATTAAAATACTTAATTCAGTAAGTAACTCACATGTACAGATTGTTAAGGTAAGCAAAACTGCAGTTAGCCTTCCTTTTTATCGGTTTTTACTTTACTATAAAGTATAGTGATCGTGAAAAAATTCGATCTCGAGATTTTGACGGATTACATGTTTTGAGGTCCCAGAAGTCGTTTTATGACGTTTTTACGATGATGTCTGTGTGTGTGTGGGTGGGTGGGTGTGTTAGCATTGCTTGTTACCACGCTACGGTCCAGAATCTTTGATGGATCAAGTTGATATTTTACTCAAAAATGGGCCTCATAGGGAAGAAGATCCCTATTGTTTGGGAAGAATTATGCATGATGGGAAAGTCACTTTTTTTGCCAAAAACCGTGTTTTTGAAAACATTTATTTCTCCTAAACTGATAACCCTAGAGTTTTGATTTTTTGACATTATCTTTGAGGTTACAAATGGAACAAACGAAATATATATATTCAGAATTTTAAAACAACAGGAAATATTTTTTTTTAATAAAATGTAAAAATTTTGACTTATAATTCAATCTAAAACCTTGTGAGAGCGATACAAGCCATACTGTTAGATGGATCAAAATGAAACTATGCCTAAAAATAGAACATTATGTGGAGAATGAGTTGAGATATTTTTTTTCAAAATTACATTCGCTAAAGGGGCGTTACAGTACGATTTCTGTTTTCAGAAAATGATTTTTTAACGCGAAATGGCTCATTAAAAAATAATGAAAATTTGACCAAAAATGGAACAAAAAATTAGCAGTTCATAAAAAAAAATTCATGAAGTTTCAATTACGGAAAAGAGCAATAACGCTATAAAAACTGTTTGTTTATCTTAGACTAAGAGATCACCTGCTATACTTGTCAAATTTTTTATATTTTTTTCATTGTTTACATTGACTTAGAAATTTTTTGAGCAAATCCACTGAGATAAAATTGATATTTATAAAGGAATAATTTAAATTGTTTATTGACTTATATGAGATGTAAGAGGAATAATATTGTGCAGGAAAATAATAACACTCACTCAGAAAAAATTCGTATATATGTTATTTGACAAAGGGGAAGGAAAATGATCTTATTAAATACTAAGAAGCTTATTATTATTATTATTATTTTAAAGATTAAAATTCTCAGTATAATAACTCTATAAAAGACCAAAAATGTAAATGATAATTCATAATTGGAATCTTTCGTTTAGAGATTAATAAATGTAATTATCGTACATCTTTAATTAACAAAGCACCTTAAAATAACATTTTCTTCGCTGTTTAAGATGTTTTTCAGAGAAAAAAAGGGTATTTTCCTGTTTTAAATTTTAAAATTTTACTTTAATATTCAATGTAGAAGGATGTCAAGTAAACGATGTAAGAAATCCACTGGCTGTTTGAACGAAAGCCATTCTCTTGTAGGAGAATAAATCGTTTCAAGAAATGTTCACTTTGGTTTTTCAAAAATGTTATTACTGCTGTAGTTATACTAATGAAATTATTTGCAAATAATAAATTATTTGTGATGTACAAAAATAAGCTTATAAATTGATATGTCCTTCAATCACTATCTGTACTACCTCAGGAATGAAAGGCTAATAATTATATCCCATTTAGATGTTTACGTTATGCTTAAATGAGACGTTATGTTTTATATACTCAAGAAATTTGACATTAAGTTACTTATAGTAAAGTAGAGTGTAGGCCACTCCAGATTTTTTTTTCATTTTCTTGCACCATTTAGTCCGGAAAAACGAGGGTCAAGATACATATCAAAAACTGAAACACCTCAATATTTTTCTTAAAGTCCAATCTCGCAGACAGAGTGTGCAAGAGGTGATTGAATTCAGATAACAATTTCCTTTAGTGGGAGTACTGAGCCCTTCAACACATGCTACAGTATTTGCATCTAAATCAGTTAATAGATTTCACAATCGGGATTTCTAAATTAAATTAGTTATTTTTTGGCAATTTATGTTGGCACTCTTTTTTTACTTCTGTTTTGGTTAAATTCATCAGGATGGATAAAATGCCTTTAGGTTTAAAGTACACTTCACGTTTCTATGTGTTTGAAATATTCATGAAAAATTTTATAAATACTAACTTGTTGTACATATAAATGCTTCATACGTGTTCTGGTAGTCTGGGATTATAATATCCAAACATTCAAGTCAATGGGAATAATTTATTAGAGTAGCCTCATAGTTACTTTGCTATTATTTCGGGTCATGTTTTGATAAATTTACAAATGGGTAAACTAAAAAATTGGTCATTAGTGAAGATAGAAAATTTTCGTAATTCCTTTTTTTTTGTAATAAAGATTGGTTTATTGAGAGGAGAGAGGCTCTTCCAAAAAAAAATTCAAATGTTTACATGTAAACTTGAAGATTGTAACTAATATATGAATTTTAGTAACTTTGTTTTATTAGTAGTGTTTAATATGTGAAACTACCTATATTAGGCTAAAATTAAGACTAGTTTCTCAGCGAACTAATGTAATTAGCAGTGTTTTTCAACCATCTTCAGGCTACATACTTAAACAATATAGGTAAAGTTTAAATTACTATTTATTAACTAAACAAACATACATACTAACATTATAGAATGAATCACTCTTAATCGTAACTTACGGCCTAACAGAATAAAACATTTTTTAATCGGTGCACCACTTGTATCAATTTTTCCTTTAAAAAAAAAGATTAATTTTATTAGGTAGTATTATTGATTATGGGTGTATAGAGATCATTTATCTTTATATAAATTACTTTTGTCAGAGGATGGATAAGATATATTACTAATTAGTTCGTTGAACAACTAAAATCTATTTTTTTATCCTCATAATTATTACCTTTCCAATTGTTTTAAAGATAAAAGAAAACACGTTTCATTTTTATATTTTGAAATGGATTGTTTCATGTGATAGTACGTAAATTATTATACTTGACTTTATTTCTAGATTTCTGCTGATTGATCTCAAGTTTGATAAGTACTTCTTTCATATGTTCACTCCACTAAGTAGGAAAGATGCCCGATCTTCGAATGATGTTTTGAGAACATTTTACTATCAATCTGGATACCTGCTGAGCATTAAAGGTATTATACTTACAATACCTATGTTTTGAAGTTATATTTTGTAGGAAACAAATTATTGCGATACTATTATAGAATCATTTTGACACAGGTTATTTGTGTATCATAGTAGCCAATATAAGTTCACTTGTTACTCATATGCCTTGATGTAGTCTAGGTAGACTATGTTACTTACAGTCGCAATATTAAAGACTCGCGGAAGTCGTTAATCGACTCAGTTTTCATTGGTATTGTTGCAGGAGTGTGCTACTTACCTTGTCATTTTAACATTTTTAAAAAATATATCAACCCTCCTATTGTGAATTTCGTTCATTGATTTGATTTGTCACAACAAGGAGCGTTTCAGCAGCGGGAGCTTATCGACAGATAAGTGAATCATAATGTGTCAATGCGATGACTGATCGCAGACTACGAAGTGAGTGACAGCTTCCAAAGACGGCTAAGGAAATGTCCATGAAGAACAATGGTCAGGCCGATCATCAGTGATCGCAGCAGTTTTGGTCAATGCTGTAGACGAAAAGAATCGTGAAGACCGTTGATTGGTAGTTCTAACTTAACTTTGGGATTTACGAATGTGATAAAACAACTTTGCCCTGAAAATTTGTGATTTCCTAAATTATGCTCATGTTGAGCTCCCAGGCTGCTTTCTTGAGAGGACAAAATAAATGATTTATGGCTTATACTGTTGATTTTTTTTGGACTCATATTATAAGAAAAATACATTTTTTTGATAATTTTATCACAGGAGAAGAGACACTTGATTCTCACATGACTCTAGAGTTTAAACAACTTCAGTCAATGGAATGTTGGCACACTACATCGTCGCCTGTCAAAGTCAAAGCCAAACAGACAATCTTATCACGTCAGGTTAGGACAACCTTGTTTGGAGATGGACGTGGATCTTGTAAGTCGAGTTTGTGCAGCAAGGGACAACAATAATGCAACCGCTTATTCCCCTGCCCTCACTCCAACTTCCCTGACGTCCAATATAGAATAAGTGACTGGTCAATCTGACACCTGCACCTTTGTTGCTGCATGATAATACCGGATTCCATTCTGCCTTTCAAATCCACAATATTTCACCAGATTTTCAACGAAATTTTTTTTTCTTTTTGGTTGAAAATCTGATAAACCTCGTTAACCAAAATCTGATGAACTGTTTTCGATGGGAACATATTGGCCTCACTGTACAATGTAAACTTGGGGCTGAGTGATTTTCACTTGTTCCGGTACCTAAAGGGGATTCTCAGCAGCAAGTCCTTCACCACAGACGATGAAGTTAAAGCAGTTAACAACTGGTTGACCTTACTAGCGCCTGACTTTTCTTATTTCAACTTGCAAAAGCTTGTGGAACTTATCCCAAATATTTAAACAAAATGGAAACTATGTGGAGAAATAGGGAAAGGTGTCAGGAATTAAATAAAAGCAGATATTTGAAAAAAAAGTCAATGATGGTTCACCTGTTATAAGAAATTGGACCTTACTTTCCTATCAACATTCATAGAATTCTGACTACATCATAAGAAGGAAGTAAAAAAACTAATCGAAACTCTGAAAAAATTAGTTAGCCAGGCAAGATATTTTAAAGAATTAGTTAGAAGTATTTTGATATTAACCATTGGGTGAAGTTTGTCTTAATATATTAAATTAAAATATTAACATGTTGGTTTAAGTGCTGTGGATTCTTAGAAATACCATGTAGTCACAGAAGTTTCCAGGTTCATTTCTCTGATAGGTTGGACTCATCCACTAGATATAAGTATCTTAACTGCGTTCAAAAAGTTGTTTTGTGACAAAAGTCTTAGGAATGTGATTTGGGAATGCAAGGCGAAAACTTTATTGGAAACCAAGGACCAATAACCAATATGATCCAATTATGAATCCATCACGATACATTTACTGTTCATTCTGTAAAAATGAATGTTCATCAAATACTTCATGTACAATAAGTAGCCGACGCATTGCCGTGCGCGCAATGTGTAAATCTAACATCGGAAAGGAAAGATACAAACTTAGAAGTAAATCACTAGTGTTCTAAATATCGTTTGACTCATGAGTACAAAAAGTGTCTAGCATTTGGGAAAAAAACTATTATTGTAATCTGCTATTATACTATTGATTTATTAGTGTGATTTCCTAGTAAATGAACAATGTTATTGTTTACATTTGGATTCTAGCAAATGTAATCCAAAAAATGGATTTCAAGATCTGTTCAACAACTGTTATACTCGTATTAAATAGCCCTTTAAAAGTTGTTTCTTTCTTTTGATTACCTTTAATAATAATGCAGCGATGATGGCGATCCCATGATATGTCAGACTTAATAAAGTGAAAGAATTAACATTCTTTGTTAATCTGCACCAAATTTTCCCGTTACTGTTCTGCATGTTACTATGCACTGTTCTGTACTTATCCCGTTTTCATCGAACAGTTATTCTTTAATTATTGCATTCACATCCAGGATTATTTAATATTAGTTATTAGTAAAATATTTAAGTATTTTCATAACCATGTCGCGAAGAGAACTATAATTTTTAAAATAATATCTTGAAATTTATTACATTTTGATTTTTATCTCTCGATTTTGTTGCATCCTTGAAATAGGAAATAAAAATTATATGTATAAAAAATTCTAAAAAGTTACAAAAGTTATAATTTTATTAAATCAGGCAAAAGTAAAAAATAAACACACGCTTTTAAATAGTTCTTAAAATTAATACAATCATGTTGTCTTGTATCTGCAGTACTGCTCAAAGATTTCTAAAAGTACAAATGTGAACCGCTCAACAAATTAAATTGAAAATTATGTTTATATGAAATTTAAACTAATTTCGATAATATTCATGTTGATTAAACAGGACAAATTAATATCTCAAGGCCACAGACATACAAGATATTGTTTTTAATATTTTTGGCCAGTTTCTGAAGAAAAGTCAGATATTTCCATGGAACATTCATCCTAAAAAGTTTGGTCTTTTACGTAATCCACTAACTGTCTGATAAAAGCAGATTTTTGGAATATGTAAGATGTAATTTTTCATCATGGAAGAATAAGTTTCCTAAGGCTTATTGTAGTTAACTATATTTTGACTTAAACATACTTTTTCATTATATTGAAATAAAGTTTTTTTTTAATAAGATATGGCAAATAAATGTATTATTGCTTGCCACTATTTTATGTATAATTGCTGCCTGAATTAAGTTTGAAAAGATGCCTTTTGTAAAAAATAATTTTTTTAAAAAAAAGTTCGCTATCACTGCTTTAAAATTTACATTTGATTCTTATGCAATATACTTTTTTACTTTTATTATCCTTATTGCCTACAATTTAAACTAATGTGATTCAGTAGTTTGTTTCAAATTATTGTTTTTTTTTTCTCAAGAAAATGATTGCTTGGAAACATACTGGTGTTCAGAGTACCATAAAATACATGGTTTAAAACAAGAAAAGTATTTACTGTGTGTTCTGTATACTGCTGCGATTCCGTCATATTCAATGAGGTAATCACTTTTTTATCTCTCTTGTTGTCTAATTATCTATTAGATTTGCTTGAAGTCAATTTACTATAACTCTTACAATTTTTGGTCTATTTCTTGATTTCATTGTGGGCACAACTATTCAGAACTCTAAATAAATTAACTCCAGATTTAGTTACCTTTACGATTTATTATGTTTGTATAAACTTTTTGAAAATAAGCAAAGCATTTGGAAATACAATTAACAATACATACTCTGCTCTCTGACAACAGATACATCAGTCGACTTTATCGATGATACTTATTATTTCTCCTATGTTTTCCAATGTTTTTTTTTTCATAATAGCCTTACTTATAGTAAAGTTGAATGTAGACCTCTTCATTACTGTTGTTGATCATGATCGAATGTAATATGTTTCTTTTACAGGTCTATGACGAAAAATTTATTGACTCTTTTAAGAACTGACCCTCGAACAGTGTGGTGAAGAAGTTATTCTTTTAAGTGGTTATTAGATCTGAAGAAGACATTTTGTTATATATTAATCTTCTTTATTCACATGAATTACAATGTGAAGAGTAAATGTAAATGAGAAGTAAAACGTTTCTGGTTCTTTGAGAAGTTCGTCAGTTAATATTAATGTCCGTGGATTAAATAATCACAATGAGAATTGCATGCTTTTATTTAAAGTAGGGCTGCGGAGGTTTACAGCAGACTGCTGAATTTAACTAATAATTTGAATATGGTGTAATAGTCTACAACACTAGGTAGCAATTCGCAGTTTTATAATCTACAAGATGGTACTTAATACTTTTGTGCTTTTGCATCTATAATGTGGATTTTTTTTAAAGAAAATGTTAATTTTTACACTGCAATTCTAGCCATCCTGAGCAGTGTGTAAACGGTATGCCACTACAAGTTTACTTCCAATGTTGGTTCATCGTTTATGGGAGAAATTCTTTAGCCACCTCTTAAGTAAGAATTATGTTCAATATACGTTTGCGGGGTACTTAACGTATAATATCTCTGTACACAGGCTGAACTTATTATATTTGTGCCACAGCGGCATTAAACCTCTGTCATTACAGTGTGGTTCATAAACCATTTTACGTTCGCTTGGATTCAACATAGTGCTTTAAAATAAATGTTTAGTACAAGAATTGCTGAACATGTTTGTTATTATCCATGCATTTCTTCAATTCATATATTTACACATTTGACGTAATTCGTCATTTTATGTTTTCTGTTACTTTTTAGGCTAGAAATAATTCATTAATTGTGCAATCTGTTATGGTGTAGTATTTACTCATATTGTGGAAAGTATTAAGTCTCCACATAAAAAAAGTTTATTATAAGAAACTAGACAACGCGTTTTGAACACTTGATCTTCTTCAGGTTACGTCTAAAAATATTTAGTTTCTCAAGCTCTTAAATGCATATATTTTTTAGAGGTAACCTGAAGAAGATTAAGTGTTCGAAACGCGATGGTTAGTTTCTTATAATAAACTTTTTTTTGTGTGGAGACTTAATACTTTCCCCAATATGCTAGAAATAATATGTTTAATAATTATTGGTCAGATTAAACGTATAATTTTGCCAACATTGACTCCCTATACTAAATCTCAACTACAATAGGTTTCGAAAATTATCATAAGGCAGACTCCATGGCCCAGACAGAGATCTGTTTAAAAAACTCCACAGTAATAATTTCTTTAATGTGTTTGACATTTTTATAGACAATGATATGAATTATAAGACTGAAAGGTATAAGTATTTAAGGTTACTCGAAGAATTATAAAGTAAAAATACCTGTTTCAAGTAAATTCAATTTCCGTCCATATATATATATAAGGCATTCATTTTTAATAAATACATTTCACAGCCAAAGTTATATTTGTATTCGCTCAACTTACTTGAAAAGTACAAAATAAAAATTCAAATAGTGTTATACAATTGTAGCAAAATATATATTTTATAACAAATAAAATCTGTGATATCAAAGTGAAATCTTTAAAAGTTCCTTCATAACCTAATGAATGTATATAAATTAAAATCTATTTGACATAAAATAAAGTAGGTTTACATATCAGTGGTACACAGATGACTTGTAATATTACAATAAATAACACATTTATATACGAAAAACGAATATATACTTTGTATTTATAACAATTTTATTTATATACTTATTTATAAGGATAATGGTCAGAATGTACTAATTCACATAATATTAAATAACACAAATATCATCAGCCAATAATGTAATATTTTTTTTATACAGATTCCAATCCTAATTTGAATTCGAATAGTGAACTTCAATATTTCGCTGATTAAATAATGTTTTTCGTTTAACGTCATATTTAAAACTATGGTATTTCGCATTGAACAGCCTTGAATTGGAGTCAAGGACATAAATGCTAATTTGTTTTCTCTCTTTCCGCAATTCAACTAATGACCTTTCTACATCCCAAGGATAATTAAAATATGAGTTATTTAAAGAAAGGTACAGTATGTTAGTACATATATAAAAATATTTATCAGTTCCCCGCATAAACTGGTTTCCGCTTTTCTAGGAACGCTTTTAAACCTTCTATTCTATCTGAAGTAGGAACAACTTGTGAATAACAAAATTCTTCAATGGCACAACCACTACTTATATCTACTTGAAGACCTCTGTTTATAGCACACTTAGCCATTTTGACACCAACAGGACCGTTAGGAACTATTTCCCGAGCTATCATCAAGGCCTTTTGGAATGCAGCATCATTTGATTCATTCTGAGGAACGCAATGATTAACTATGCCTAATTTTTGAGCATCCATACCAGAAATAATACGACCGGTATATATCAGTTCTTTAGCCAAGGCTGGTCCAATTAATCTTGGAAGTCTCTGAGTACCTCCAGCGCCAGGGATGATAGCCAACTTTGTTTCTACTAATCCAAGCTTGGCATTTTCAGAAGCAATCCTAACATCTGAAGCAAGGGCCATTTCTAACCCTCCTCCTAGAGCTGCACCATCCAAAGCAGCTATTACAGGAACAGGTGAGTTTTCTATCTCCATCATGAGAGAACGTAAACGGGATACAAACACTTTTACTTCAATTTCACTTAAAGATAACCTTTCTTTCAGATCTGCTCCAGCACAAAAAACTCCAGGTACATTACTTTTTAAGATAACCACTCTAACTCCTTTGTCAAATTTGATTGTTTGAAACGATTCCATTAACGAAGATGCCAAAGATTTACAAAGAGAATTTTTCGCTTGGGGTCTATTAAGGCCAAATATTAAAATTCCATTATCTTTATCTTGCAATGTCTCTACAACAAGTTCTGGCACTTTCTGAGGCATAGCCGAAACATATCTCTTGTACACTCCGAAAATAATATGACGGTTTAACAACCTTCTAGAAAACATAATGGAGGCATGTAAGGAGGTTATTCTGTGATAAGCCAAACGCGGCAGTGTTTTAAATTTATTCAGGGTTGAAAAGATGAAACAAAATATTTCACATTTGAAATTGAATTTACAAAATTTATTTTAACAAATGAAAACTTATAATCGTATTATGTAATTTTATTTATAACCAAAATAGTGTTGCTGCTGTATATCAATGATGATTTGATTGAAATATCAAGGTATTATCAGGAAATGTTATCATAAAAGTCCCTGTTACAGTCCTAGATTTTGTGAATTATACACTACTAAATGAAATTAATATAATTATGATAATAATAATTCGAATATAATTTTACTTTTATTAACATTAAGTTTCAAATGGGATAATCTCTTAGTGACCTTGAAATACATTTTATTTTATGTCTGTCTTTATTGATGATACATCCAGTGGTTTGCTCTAAGAGATTTCTATTTATATTGTAGTAGATTTATTTTATTTAGTCCTCTTTAAGTTATTCTTTTTCTTGAGCTAAATGTTATTGAAGTTAAGTTTCTTACAAATTAGTTAGACTACTATGATGGATAAATTTTCGATATCCCATATTATAACAATTAGGTCTATTGTTAGTTTTTTATTCAGAAGATTATTTGTATGACTAACGAATTCTAATCCATCCTAATGAATCATTAGGATTTATTTTATTTAAAATATCTTCTCCTCGGCCATTAACATGAATATTTCTTATCAGATACTTTATTTAAATGTACTTTTAAAGATTCTAACAGAAGATCGTAGTCTTCATGACATTTGTGTACCAGACAGCGGCACTAATGTTGTAAACCGGACAATAAGGGATTTTTTTAAACAGGATTAGGCTATTAATAGTGTGAATAGTATTTTTATTATTTTCTGCTTAGTATCATCACGGGAAGTTCATTTTTGTTTAATTTTATGGAAGTTTCTTTGATATTTTCCTGTAAAGTAATCCATGGACATTTGAAATGTTTCAATTCAGAAATAATATTGCTTGAATTAATTCAACTTTGGACTTGATGGGACTGCAGAAAATGTTGAAGACTTACACTTATACGTACAGTAGATCTAAAACTTGAAATTTATATTACTAAATGAAAGATAATAAATGAAAATGTCTTATTCTTCCAATAAAAGAAATAAGAACTATTTCTTTTATTGGATATTTTATTACAAAAAAAAAATTGATTGGAATGAATACAAATTACACAAATAAGTATGATGATTACTATTGTATGTGTAGGGGTGGTGTGTGGCCTAGGGCCTAGTGATAGCATTGAGAATTGGAAGCTTAAATCTTGGCCACGATGTCCATCGCGAGCCTTTGCTGTGTCACTCTTTGTCAAAGACTCTTATTCTAGAATAGGTCTAAAATGTGAAATGTAATAAAGTAAACTTTAGGTACTTGCATGGAATCAAACTAGTAAAGTAGCCCCCTTAAATAAAATGTGTGCTAGTTAACTAAATAAGACAGAGTCACACTTCCTCCTCTGAAAAAACACTAGCTAGAAAAGGCCGTAAGTATGGATTTTCGACACTAAAGTTGTATACCTGACAATAAGGGATTTTTTTTTTAATCTGATAGGTTAAACCCGATTCACTTGCTAATAGGGTGAATAGTACTTTTATCATTTCTACTTAGTATCAGTGGATGTTCATTTTTGTTTAATTTTATGGAAGTTGCTTTGATATTTTCCTGTAAAGTATTCCATAGACATTTGAAATGTTTCAATTCTGAAATAATATTGCTTGAAAATATTGTATGTATATTTTATTTTTGTAATACATCAATATTTATATAATAAGTATTAATTAGCCGTAAATATTGTTTTTATAGAAAATCATTAATAAAATTATTGCACTCACTTCACAAATAATTTCTTTTGTTAATTTTTTTTGTGTTATCTATATTTGAAATGCAGATTCAGACTTGCATGCTTTTTCAAAACAAGACAGAATTTCTAAAGCAATGTTTGTTAATGTCATCAAATCGCATGTTTGTGTATTTTGAAACTACTTCCTATTTTATTAATTCTGCATTAGTGTATATATATATTTTTGGAAATTATATTCTTTTAAGTTCTATTTCAGATTGGTTTTGACCTAAAAGTTTATACAAAAAAAATTAGGATTGTAAATTTTATTAAAAATTATGTGAACGAAAAATCTTAGTTGTTTTCTTCAGTGATATATAAATCTTCGAGTAACAGGGAAATTTCATTCTGGTATATATCTATCTCATTTTATAAATTTCTAGAGATCAATCAGTCCTACTCATTTCTAGGTTTTTAACTACGTAGCAAACATCTTATTTGTTGCTTATGACCTCGGTGGTACTGGAAATAATACTATTATGCTCTAGACTTTTGTTTTATAACTTTAACAAGTGACAAAATGCCGTAATTTAATTTCCTCTCAGTAGAATAAAATACTTTTGGAGAGATTTTGTTCAATTTACTATGTCTATTAAACTTTTTATTTTTACCCTGGAGTATTATCCTCATTTAGCTACTTACAAAAAATATTTCTTAATATTTATTTTTAATTATCAAACAAATATTATTATTCAATAAATGTTCTTTTTCATCCTCATCATGGACTGGAACTTGAATAATCATCATTGCAAAGCCTTTCCGACACTGAAGTTGACAATTTAAATGCCCTCTTCAAGACACCTACAGTGATGAACCTTTTTCCTATAGATTACTAATGGATAAATAATGCTGTGAAAGGATAAAAGAGACAGATATTTATCATTATTTTTAAGTAGTGATAGCACTACTATTAGTCCATACTTCAAACTTTTATGGAAATAATTGTTCCTGTACTAATGCGACAAATTTCATTTGTAATTCAACAGCAAGCAGAGCCTTCAGTAACCGTGATGATCAACTATATCTATTAATACTACCTTTAAATTACTTTTTGATATTTGAAATAATCATGAAATTATATATTTCATGTATATTTATAAAGTATAAAATTACACAGATACACAGAAACAGGTGTTTACCACTGGTGTAGTTTCCAACGCCCACGCTTACAGGCTTTCATCTTCAGTGTTCTTTTCGAGGTAAATTGTTGTGTGGGACTCATATTAGTTGTTTGAGCCACGGAAATGGGTTGACTCTGACCAAATTTATCTCAGTTATGTTTATTAAAATAGAAAACTGTAACGATACCTGACATATGTCAGCTATGGAACCGACACATTCTCTTGAAGGGATTGTCTGTCGTGTACAAAATTTTACATCTCCTCTAAGTGAAAAACTTAGGGTATTGGTCAAGATTGTAGCTTCCAGTGTTCACTGCTAAAAGAAGCACCTGCTAAACCACTCCTGACTCCGGTGCTTTGCTACTTAACATTAAATAATTTCTAATATGAATTTATTCAGATCTCACTTTATTAGCGTAAAGTTACTAAGCCATGGTGCATTTAAAAGAGTTCAGAAGAACAAATATTCTAATGTTAACAAAAAAGATTCGTCGTTATCCCAGTATGATGCATATGATCAATGGGAACAAAGGTACGTAAGCGAAACTAATTGACTACTATTTTATGGAAAGTAAAATGAGTAATGATATTATTCTGTTCAGTTCAATTTACTGTAGAGGGACATTACTGCATGATGTTCAGATGAGTCGATTATTTCCTGATTCTAAAACTTTTGTCGACAAGAAACTAAAATACCCAACTAATGAAGTAAGTTTGGCTTTTTATCAATACGTCTTACTTAATTCAGGGTTAATATTAGTTCAACTAGGGCTCAGTGTTGAAGAGTAATGCACAAATACGGTATTGCAACCTACTGTTACCTATTTCGGAAGTAGAATATGACCCACTCCTTAGACCATCCCCAAGAGGAATGTGTGGTTCGTGCCAAAGCACTGGAATGCTTCTGACATACATATATCTAAAGAATAAAATTGTCGATGATTTATCAAAGCCAGCATTTGAACGAATTCAAGTTTGGTGAGGGGTCTCCTGTTTGTCACTACTTTGGATATACAATAACAACTGAATATCCTTGAAACGTAAAGGTAATAACCATTGTTTTGTTGTGGTAATGAAATCAACATTGAACTTGAAAAAGTAAAGCGCTTATTTAACAAATTTTCATAAATAAAAGAAAAAAACGACCTTGAACCTATATTATATTAACATATATAATAAATATAACATATATATAATGTAACATACATAATATATTATAACCTATATAAGTTCCAAAGAGCTTAATATACCCATTATGCATTACAGAAACAATATTAAGTTCCACCTCGCAAAGTTCCAAAAATACGAACGTGTTACCTGGAACATTACTTACAATCAAACAAGGTAGCATAAATTTTTGAATCCAAAAATAAGTTCTGTCTCAGCTGGTGAAGTACAGAATTAGCCAAAAGGCACTATTAAGAACTTTACTCCTAGGAGAAGAGTTTTATGTTGTATATTAAACATATGAAAACATAAATCATCACCCAGAATACAACTGATCTCAACAGAAAAAGATTGTGTCATTCCATTTAAGAAATGATTATCAAACACGATCGGACCCCACGCTGTATCAACAACTGAAAAACATATGTTTGTTAACAACATAACATATGTTTGTAACATTAAACTCTTACATCACAGCAAATACTAAACTATACTACCTATGCACGGCAAATATTAACTAAAAAACATGTACATTTTCGATAAAATTATTTATAGATGTTTAAAAAGGCCTAAATTATTTCAAATAGAGTGGAAAGTTACAATATTTTTTTAAAGAGAGTAGGTTTTTATTTTATTGTTTTTACAATAGTGATTTTACTCCTGTCAGATGATGTCATCAGGTGGTTATCGATGTAGAGTGGCAGAAGGTTGAATATGTCTCAAAGATGAGTTTAATAAAATAAAATTAGTCGATTATTTTATATACTGATGAAAAACTAATTCATTGTTTATAATGAATTGAATATATATAATTTTGGATCATACATTATGAACTTTGAGAAATCTGTATAGTTGGAAATGACAAAAGGGATTTAAAAAAATCGTGAACATGTTTTAGGCAATATGTTTTCAAGTTGTATAGTAAATACCCAGAGAGGTCCTGTATACTTTCGTATTTTATCTTCAAACAATAATTTGAATTGTTTATGAGTGAATCTAGTGGTTAGACTATATCCTTTACTTGCGTTTTCTGTCTACGCGAAAAGAAAACATGTTGCAGACAATTCTCTGTCTAATTAATTTTAAAATGCCTGCTCTATTTCATTGATATCTTTAGAATTTTAATTATTCTTCTGTTTGATTCCAGATATTAAAAAAATATAGCGAACTAAGAAGTTTTTTTCCTCATTCAGTGCCCCCGAAGGAAGTATTACTAAAATTTGTCGAAGATAATTTCACTGAAGGGAAAGAATTTGAGGTAAATGAAAATGTATTATGGAAATACTTCTGGTATTGCTGTTAGTAAAATTAATTACAAAAATTAATTTTCTTCTTTTGTGAATAATTACATATATTTTATTCATATTAAATTGAAAGTGAACTCGCTGATTGACTTCCTTTAGACTCTCAAGCTGAATAGTTCTCCTGATGACTGCTAATGTCAAAATAATAAAGTGAATTATGTCTTTTTTTTGTTAATTTAATTGAATGTATATTATTAAAAAAATATATACTTTGCAGAAACTTGCTTATCGTTAAGTTTCTCTGCCTTCCTGAATATCGTTTTTGTTATTGCATCTAAAATAAATAACATACTTTCTCCTATCAAGATGTTTCAACTTTTTCCTAGAGCCACCTTGGGGGCGAGAGTTATTCTCAAATGTTTTCTCCTTTTATAGCAAAGTAGAATCAGTCAGGATGATTAATGCTTGTTCATAGCTGAAGATTTGAGTAGCCTAAGAGGAAAGCTGTTACTACCTGGGCCGGCTATGTTTGGCCTTGTGTTGTTCCAAATAACAGTTAACTGTATATAGACAATAACAACAAAATGAGACTGCTCACGAGGTCAAGTCATATCACACAGAAAGAATTCGAAGAAGAACTGACACAACTCATTTCTACATTTCGACTAACTGAGTAGTCTTCTGAGTAGAAGCGGATCGCTGGAGTAGATGAAACGGGCTGCTGACAAGTGGGGAGAGAAAAAAGGGATAGAAATGGATAGAAGGGAAAATAAATAAGAGAAAAAAAGCAAGAACAAAACAAAGCAAAAATAATAAAACAAATGAAAAGCTTATAACAAATAACTGAAATAAATTAATCGTAGATGGATATAAATAATTTAATAAAAAAATATCGGTATTGATTGAGTTTGGAAGATGATGAACTCAAAAGTTGAACTAAGCCGGCATGAAGAACATGATGGATGACAGCATCAGTGTAGTCCAGGCGATAGACGTATTTATGGGGAGTAGAGGAAGAATGAATATAAATGGGGGAGGAGTTATGGTTGAAAGAGCAGTGTCCGAAGGACTGGGGTTATTAATATGGTAGCGCAACTCTGACGTACGCATAGATCCATTCCCTTGACAGGATTAGAAGGCCTCGGAGATATACGGGAAAACATACTCTTCAGTTTGAGAATTTTTGAGTAAGAAATTAGGGATGCTTATTAAAGATAGTGGAAGTACAAAAGGAAGAAGAGATAATGAAAGAAACTACTTATTAGTAGTGCCAAGCCTATGAACATCAATCAGGTAAACATCTAGTGATGGACTAGAAAGAATCATTCCAATCTTTCATGGGGTCAGGCCGGTGAAATATCTTAGCAGGTAGAACACGGCGTTTAATCAACGAGTAGGTAAACCCTGCACGCAAAAATTGTCTTAAATTGTTTGGCGGATAGTATGATCTTTTAGATAATGGCAAAATTGATTGATGCAAGTACAGATGATTTCTGTCATCGCTCATGCATGTATGTAGGTGTGGGTGTGTATGTATGTGAGAGCAGACTAACTCAAAAAATAAAAGAGTTATAATCATACAATTTCATATTTAATTGCTACCATCGTAAAGTATGCCAGTTTTGCTTGTGTACTCGTAAAAAAGACTGATTTGTCTCGGTGGAGTGTTCAACTCTGTCCCGTATCAACAGTCATTGATTTTGTAGAAGTAACCAGCCTTATTTTAGTATTTGTATTCTTGTTTTACACCTTATTTATACATAACATCATTGCATATTTAGTTTTTGAAATACACATGTCATTTTAGGTTTGGTCTCCCACAGACTGGATTGAGAAACCTAAATTTATTAACGATATTGTCGACGAACGTTATAAACATTTTGCTCTCTACGTGAACACCATGTGGAAAGACCTTGCACGTAAAGTCAAAGACGACGTCAGAGAAAACCCTCATCTATATTCAATTCTGTATCTCCCAAATGGGTAAAACAGTTTTATTAAGTATATTTTTTCCACTTTTTCATTATTAATGCTATTAATTCTTTGTTTTAATTATATATTTTAATAAACGGATTTAATAATAACTGTTATGATGATTGGATTACACGATTACTATTTTGATTAATATTTAAAAAAAAAAGTTATAGAAGATAGTTTAGATACAATCTTGAACGAACATTGCAGAAAAAAAAATAATTTGAAACAACACCTTTTCCACACTAGAAACGTTATAACAAAGAGCACTAACGCAAACAGGGGACATGGTTTGCTCCTTTCTTTGCATTTAATTAATTCAGTTTATTTAACATTCCTTCGTGTAGAGACAGGCTTAGCATATGTCCACAGGACAGAGGATACGACCTGTGAGATCATTTTCTGAACACAGGGAGCAAAATGAGAGTATAAACACAAACACCGACAACAATATTGAAGAAAAGAGGGTTAATTTGTGATGAAACTGGTCAGTACTCGTTGACATTCGTTTATGATTTCTTGTGTGTTGAGTGGTATTTCGATTCACGATCTTAACTCATTCTGAAGGTGGTTCGTAAATTGAATTCTTCCAAAATCAAATCGAAATTCATACAAGAAATAATGTGAACTGAGTTAATCTGTTCCAGCACCTCAAATATGATATTATTAATTAAACTAGAATCCCGTGACTCTTTGTGTCACTCAGAAAATATAGCAATAGTTATTGAAATAAATTCGCTGAACATGATTGACAGAGATAATTTTAATTGTTGTTTCTTGTTATTAAGGCACGGAAACAGATTCTTATTTGACCCAAGCTTTTGATATAGTCTTCTTAACATGATTCAAATTATATAAATAGTAAGTAAATTTAGCGAAATAAAAATCATTTATTTTATGACATAAATAAAACATCAATTCAAGTTATATACACAATCAAATATATTTAAAACAAACAAAACTTGTAAATTGAAATATCCAATTTATTTACATACGAGTAAAATAACATTATTCGTAAAATAACATTAATGAAAGGATTGTGTCTTTATAATACTACCTTAGAACATTTGTATTTTATCTGACTGTTGTGTTCAAGTTTATTTCTAAAATTATTCATTTATAACCTCTAATATAATAGTTTGTTATATATTATAGGATACCCTGAACACCTAATGAGAAATATTATTAAATCATACTGTAGAAAGTCAAGGCGAGTACGCAAGCCACTGGGCTACCCTGACCCCCTAATACGATTTGTTATAGTGTAATACAACTACGACAAAGCCAATCACAACAAAAGTAAAGATTTTAATCATTTCAGGTCTTTATCCCCACGGAAAATGGGTGTACAAACAAACTCACGAACTTTATATATATAGATTAATCATTTTTCATTAAAAAATATTGCTGGCTTATGGTGTACATATCTAACTATAGTATACTTGCATGAAATGTATACGTGATGATAAAGATATAAATTAATATTTAACTCTATTTTATCACAACTAAGGAGAGCCAGAAACATATGTGAAAGCTAGATCAGAGGGTCGTACGGTCCGAAATGACTACTCTCCTTCCAGACATTTTTCTTCGCACAATTAGTTCGTGAATTGAAACACCACTGAGCAATAAAGACAATGACCGAACATTTCAATAATTCACGTAATATTTAATTCCAGATTCATAATACCAGGCGGCAGATTTAGAGAGCTCTACTACTGGGACACCTACTGGATTGTGACTGGCCTACTTCATTGTGAAATGGAAACAACTGCAAAAGGTTATTTCAAAAAGTTAACTCTTTGTTGCAAATTATATAAAACATACTTTTGATTTATAGTTTTAGTTAGTTAAACTATTATTCTTGAGGCATGAATCGCAAGTATGATCTCGAGTCTGTATTAATTTGATCACTAGAACATAAACGTCATTGCAGCACAGACCCATGCATCTTCCCTCCTCCACGTTATATCCTTAGAATTATTAAATCCTAAATATGATGATAAATAATAATATTATATAGTTATATCATTATGATATATATTATATTATATATTATGATTATATAATATATTATATTAATTAAGGTGTAATCGACTGGAAGCCAGTCGAAACATGTCGGTTCCTCCTTAATATTCTCCAATGTTTGGATGAAGGAAAGAAGAAGTTATTCAGAAACCTCAAAAAACAGGTAAAGAAAATGACATCAGTGAAATACGGTCAGTTATTCAATGAAATATATATATATTATTATGTTTCTATATAAGTGAATAATAGACTGTAAAACTTATTAATGTTTACTTTTTGTTATGAATTTAATTGGTTTCCGTCTACCACCACCAAATATGAGTTTGATTGACTTGTTAAGCTTGCCGGTTGAGTTTCTTGTTTTGCAGGGTTGATTGAAAATCTGCTGTCACTGGTTGACCGATTCGGATTCGTCCCCAATGGCACGAGGCTGTACTACATTAAGAGAAGCCAGCCCCCCATGCTCTTCTCAATGGTTGACGTTTACCTCCGCCATACAGGGGACTTTCACTTCCTGGAGAGCAGTATCGCCGTACGCTCATAATCTATTATTTCACTTTCATACTAACTATAGATCTCGATTGGTCTCTCATGATGCTATTCTCTGTCAGTAAATGTATTGTAAAGGATGTTTTCCTTTTCACTGTAAAATGACAGCCATTTGTAGGCATTATACTATTGAAGGCTTCACCAATTTTTCAGATCAATCGTCCCAGTTATATATTCACAATAATTCGCAAAATGTAGTTGCGTGCCTTAAAATAAATCAGATAAATTGATTGTTCATCATTTCTGAAAGAGGATGTACTTCCATTAAAGTAGAGTGTATTACAATTAAAGTTTTTTTTGGAGTTGTATTCAAACATGGGCTGTTTTTCTTCAGACATTTAATTTGTTTATTGAAGGAGGTAATTTAAGACTGAGTAGTTGGCAGTAAAGTTGTCATTGCGTTCATTGGAATAATATGACGACGATTCATACGAAGTAGTTGACAACTTACAAAGTAAAGGCCACATTTTCATTCCTACTGTATTACTGCCTTTAAAAGGCGACACAGTTGTTAAACATTTCCTTCTTTAAAAATTTGGTTAAGATAAATTTAAAACTCCCAATGTAAAGAAGCCTGATGTTGTGGTACGTCTATCACCAAAATGGGTGTCACTACTAAACTGTTTTTACTTTACGTCCCTCGAACAGCATATAGGGCCACCCAATGCCATAAGTGTGACGATTGAAACAAAATAGAAAAAATCATTTTTATTTAGATGGATGTTCAAAGTCTACTATTCTGATGAATAGTTTTACTGGAAATCAAAATACCTCAACTGACCAAACGTACCTATTTTTACCGTAAAAACACAATATAGGTCTGATATTTTATTCTTCATATCTTAAAATTTGTTAATGAACTTAACAAACATAAAATTGTTAATGAAATTATGCCTGAGTGTTAGTTGTGACTTGACACATTATTACAAGTTGTACTGACTTGTTACAGACCCTCGAGAAAGAGCTGACTTTCTGGATGAAAGAACGATCAGTGGAGCTGAGGATTTACGGGCGGGACTATACTTTGTACAGGTACTTCGTCCCTTGTAAAGGACCGAGACCAGAATCATATTGGTAATGTATTTAACTAATTATTTTTGTTATTAAATGTTATGTGTCTGGATATAATTTTATTGGTATTTTTTTTATTACTTTACTATAAGTTAAGTGCAGGGTAAAATGTATAAAATATTGTTCTACAATATTTTTGTGAACTATCAATTGAATTTTCAGTTCACAGCGTAATTCAAAATGTATACACTCCTTGTTTGGAAGGAAGTAAAACAATCATTTAGGAAAAGTCAAAAGATTGTGTTTAGACAGTAAATATTTGTTTTATCTTAACCACTGACCATATAGACTTGTAATTTCATATTTGGCATTCTTATATTAATAGGCGTTATATTTAAATTTTCTAAAACTTGCAATTTAGGAAATGCATATAATGCTGAAGAGAACAATATTAAAGTAGTAAAATACTTATATCACTTATAACGACTTATACTCTCAGCAGAGACAGTTCACACCATGGTTTTGTGCTTTATAAATATTTAACTAAATACGTACAGTGAAAGAGAAAAAACAGAGAGCTGGAAGATCTCTTTGGAAGGCCTGACCTGGTAGTGGAGGTGCGACGGGCATGTTTAAGGTGGCTAGGCCATTTGGAAAGTATGACGGAGGAAAGAATAGTTAAAAAGATGTACCGAGGTAATCCGGACGGTAGACGGTTGAGGGGACGTCCAAGGCAAAGATGGAAGGATGGGGTGGAGGAAGACCTCAGAAGGATGGGTATGAGAACGTGGAGGAACCTGGCCCAGGACCGACAACTTTGGAGAGAAACTGTGGTGCAGGCCCAGGCTCTACGGGAGCTGTAGCGCCGTGTATGATGATGAAATATGTACCGTGTTTACATTTGTGTTATGAATATATCAGTTATAACTCACATTAAAGGAAAGGATTTTGACTTTGAGACATGATCTTTAAAATGTCATTAAAAGGTGAGCTCATGTAAAAATTATATTCTTAGGATTTCGTCAAAATTTGACGAAACTAAGGCACTAAGCAAGTAAGTCTGCAATAGTGTAAATTCTTCGAAAATTTCAAAATTCCCTAATAGAATGGAGTTAAATAAGTTTATTTACTTAATTAAGTTTATTTATTAAGTAAACTTCTTAGGTAAATTTGACTTGTTAAGTTTAATTACAGTGAAATTGATTGGGTACCATGACAAATTTCAATACTGCAAGTAGATATCTATATAAATAAAATAAATATTTTGTCTGTACAATGTTTAGAACTGACTCATTTCAAGTTTTCTTTACGTCGGATTGTCCTCAAAATTTTATCACAAGATAACTCAACCACCGTAAGACATATTAAGCTGAAATGTAAATATCAAGCTGAAACTTATACAGTAGACTTGTTTATGTCTAACTTAAAATATAGGCTCTGAATTGATTTGAAATTCAACGTATATCTCTATGCACAGATATGCCAGAGAAGCGGACATCATGACTGGGTATGTATTGGGGAGTATGTGTGTATACCACTCATACCATTGATTCCGAGCAACTGTCCGTTTCCGTTCAAATGATTGCAAAGTCGCGTCAGAGTCTGTTTTGCAGTGACGTTAACTAAGTCGCATGGGGAACTTTGTGTAACGCAGGAAATGAACTGAGCGAGACTAAGTTTTTCTCACATGGTGAACTGTAGTTTACTTGCTCAAGAGTCAGGAGTTCCAACTCTTTGTTCTTCCATGAACCTGAAAGACAGACAGCTTCATGGCAGACAATGTGGTGTATACAGAGGAATTTCCTTAACAGTGTACCAATAATCGTATTTTCTACTTTTCTATAATTTTTACTCGTGTTTTGGAATACCTAGTATAATCGAATTTTTGATTCCGTCAAAGATGGTTACGTTTGCTAGTTAAATATATAATAATGCAAGTGGTTATAAAATTTTTAATGGCTACGTGACTTTAGGCTTATTATCACCTATTCTTTTATTTTGGGTATAAAATTCCTGGAACTGAATAATTTCACACATGAGAAAATCTACATAATATAAACATAATGAATCATATACAAAGAAATGATAACAGAATAGGAGAGTGAGAGAAAAAATCATTACAAAATAGAAATGTAAGTTATCAAATAAATTTATTGGTAGAACAAAAATACATGAAGTAATAGACCAAATGATTATGACACAACTATATTAAGAACTTAAGGATGACGTATTGTTTATCTTCCTTTCATTCTATATTTCACTTCATAATTGGGAAGACAACAGAATCTATTTATACCAATAAGTGAAAAAAATATAAACAAAAAATGTGAAAAGGTCTAGATCTGGGTTCAATAACAGTTTTAGATAAAGAGTCATTACCCTGGAAACTCACAAAGAATCTGAACAAAGCGCCACAAGGATAGTACCGTAAACAAATTTCCATGTCATTAGAACCTACAGATTATGTTTATTGAATGGTATTTAATTGCATATGTGTTTCCACATAGCGTAAATAATAAAATAAATAAGTAAAGAGAACAATTTTATGACATTGAAGTAATATTTTTTTTATGAAGGTTAAATAGACTAGAAGACTAGTTTTAGGAAACTTCAAAGTTAAATTCATTGAGCTTGGCTCTCTCTCACTTTTCTTTGAAAGGTGTCATTTTGTTAAAAATGTACTCATAATAATATCTAGTTCCAAAATAACTTAGGATTCAAATGTCACCAACATGTGGTTTCCGAAAACATATTCCAGGTTTTAATATAATTTCATGTTTCTTTGGAGCATATGAATATTCAGTAAATTAATGATCTGATTCTGTAGATGAATTGCTGATTTATTTACAAACATATCGCTTTCTGCAGCCATACTTTCCAACTGGTACATTCAACAGATAGTTTCATTTCAATAGCTTAGTCCAAATTAAATTTTTTGCCTTATAAATACTGTTTTAATATTTTAATAAATGTGTACATTTGGTCGACTGAAGGCCACACAAGTTCGATAAAAGAGCTAGACGAGGTGCGATAGCGCGGGTTGACGACCCTCTTCTTGTTCTATTAGTTTAACTTTCAACAACATTCAGGAAAGGTCATAAATGGTATGTTTGACTGGCCACTCAACCGGTTTATGGACACGTGCATCTTTAGGAACCCTGATTAGGTCTTTTTATTGAAAAAAGAGCAGCGTTCATTGAAGCGGTTTTAACAATTCAGTGATAGATACAACGAACCAATTTTAAGTGTAATGATATTAATCGATAACCTACTGTTCAGGTACTATAAGGGTGAATCAAAAACCATACACACTACTCCCTTAATCTTGAGAAATTGCTCCCATTGTCGTCTTTGGTCATTATTACATTACTACAGAAAGCTGTTGCCAGCTTCATTAGAAGTTTCACCAAAGAGGAATCACGAGGTAAGCACAAAGCTGAGTTCGTTGTGGAATATTTGAGAGACAAAGTCTTGCCTGATGATCAAAGCCGACGGTATATCATCGATCCTAATATGATTATTGACCAGAACCACCTTGTTGAAGTAGTCAACTGTAAAGGAAATTGATAGTCAACCTGCTTCCTCGTCATGCCTTATTCTTAATGGCAATGGCGTAGATTGCTACGGCATTTATTACGACGGTTGAAGATTTACAGCGCCCCTCCCCCTCGCATGCTGTTTAAAAGTCCTAAAAATATTTATTTTCATGCAATTACAATCAAGAATGTAATTACAGACTGCTGTTATTAGTATCTGAATTTCATCTTATTACAGTACTTGGATATATATATAGTCCTCATCAATGAAAACCAATGATTTTTTCAAAACAGAAACGTATTTTTAAAATCATGAAAAAAATATTAAATTAAATTAAGTGACCATGCAACAAATATAATAAACTTTGAAAAATTCGTTTAAAAAACAATATTTAACATAAAGACATAAAAACAATTATGGTATAAAAACTCATTTTGGTATAAAATTTCAGATTTTTTGTTAGCTTTTTAAGATTTTAATTTTTTCTATTTACTATTTTTACACCTCAAAAGTTGCCCCCCCCCCCCCCTTATGCCACTGCTTGATGAGTCACTTTTAAACTTACTTATCAATCCACAAAAAGACGGTTGTATGTGTCAGTGTGCTTTACCAGACTGCAAGTATAGCCTACAATGCATTTATCTACCTTTGATAGAATCTCACCAGAGGAATCAGGTCATTGTTCCGATTTGGTGCAAACTTCTAACAGAGTAGCTATGATCTACAGAAGAACGATAAAATGAAGGAATGAGGATCAAACTTTGATAGCATTTCCACAACAATATAACCTTAAAATAACCGAGGATAGAAATCAGTGCGAACAATAAATTTTGACTGACCTCGTCATTACGCACTATTTATTAATGGGCTATCGATAATATAATATAATTATATAATTATGAGAACATTATACTCTTACCTCTATTCACTAATTTTTTTTAAATTACTTCACAAATTATCTATACATTAATCTACAAAACTTTCTAGAAACGCCCAGGTCAGAAGTCTCTAAAGATGGGCTTGTCTGAAACTGGTTGGGTTAGAAGTTAACACAAGTGATGATTATGTTCCCTAATATAGTCTATAATTAGATTAACATCGTTAATATTACATTTTTTATCGATGATTTATTAATAACATCGAACAAAGACCATATAATGGAACAAAGACCGTATAATGTAGAAAAAAACTTGTTGTACTATAATAATGATTTATTAATGATCAAGAGATACCGTAGAAGTGAAATGCATTATAATTTTGATAGGTACACTAGCCTTGTCATGTTATGACGGTAGCATATTTCCCAGGGAGGACTTGCACACAATATCCGATAAAATGATGGAAGATGACAAGAAAGCAGAGGTTTTAATTGGTATAATGACGGCTGCCGAGGCAGGGTGGGACTTTTCATCGAGATGGTATATAAACGAAGCAGAAGTCATACAGGAAAATAAAGGTTTGTGTTCAACAACAGAATCACCTAGTATTATTGTTTAAACCAATCCCCTGGTGGGTGATAACGTCAGCCGTTTACCGGCTTTTTGTTTGATCGGTTATTCAACAGATTCTACGTTGGGAGTCCTAAATTTTGCCTGATTCAAGTACATTTGAGTAAGGATCTTTAACGAGTACTTGACATCGTAAGGGCTCCTTACCGGTGGCTTAACATCCTCTCCGATGGACGACGTACTCAGATTTATTCAACTCCCACGTTAATAATGGGCTATCTATGACCTACAATAGTTAGGTGAAAATATTTTAAATCCAATAATGTTTTCACTATTCATGTTGAATCTGAAACATTCAATTTGTTGGCCTATGGGTATGTCGGTGGTGGTTTTGCTAAAATCTCTTCCTTGGTGGCTCTAAAAGGAAGGTATTTTACTACAGATTCGTGTGTCAAGGGTTAATCGTTAACCCTTGGTTGTTTATGGTAACTTGATTTCTTTTAGCTCGCTGACTTCTTAAATGACAATAATTGATAATTATGACTGCATAATATATAATGACTTAATAATAACTGCATATATTGCAGGGACGTGCAGTCAGGGGAGGCAGGTGAGGCACTGCCTCACTTGATAATATTGGAAAGGAAAAATGCAAAATGAATTGTACATATCTAAATGGTTATATTTATCCAGTGAATTGCGCTGTAAAGATATTTGTCAGCATTTTTATTTTTTTTTTATTCAAAATCAATGGTTTTTCGCAACTACTTCTTAGATACTGAAAAGAAATGCGTGGTATGTCTGCCGCCTGCTGTGCGAAGAGTCACTAAGTGAGGCATGCAGTTCTCCTGCCTCATGGTAGGTGGTCGCCTATGACTACATGGATTCTTCTTTGTGATTCAGCAACAAAATACAGTCAGCGATAGCACTCTGAAACCTAGCAATTTATTTTTCACCTTCCTTACTTTTGCAAATGGAGTAGTGCATTTCAAAAATTTAAACGATAAAATGTTTTAAATGGAAGCTGATATGAGATTTAAACATAAACTACTGCCAATCAAATAGTGATAAAGGTAATCTGTAAGGTTCATATTTTTTTAAATTTAACGGTGATGAAGTCAGTGCCTCACCTGTCATGAACCTCACCGCACGTCACTGATATATTGATGTAAAAAAATGTAATAAAAAAGATCATACAGCACGCCCAGAGTTTGTGAGGTCATAGTCGAATTGTTGGTACTAACTTTTCGTAAAACAAATACAAAGGTTATATTGAAGCATGGGAAATACACCTTTTAGTAGTTTATTTCTGAATGAAACCTCTTTTTTATTTTTAAACCATTTAGAAATTAAATTTCGTATCTGATATCACTACAAATAACAGTGTGCTGTGATTAAAGAAGTAATTTGATTTGCAACAGTCAACACTTTTCCCTTAATGCCTTTCTGTCTGCTCTAGGTTCACTGAGCGATACTAATGCTCAATATATAATCCCTGTCGATCTCAATTCCTTAATCCACAAAAATTTTCTCCTCATGTCATCATGGTTGGTACTCCTTGGAGAAAATGAGAAAGCCAATTATTATGAATCAAAAGCCAATGATTTGCTTCAAGCAATTACTGATGTAAGTAAAAAGAGATTATTAACGTAATATCCCTTTTTATTAACAAAAAATGTTTTTGTTCTTTAAAGTGCTAAATTTCGTTTTATACTTATTGTGGTAACTCTAACATCTTTTGATTTGTATAATAAAACAGTGGAACCTTTGAAAAATTTACTGTTAACAGTGCATTCAAGTAACCTATTCCATATAATAGTAGGTTCAGCTGACCATAGCGTATTCAATGTTAACGAAATTAAGATATATAAAAAAATAAACAATATCTAACAAATTTAATGGAATGTTTAATGAAAATAAAAAACTGTAGACATGTATTTAAGATAATAAAAATAGTTCGATGAACAATCTTTTAGTGAATATTAGATTAAAAGGTAGCCTCTTCATTTACATGAGCTTTTTATTTTTAGTTTATCTGAAAACATTTTAAACAACGTTTCGTGGATTTGGAATTAATTTATCAAACTGTATGTGCGTATCATTTTTTTTTTCAAATTATAACTATGTTGCTAAAGTAGAAAAGAGTAAAAAATGTTTCCCTTACAAACGAACATTGTTATATAAACAATGTTTATTCAAACAATTTAATTAAACAGTTAATTAAACAATGTTAAATTCAAATTAGTTAAATAAAAAGAAAGGTAAAATCTAATTATTTACTTTTTCGTAGTTATTGCTTGAGATTGATATCGCTCCCTAAGAGAACTGCTATTGGAATGAGTTGCAGGTGCTGTGGCGCACGAATGAAGGTATTTGGTGTGACTACAATATTAAAAGCATGAGGAGCAGAGAGTTCTACTATGGATCTAACTTTTTTCCTCTTTGGACAATGAGTTATACATTCAACAGACGTGAATTGACTATTGCCGTCCTCCAGTATTTGGAGAGAATGAAAATCGAACACTATGAAGGTTGCTTGACTTATCTTTACCTTATCTAATTGATTTTTTTATCAAATAGATTTTAAATAAATAATGCAACTTAACTTTACTTAAACCTTCAAATCTTGGTAGCCTTCTTTGGCAGAGCTGGAGATCCATTACATTAGCTCTAGTGTATGTTAGACATAGTATTGCTGCTGTAGTAGTCAAACTTATACCAATATTAAGTCTAGTGTCTTTTTGTCATTCTCAGTTCACAGTAACCCTATTTTGTCTAGAACACATGTCTAGAGTACGATTTCGGAAAAATCTAAAAGGTGTGTTTTTCTACTCTAGCGCGAGAATGTAGTCTATAGATATTTTCCCAGAACTTGGACAGGAAATGTCCAATGAATGCATTGGATACGTCCAATGCATTCATTGGACGATATCTGTAGAAGACTCTAGATGAATCTACTAAAAAAAAAGACATATTCAAGCTATTATGTACATAGATACCCACTTCTATAGTAGGAGCTCGACCGGTCAATTCATTATCGAGAAATATAGATCTCTATTGTACTTGACAGACTCAACAAAATGAGCTCTCAGCTTTCAAGAGGACGAATATGTTAGCATGTGTTCCTGAACTAAACTTAACCCATTCCTGCAAGGGGCAACTAAGGACTGAGGGAATACACAGTAAAATAAATAAATGTTTGGCTTGTGATTCCGACGTTTATCAGACTATGAACTATGGTTGAAATTGGACGCCTGCTCATAGAAGGAAACACCAGCTAAAGCTAGTTAGGCGGTGTTAATGAGCCGTCCGGTGCCTAGGTTTAGAATCTAAGTCAGGCCTTGCATAAACAAACCAATAGGTTACCTAGGTAGTTTATTAAATTTTAGTTGCCTGCATAATAAGAATAGCTAAACTGTTTACCTAAAATTAGATAAAGCTTTAAGAACTGTTGTATTCACTTATTTATTTCAAGTTGCAATAACGAGATATTCGTTTAGATATCCATTCACCTCATTTCTATTAAGAAGAAGCACATATAATTACTTTTGAAGATTTAAGATTGGTTAATACAGAATGAGATTTCTTATATTTTGCTTTGTTTTTCAGTGAATACTTTCAGCTCAAGTAGTACCAAAGACATATACAACCTTTTGTTAAAAATATTCTAAGATTAGGATATTCTTCAGTGCCTTTCAATTGTAAAAGTTTATTTTTAAAAATTAAAACATGATTTAAATCACCCTTACACCGCCATTGGACCATTACCATTTGTACATTTACCGTAACAGTATTCATATCAACTAACGTATCTTAATCACACATAAAGCAAATAGTGGGAGTAAAACAAAAGATACATTGATCATTACACCAAAACTGCTGATATCAGTAGACAATAAACTAGCAATTTCTGTAATTTTTATTGCAGTTTCTGATATTATCTCCATATTTCTGGTGAGTTTGATATATCTCTATTTTATAAATCACGAAGTAATATGTAAGAAATATGAACAAGTAGATAGTATCATAGAGGTAACATCTGTGGTCGGTCGTGTTGTTAAAAAGTATTCCCATTTGATCGTAACACTTATTAACCTGCACAAGAGTACAGTGTTGCTTCTACAAATAACAGAAGGGGTTAACGCAACTGAGCACAGCGTAAGACGGAGCGTCATCTTACATACCGTCTGAATTGCAAATCTGTTGTAATTGAAGTTGTATTGAAATGAAATGGAAGCTGTTTCTTTGAAATGATAGCTCTGTAACGTAGATTTTTATTAGTCGTATTTTACACTGTTTTAGTCATGCTACAAACGTGATGATTTATTATTTTTTGCAAATGATTTTCGCTTCTATGTGTCTTTTCATTTATTTTGATGGATTTAAGGCTAGCATGTCACATGAAGAAGGGAGGAAGGTCCAGTCCTGGGGGCGCCTTCTACTCAGCGTCACTTTAATGACATAATGATAGTTGAATAGAAGACATAAGCCTACAAGATCTGGAATGCTATAAAGAAGAATATAATTTAAGATAATAATTCTTGAACGTCGGCTTATGTGTTTTAAGTTGCAATAATCTTACAACATTAACTGTACGAGGTCAGAGCATGCGTGCATATTTATTCAATAATTAGTGTTTTTGGTGTATAAATTCATGATTGATACTTGCTAGATGTACTGAGCATGTTATCGAGAACATTTGTGTCACAAGGAAGATTGCCTATAATGAATCTGGTGTAACCCCCAGAGAGTGTGGCGATTACATTTCTACGAACCTGGGTCAAACTGATAGAGATACCATCAGAAGATAATGATGGTCTGTCGTTTATCTACCAACAGGATTTACTGTTTTACATTTTATTTTGATAAAAATTTAAAGTACATTTGTAATTATATTTGTTTACCAGAATATAACAACAATAATTATCTTTAGCACACTTCCTATGTCAATAAAAAAATATTGATGAACTGAATTTGTTCATTTGAACTGAATTTGGTATGCCACGCCAATATTTCTCGTTTACTTCAAAATATTATTGCTAACTAAGATTTAAAAATGATGTGGCATTTATAAACATGATTTTAAAACAAATGAATGAATAGAAGTAGACTTGTAGGCGTGGAGGACGCTCGACACACTAGCTGCTCGGATCTAACGAACTGTCTGGGTGCTGCCCTATGGCTGAGGAAACATCTCACCACTCTGCACTAGATCTGCAGAATCCTAGTAATGTTAATTATGTTGCACATGTGTTAATTCCTTAGGCCTAAGGCTTAGCTGGTCTATAACAAACTGTTTAATCTATGAAGTTAAATGTTATTTATATAACAACTTTATAGTATTAACGTACATGTCTAAATCCAAGGGTGATGCTTACTCCTTAGTTCCTTAGGAATCTACTCAAAACACAAGAGACATTAGATGGCAGGGTTTTGATTTCTTATGATATTTTTCTTATCTCCCCTTTGATGTCTGATAAATTTAGATGGGGAAAGTAGTATTAATTTTTTGTGAAGACGGTCCTTTGTGGCGTCCAATATGGTTTGAATCGCTTGATCAAGCTTTCTTCACATTTGTCTGTGGTGTAGGTGCGGAGGTATAGCAGCACTCTAGTTTGTGTCCTCGGTAAGAACGCTGACTTTATCACCAAGTAGGCGATATAGAACTGTCGGCCCAAACGGCTTGGTTAATGTCGCTCTTATGTATGAAGCTGTCGTTCTTAACACTGACAGCTTCGTGTTAAGAATCACTCCTACTATTTAATGGTTCATGTCGTTCATATGGCTGGACCATGACCTTGACATGGTAAGGTGCCTTGATCTGGAAAATCAGCAGGCCCACTAGCTGGATGACAAAAAAAACAGAATAAATTATAAGTTACCATAAAATCAAAATCATAGCAGAATGAGCAAATTCTGAACAAGTCGAATAATTATATTATCTTTTTACTCTTTTTTTAAAAATACTGTTAAATTTAATAGTATATTAATATGATTTCATTGTTTATTCTGAATGAACTATGAATTGAGTGACTCACTGAAACTAATTTCAGGTTCCTTCACGACATCCATTGAAAACTCGAGACAACAGTGGGATTTCCCTAACGTGTGGCCGCCTTTAGTCAGTGTCCTGGTCGAAGGATTGGACAAGCTTGGAACACCAGAAGCTACTACTTATGCTCGTTCTTTAGCAGAACAATTTATTGGCACTACTTACCTGGCCTACAAAGAATTTGGACATATTTATGAAAAGGTTAATCTCATTACCTTTGTATTTTCACTCAACAAACAATTAAGTAGATATATATAATTAGTTAGTGTTAATACTGATGTCGTTTGGACATGTAATGCAACTTAAGCATATAACTATAATACCCGGTCTTTTTGAAATGTACGAGTAGGATGTAATGAAAAAAAATAGTGCAACGAGTGACCCACTACTGCATTCGTTTTCAAACCTACTCCTTGAGTCTCTTTAGGTCGTTCAAAAGTGTCGTTACCAAGGATCAAGTTCTTGAGGTCAAGTTCTGCCAATTGTCCAGAAAACTTTCCTAAACTGATCAATACCTACTGACAGAGCTAGCAGTGCTCTAGTTCATAACTTCTTCTTTACCAGGTGACCATGGTGCACCTTCTTCTCACTCTCTTAAGCAAACCCCGGATTAACCAAGTCTATCCTAGCTTTGGTTAAGAATCATTGACACCACGAGTCCAACACCGTATGATGGGCTCTGGCATTAACGCATGGGACCATACCCGTCTCCGTGGGCACCAGCCACTTACTAACGAGTCATATGTGTTACACAATCGGACGACCACCGAAACCAAAAAGGCTCTAATAATTCTACTAGTTGGTTACAGGCTCATTGAAGCATTCTATAACATTGGCCTGTACCTACTTTATCTACTGTGTCTCTTGTATCTACAAGTGCCTCATATACAAGACACTTCACACTCTTCTGCTGGGGTATAGCATAGACCTAACAAATAAGTCCTTGCGAGTAGAGGTATCTGTTGCACATAAGTGAAGTGTCTAAGTGCCGTTTTTTGCTAAATGATTTCACAGTCGAAGATAAAACATGGAATCATGTTTCGTTTTTTTTTTTAAGGAGAAGCCTAACGCTAGCCTTTTTTAAAATAAATACAATCTTTATATACCTGTTTATTTCTATTGACCACACTCACAGGCTTTATGTCTCTTGTGCTCTCCAGGTGGCGAAATTGTGGCTTTTGTCATAATTCGACATTGAAGTCCTGTGCAGGAGCCATAATGTCGTTACGTAGTACGTGGTGTACCCTGAGTTCTGCAAACTCATTGCTGCTTAACTTCGTTAATCTTGTGGGAAACCACCCAATAATTTAACATAATTCGGTTACGCAACATTGCTCTGTCCCTTGGGACTTCTTATGATGTCAATTCGATAAACAGTAAATAAGTGTACAAAAATCTGCCTCGAGCCCCTTCTTCTCTTACAGTACAGGGTTGGTAACTAGGTGTTACATCGAGTCAGAGAGAATCTTGCTGTAGGTATTTTAGGGTAAATAGTACCATTACGGATTGCACAACTAATGAGTTTGCTGTAGGGACTTGTGGACACACTTCATCAAAAACACAGAACGGAGTCATTCCATTCCTAAATGACTTTTTGTCTGTATGAACATAACTAACTAGTGTAAACTGATGGTGACAGGTTGGAGTAACCAGATATTAGATACCCTTTAATATTCTAATGATTCGCACAGTTATGCGTGTATAGTGAAAATGATTCCATATACCTTGGACCCTGACGCAGGGTTAGCTCATTCTGCAAAGTATTCAAGATACGATACCATATATACGACTAAAATGTTATCATTGTAACTTAGGTAAACTGGTTTACATTCTTGCAGTACTTCTCTCTGAGGCGAGGACTGATGGGTGACTTTGGTGAGTATGCCACTGAAAAAGGATTTGGTTGGACGAATGGAGTTATACTGGAATTTCTTAAAAGGTGGCCAGATTTGAAAGCTCCCGAAGTTGAAGGTATTTATCATTTTTTCTATTAAGGCTTAATGATATATAAACATCGATAGTGAAATATTCAGATTAGAATACTTAAATGGCATTAGGGAAAATCTGAAAGTAAGCTTATCAATTACAAATTGTATTCTCTTCAACTTTTATTTTAAAATTTTCTGAGACGCCTTCTCGAAATTTTAATTGTGAGTGTAAATTTGTTTTACCTTTTGATATTTACCATTAAGACAATGATATTCCATTCGTTTGGACTTCATTTCATTGATAAAATTAAGAACTCCAAGCTGATTAATAGCAATTGTTAACATTATTCTGCTCTAAATTCATGGATATAAGCATAAATTCTCAGATAGCTTTTCATCTGTTAATATCAATGATGCACATTTTCATTTAACAGTTTCATTCTAATCAATTCAGATTAACTTAAAGTATAGCTTAGAAGTTGTACCAACAAAAATCTTGTCAAATCGTTTATTATGATTTTTTGTTCTTTCGTGCAAAGCCGGGCAGACTACTAGTGTCAAACGAATCTATTAAAGATACGATTCCACATATAACTCTAAATACTAGAGAGTGAAGTTTTTTCCAATTTTTTTTTCAATCCTCATTTTACTTGAAAAATAACTCCAAAATACTAATAAAGAGTTTTGTGTTTCAGATGACTGAACCTACTCCAGGAGGATTGAGTAGTTTTAACATTTTATGTTAAAACAACTTTAACAACAAATATTTTATATTTTTTTTGCTTTGAATATTAATTAATTTTGTGTGTTTATTCCTAATTAAATATACTGAACGGAGTCATTCCATTCCTAAATGACTTTTTTGTTTATATGAACATGACTAAATAGTTGTAAACTGATGGTGACAGATTGGAGGCGCTAGGTATTAGTACCCTTTAATGTTCTAATGATTCGCACAGTTATGCATGTACTGTGAGTATTATTCCACTTCGTAATACGTTCCGAGACTGACTTCGTATATCGAAATGGTCGTATGTCGACTCAAATTGTCTCTTAAGAATGCATTATACTTGGATTAATCTGTTCTACAGCCCAAAACCCTGCGATAAATCCTTAATAAATACTGTATAAATATAGGTCTAAATTACGATTATGCATGTACATAAGTAGAAATCAGTTAAATTAGACAGATTTAAAAGAAACAAATCATAAATAAGAAATAAAGCACAGAACATCGGCTAACTTTGGAGACGGAGGTAGTGAAGGTAGAGGAGGATACGATAAGACGTCGAGCAACCGTAACTTACACTCTAAATACACTATATAACCTAGATTATTTATTTTTCTTGTTTTTAAATTTTATGCTTATTATGAGAGAGGGATTTATTTATTTTTCAATTTTTTTTGAGTTTGTTAACATTCATTTCTAATTTTCACGTTGACTTTCTTCACTTTCACTAGGTTAGGTTGCAGTGACAGTTCCACAAGGGAACACACGTAGGCTGAGGATTGGCCTTTTGTGATACCACACAATGAAGATTGATTCTACAGTGGGAGTCCTAAATTTTGCCTAACTCAAGTGTATTTAGAGTAGGGTTCTTTAACGAGCACCTGACATCGTACAGGCGCGGTACCGACAGTTTAACGTCCTTCTCCGAGGGACGACGTGCTCAGATTTATTCACCTCTCGCATGAACAAATCGATGGCTCAGTGGGGATTGAACCCAGGTCCTACGAGTTCAGAGTCGAGTACCATTAACCACTGAGTTAACCTGGCCCCTTTTACTATCACTAACTCTAGACTTTTTTTTTTCTTTGCTTCATTTCGTCTCGCATCATTACGAACCCTACGTGAAGTTTCATCGTACGTCGCTTCTCGAGCAAATCCAGATTAATTTTGGTTCGAAATTTACATGGTATATCGAAATATTCGTATGTCCGTACGTACCTCAATCGAGGACCACTGTAATAAATTACAAAGGGACTGTCAATTCTTGAGTCATAGATCTTTAGAGTTTAGTTTGTACTCGAGATCATTAGATTTGCATGAATGGTTTAAAATATCCCAGAGAAGTGGAGCGAAGTATTGGTTTTAATTATTATTATGATTATGGTGACAAGAGAATCTGAGGTCCCTCCTTTTCTCTGTCTGATTGGTATGTGGCTGTAAATGATAAAACAGTGATATAGTTCCAAACAAGTATTTGGAAACTACCCTTGTATCAAAAGACAAACAAAATTTTAAAAAATCATTATTTGTAACATTCAAATCAGTAAAGACTTTTGAAAAGATTATAATATATCTAAGAAAACCCAGATAGCTTTTTATGAAATAGCCTAAATAATTGCATTTATGTTAAAACATAATATGTTGACTGAAAAATTATACTACCAGCTTGTAGCAAAATTGTAGAAATAATAATTGGTCGACCAGCGGACATTGATATTTGCAAAATACCACTTTGAAATGACATAATTGATGCAGGATTACCAACAGTTGCAAAATATTGAAGAAAATACTGCAAAAACTCTTGCAAATTCAAACTTCTCTTTTCAAATAGATGAAACAACAGTCTTGCATGAAGGCACAATTAATGCATTTGTTCGATTCATTCCGAAAATGACATAATGAATCAATTTTTACCTTATAGTGGGTTATATCTGATGGAACAAACAGTAGCATATTTTCCATCTATATAATTACATGGTATTTAGAAGAAAGTTTTGTGGAATATACTTATTGGCATTTGCACAATATAGTGCTCCAACGATGATTGGGCATGTAAAACGATTTTTAGCTTACTAGCTTCCTTATATGATATTTTTTCTATTTTTTAATAACATACGTGCAGGTAAACAAGGACTAAAAGAAAATATATTCAACGCAAGTTGAAAAACTAGTAGCAATAAAAAAACAAAAAACTATGGAAGAACAAAGCACAGGAACGTAATTTAGAGAGTCTGGTTCAATACAGAAGACTACTATAAAACTATTCATCAAATAGTTATTGCTCATTTGAAAATGCTAGAGGAAAAATTGATTCAATACTTCCAAAATTTAGGAAGCTGATACGTTAGTATATGAATTAATTTTTAATGTAGAGGAAAAACTGATTTGATTTTGTTAACATTATATACGATTAGCACATAATAGTCAATAAACTTTACACATCTTATCTTATTTGTGTGAATTCAGATCTTCCGCATTAATCAATGAAAAAAATGAAATAAGTTCAAAACTTTTAAATATTGATTATGAAATTATAGTGGAATTAACATTTTTAACAAAATGCTAATATATTAACAAAATTATCAAAAATCATCAAACTGAAATTTCGCATTAAAAGTATTCCTACAATTAATTTGTAATTAATGTCTCAATAATCATTATGTTGAACTTGTAGTACATGCTTGTTTTTATTATACATTGAAAATTATTATCATATACTATTTTACGCATGGCATTATAGATAAGTAAAATTTCTTTAAAGTTACTTTATTGTTATAGCCTCGCCAAATATTGAAATTGTTTGTCGTATAATGGAGCACAAAAAAAAAACAGCTGAAGATCACTGCTTTACATCCTCTGCTTATTTTCAAAAACTGAGTATCATTAAATTTACCGTATTTTTAGAGAAATAGTTTTTTCTACTTTGGTATTTATCATTTTTAGGGATGTTTTCTCTTTGTAAACCATGAGACTGTTATTCAGATAAGTAAGGTTATAAATACGTTGGTATTCTAAGATGTTTGAACCGGCTTGTAAATACATTATATTACTAGGACATGTGCACATGTTTTTTATATTTTTTTAAAATCATACAATATCTGTGACCATTATGCATCCCGCAAATCATAAAACTGTATTTGTTTTGGACCATACTCCATATTTTGGATCTAATTGTGAGAGTATGATTGAATTTGATTTTACAAAACCACGAAGTCCTGGTTTTATACCTTTAGCTCCTATTTCAAAGTCTATATGGACTTGTAGTGTTGAAGCTGCTATAGAATATTGCCGAATAGTTTGGGATTTGTTTCCAGTTGGAAAATTAGTAAGACTCAATTCTACAATTATGCTCTCTTTTATTGTTATTGAAGTACTATGTTAATTTTGTTAACATACTTGATGTACCATTACTTGATGTTTTGTTAATTTAACTTCATGTACTTTGGTCTGGTAAAATTATGCTGTACTATTGCTAACATAGCACCCCGTATTATTTTTCTTTATTTATATTAATTGAAAGAGAGATAGTAACAGTATTAGGCGCAATTTTTATGGATAGATTTTTATTTATTCTGTTCTAACTGGTTATTAGTAATTGATGCCAAATCAGGTAATAACATTTAATACATCTGGTATTCGAAAGTTTATATTGTGTGAGCTATTAAGTCGAAATCAACTGAACCAAATTATTAATTTATGACATCGGGATAACAGATTTTATACATAGGGACTGCTGTGGTATGTTTTAATTTGATTTTTATGGCCTAAAAGGAGAATTACCATCCTTCGTCAGTATATGTTGTCATGAATGGAACCAATAAACCAAACAAGCAAAATACTATTAATTTCAGTTTTATCAGGAGTTTTTGAAACTTCTTACTTGGTGGTGGGTGGGAGGATTACATGTTATATGTAACATTTTTCAGAAGAATCAAATCCAATTTAATGAATTTTGGTATAACAATGAACAGTGTCAAGGGTTTTTATTTTAATTAATAATTGACAGGGTCAACCAATTTCTCCTGTTAAACATAATTAGTGTTAATTATTCATTAGTTTTTATAGTCCAGTTAACATACTGTTTAATTGATTAATATACATTTCCATGTTTCATTTAATTTTATTTCATATATTTCATTTCTATTTATGAAAATATGTACTATGTTTAGATTCTAAGCCTGTTTCAAATGAAAAAGTACTTCATGTCGGGAAACAAACATTTTATAACTTGATTAATGCTGATTTAAAATTTCACATTTGATATATGATTTATTATTTAACTCAGCGGTCTTATAACATTTCATTAGCACTGTAGCTTACAATATTTCATATTATGATAAAAATGATGTCTTACTTCTAAAATTTCTTCGTGGGTCTCGATATTGGACCAATTCAAAAACCGGTAGCAATATGAAGTAAAACCGTGCCAAATAAAATTATATATTTCTGTTATAATATTACCAACAACTTCTCTGGTTTTAGTAATAATGTCATTTTAAGGGACAATCATTTCATTATTAATGTTAATTTACTTTTAGATAAGGTTTATCATTAGTGATAACAAGGCCCATAGTTTGAACAACTGGAATTCAACTCAACAATGTATTAATCACGTAAGTAACTAAATGTTTTATATTAATTTTTACTCCATGTCATCTTTGAATGTTATATTAATTTATTAACTTAGACCAATTGTCAGTGTAAGACTTATTTAATGTCGAGTGACCTCGGTTGACCCTTAAATCGTACCATTTCAAGTTAAATTTGTATATGGTATGTATGGAGTTTATCTGTTATTATGCTTATACTTTATTGTACCTATGAAATATTTATAATTTTGTATCTATTTTATATAAGCCATTCAAAGTTAATAGTGCTTTAAGTTAATTGAAAAAAAAATATGTATTGATTGTTACCATTGTCATTGATTGCAGCTTTTAAATGGACTGGCCTCAGTTGACCTCCCCCCACAGGCTTCTGAGTCGGAACACTATTCTATTTCATTTGGGATCAAAGCTGCTGTTCAGGCTATGTGTGAAGCTACGGAACAACAACATGAATATAGAACTTCTATAGCTGAAAACACCCCTACTGTAAGAATTCTCCTGAATATACTTCTTTTTTTGCTTTATTAAAAAGTTGAAAGTAGGAAAAATCTCTTGATACTAATTCCACTAGGGAATATTAAGTATAATATCCGATCACTATAAACTATCCTTTGTCAATTAACCGTATCTTTAAGATTATTGAGGAGGTGTTTGAAAGGTTCTTTTTGGATGTTTTCAAATGTAGGTCCTGAACATAAGGATCAGGATTTAAACCTAATGGTTATCTAAAACTACACATTCAAAAGGAATATTATTTGTAATTTACTTTGTTAGAATATTATACTATCCGATCACTATGACTTATCCTTTGTCAATTAACCGTATCCTTAAGAGTGTTGAGGAGGTGTTTGACAGGTTCTTTGTGGATGTTTTCAAATGTAGGTCCTGAACATAAGGATCAGGATTTAAACCTAAGGGTTACCTAAACTTCACATTCAAAAGGAATATTATTTGTAATTTATTATGTTAAAATACCGGTTTTATTTATATGTTTTCTCAAGTAATATAGCCCTGTTAGAAATCCTGCTATTTGATATCTATTTCTTCATATATATAATTCCATAAGTTCTGTGGAAGGTCTTCTAATCACTAGTCTGGTATGTTATTGATTGGTGTTTCACTCCTTTGATTTTCGTTTTCCTAACATTAGGTCTTTAATAGCCTTTAAGCTCTACTCAGCATGATGCATCTTGAGGGTTTTTGAACCAAATATAGGTATATGTGTCCCTCATTTAGCCACCATATTGGCCGACCCGTTATTTTCCTTTTTTCCACAGCTTCCTGGTTCTCACACTAGTGCTTATTTGTTGTTGGCTGACGGTTATTGAGATGTTTTTTAGCACTCCCAATTAAGAGTTAACACTGTGTGGCTGAATCGCTTTTAATCATACTCTCAGTGAATATTACAATTCTTTTATTCTAATAAGTACTTGACTTACATTCATATTTCTGTTACAAAGATATCCAAATCAAAAAATTTAAAGTTTAACAAAACTCATGATCTGAGTTATGTTTAATCCAAACAGTCTAACCTGAGAACTAAAATAAAAAGAAATAGAATATATTTTTCTAAAGTATAAATTAAAACAACTAATGATTACCAAAAAATGACATATCGTGGCAATAAGTTATTTCTATAAGTCAAAACATTTAAGTTAGAGCTTAGCAATGATTTTTGCAATTAATATACTTTGGTTTTATCATACTTTAATAATTATCAAATGTAAATACCTGTTGTGAATAATTATTTTAATGTGATACTCCTTAGGTCTGTAAGTTAGCATATGTATGCATTCAACACAAAAGCACTAAAAATCTGAGTGAATAACGCAATTTTGTCGGTATTAAATCTATATAAATGATAAGAGAGAGTAATTTAAATATTATAAATGCCAGTAGCCTTTGGAAAAATTGTATATTCCATTTTAAAAATTTTATTAAAGCATAACTTATAGATATTTTGTTGAAAATATTAATGACAAATTGTTGCAGGTTGTTAATAGATGTCGAATTATTGTCATTACAGCAACACCCAATGCAGAAGCTTACAAGCAAATCAAGGACCAGGTTCAGCAGGAAATAGTTGTTCAAAATAAGTTAGCCTATTCTTCAGACATGTAAGATAAAAACAGAGATTTCATTATTTCTCAGACTTTGATTGCTGTCTGTCCTTCAAAATAAACATTTTTTTTTAAATTTCAGGTTGATACCTATAGATGGCTGTGAACTTGTTGTCATGAACTTAATGTTTAATTCCATAGAAAGTGTAGGAATGCACGAGGTAAATTTCCCTATTTCCAAAAATAATTTGTATATAAATGTGTGTTATATATATATATATTTGGAATTCATAATATATTCTAAATACTCAGCCTAATATATGCCAACATTTTGATCACTAAACGAGAACCAGCATTAGTGGATTCATATCAACTGATGTCCGAACTCCAACAACAACAACACCATCAATGAGAGATATTTGTAGGCGGTAGGACTCAAGTCTGTTATCAAACTTTGTATTTACTGAGTCTTTAATTTATATTGCCGGGTGACAGTAACTTCTCTGCTTAAAATACAAGCAACAGTAGTACAGAAACATGAGAACGAACAACAATAGTCCAAGGTTCTCAGGGTGGACGAACTAATGTTTAGATGTCAACAGATTGATAAACTGAGGTAGTGTGAGCCATTCAACGAATTGACATGTCGGTAGAGGTGAACTCAGAAAGAAAAAAACACTAACTATGATTAGTATTTTAAATAACAGTTCTTCATCAGAATGAAGGTGAATAGGCCTACTTTTGGTATCAGTTTGTATATGGAATATCGAAGACTTTTCTGTTATTTACCTATCAATTGTACTAAGCGTTTTCCCTGGTCAGTGTTCTTTGTAATTTTAGTTGTATTAAAATAATCATTTTTTTCTTTGGCTGAACCACCATTTTCGTATTTTGATACATATCTATATGATGGCATAGAGAAAATATTACTCGCTTGTTTATGTCGTCATCATGTTAAGTAATTCGGTTATTTATTGCATTGCCTTTCGTCAAAACAGTCTTCATCAGTTTCATGTGGAATGAAACCTATGTCTTTTTTTTTACTTGAAGTTTTATTTGTTTCTTGTATTATATATGTCGTTTATTCACTATAGAATTATAATCCTCTAGGATTATCTTGAATTGTTCTCAGGTGACAAACTGCATGAGATCTGAGCTGCATACTGTAAAAGCCTCAGGGGGTCTTCCCACCAAGTTACTGAGCTTGATTCTCAAGCATTACAATCTAGCTAGCACCACTGTTACGGGGATACCTATGAAAGAAGAACAGAATGCCAGTTCTTCTGCTAACTATGATGTCGAAATACTTCATTCGGCTGAAGCTCACTTCACTCTTTTTAGAGGTAATCTCGATGGTGCATATTTATTACGATATGATGTTTTGTATTTGGGTTATATATGAAATAACTACTTTTTGTATGATGTATAATTAAAGTTTTGAATAGAATTGTATATACTAATTATATGCGTTTGTATAATTAGCGCTGAATCCGGAACTAATTCCTTTGAAGTAACTCCATGATCTAGTTCCGTAAAAGGTTCTTCTTTGCACATTCACTAGTGATTGTTCAGAATCAATAAATTGCCCATGTAAAAATCAGAATAGTGTTCCTCATTCATTAGAAGTGGTAAAATACTTTACAATTAACGACCTAACACAAAAGGTGACAACAAAGTGTCGCTCCATAATGATACTGAGAAGCTCTAGATCAGCTCTATGGTCTTCTGAAATTCAACAGGGTAACTTACCTTTGATTTCATCACAGTTTCTTTACTTGAAGTATTGTATGTATGAATTTAGAAATATAACGAATCCACCATATAATGGATTCCTTATGCTATCGAAAGATAATGATATTTGTACATTTACATTTGAATTCCATTACATTTAGTAGATTATTAGGGATTTAAGTCAAACAAATTAACTGTCATTAATGACAGTTAGTGGATGTTAACAACCCGAAAAATGTTGAAATAAAATATTTTATGTTTATTTTTCTGATTTCCACCAATAAAGCTTGTGTTTTGCAACATTTACTGGTGATTGATAATACTCTTTCCATGTTGACCTTATTTAGTTCGTGGAATAGTTTCCTTTAATTGCTTATATGTATTTTGAAAACTCAAAGAAACACGAATGAAAAACAGATACTAGGACTCACAATCAATATTTCAATCCTTTTAAAGGTCACCCTCAGGAAAGGAAGTTGAGCAACGAAAAGACAAAAGCCAAATATATGTATATATCAATTCATTTAAGAAAGATATGGGGAAATATTTACGTTTATTTTGTGTGAGTTAGTTTACCAATTATTTATTTTTGCTCAAATCAATTGTAATCTTTTTCCTACTTATTAAAAGCTATTAAACATTGCATAATCTGGCCTGACCTACTATGCGGTGGTCTGTAGGTCTTGAGCTACCAGTGTGTTAATAATCCCCTGTGAGTCATGCTTTTGGCCTTCCACAGGTGTCCGTTACTCCAAAAACTGATCTTTTACCTAGTGGTAGAGGTAGTTATTCATGAGCTCACCATTCATTGATCTCTACGGTAATCGAAGGAGTATATTGCTTACTTTTCACAAAAGATGACGTAATCCTGGGCGAACCAAGTCTACCCAAACTCGGATTTATAACTACAAACACTATTAGGCCAATACCTAATAGTCAGACAGGAACTTAATTATGACCTAATACCTGGCATAGGTCAGACAGGAATATGTGGATCATACTCGTACTGTCGAGTCTCATTCAGTGTACGTTCGCGTGTCATACACAATTCATAAGAGCTATATAATTCTTCCATCGGGGAAGAGTGACTTAGTGGCTATTTTATAACCCTCCTGGTAAGAGACTTCACTCTGTTGTCCAGATGTACAACATGAAAATAACCGATCGACACTTGGGAGTCTGGGTGTCTCCTTCATCTAAGTGGATAGCCCTGAGTCCTTGGATACTTGAAATGATCTTAGATGTACTATTTCAGATCGAAATTTACTTTTTTCCTGAGCATGTGGGTTACTAGTTTTGTTAACCGGCTTTAAGAACCCCATTCACTCGTAGCCCCAACTGGCATGACGTGGTATTTTGTTCATCTAGTTACCTTAGATCATCCTTTTCCTACCAATTTTTCCGTCTAAGAATGCTTTAATGTTTTTCATTTCAGTTATTCTGATCATATGGTGATCAGTGGAGCTAAAACTCTTTAGACGTCAGCAAGTCAGATTCTCTCAAGCACTTCTTTACCCTCCAATTCTTATTTTCTATTACAGATCCATATATCTCCTCAAAGAATTTTTTGTCATAAATTTTCCGTATTTTCTGCCGAATTTGAAAGAATTTTTATGAAAGTTAGAATTTTGATCTTGGCTCAGTTATGTAGTTTTTTAATTTATTTCAGGATGTGGGATGGATGTGTGTAGAAGTGAAGCAATAAGGACTCCAAAGGAGGGGTTTGAGTATCTAACAGTAACTCTGAAATGGTGCACCCCAAGGGGTTGCTCTACCTCGGATATGCAACACTGTACCATGATGCACAGAATTACTCCTGTTGACATTAACAGGTAAGAAATCAAATAATAAAGTGTATAATATTAGAAAGAATTACATGAAAAACACAATTTATGTTATTCCGTTCAGGTATTTAACAAGATTTTCGTACTTGAAGTCCTTTCATTAATTCGGTGTGTTTTAAAAACACTTAAATAACTGCAATCACTGTGATATTTTAGATTATATAATAATTATTCCATTTGGTGTCATAGTCATATTTTAAAAAATATTGTTTTTAAGGTAGTATTAACATTAACAAGGTGTTTGTGTATTTAAATAATTGTGAAAAATCTAAAATTTATTCACTTCAAGAAGTGAATTTTACCTTAAAAAGTAAAACATATTTAGAAACTCATAAATAATCTATTGATTATCCGATAATTTATTCATCTGATGTGGGATACTTCGTGCAATGTATTGTCATGGAGTTTAAGATAAATTGGTGTCCTGTTTAATCTTAACACCTTAAAATGTGTTAGTCCTTTTTTTTATGTTTCAAGGAACTGAAACTGTTTCTTGGTAATTAGTTGTATTTATTGTCGCTAGAGTCATTTTCTAATTATTCTAAATTAAATTGAATACATGATTTTGGTCCTGAAGGAATTTTTGAAACCCCTTCTTCTATGCCTAGTAGACAGCCTTAAAATCATTTTTGGTATCTAATGCCTCCGAATTTTATCTAAATCATAAGAATTACTATTCCTTTTAATAATATTACCTCTTTGATAATATTTTCGTTTATAAATTGTGAATTCATATCAAAGATCCTTGTAACAATTAGAAAATATTATTATAATGAACCTTTGCAAAAACCGAGAGGTGAAATTGGAAATTGATTTGATTATTCATGAAGGACGCTCACTCATTCAGGACTTTCAGAAAAACTTTTTGTGATTAATGAAGATTATAACACGTCCATATTGTTTCAGTTTAGTGTCGTACTACTTTGAACTTTTCCTCAAAAGATAAGTCTCGGCGTTTAAAGAGGAAAAGTTGGGTGTGATGGTTATGTAATGAAATAAGCGGTAGAAAATTTTTAAAACTCTTTGAATTCAACCAGTATGTAAGAAAACTGCTGAAATATATCAGTATGGGAGTATGCCTGAATGCTACTTTACATTTTCTTTTTCCTAATATTAAAGTAATTCGTAAAAAGATGTCTATATATTTCGTATGACTATCATTAACATACTGTCTTAATCCTACAAATTATTAATTTTTTGAAAAGTATTATTTTTTTTCTTTCAGTCGCCCTTCATCCTGCTTGATCAATTTTCTGGTCGGAGGTCGCTCAGTGATGCTTGAAGTCGTACGTAGAGGAGGTATTAAAATATAAGTTTTCAATTTAATTGTTAGTTGAAAATCACATTTATATATAATTGTTGGGTGTGTATAATACATACAGATATTACATGTATGTAATTTATATTACAAATCATGTAAAAAGATTTCTTCGCTTTTAAGGAAGTTTTCAGAGGGCCAACCTTAGTTTGATTAATGCAGTGACAAACAGTGATATATAAATTACAATAATGTCAAAAAATACACAATAATTTCCTGTAACCTAATATTTAGCATGCATGATTTAGTTGTATACCTTGATTTATTTGATACCAGTACGTCGTGCAGCATAAATAAGTTGCTATCCATATTTTAACACATAGAGATTGAAATTTTGGTTCCTTCGGTATTAAGGAACCGAAGTTGTTTCTTCGGTACCTTTATAAATAAAGGTTTGTAACCTTTATTTATAACACTCCTAAAAATATGATGTACTATCAAAAGTAAGATTTTTTGTTAGGTTTGTATATTTCACGGCTTTAATTACTTTAATTTTTTTTGAATTAATCCTGACATTTTGTTAAGCTTTTTTTTACAAAATAAGATATTGTAACTAATTGAAAAATGTTTTTTTCTATTGTTTACACAAGCAGGTAGTAAGGCTGTATCACATTTACTAGCGAGTCACGGTGGACAGATATATATGCATAGTCTACCGATTGGGAAATCTCTTCTCGAGGACCCTCCTTCCATAAGTGAAGGGCCGGGTGGCAGGGTCACCGACTATAGAATAACGGTAAGTTTTTTTTGTTTTTCTGCTTCACAATACGGTAAAACTGCAGAACACGATGCTCCCAGTTAGGATCGATAGCGTTGGTGATTTAATAAAAGTTTCAAAATGAATTGCCATTTTTGTGATGTCGATATAAATTAACGATATTTGAACTATAATATAAACTAAATAAATCTATAATAGAAAAAATAAGTCACTAAATTTAAGAAATGTGATTTCTGAAAAGGAGGGGAGGGACAGATTTACTGTTTTATATTGAGATGTCATTTGATGTTCATTCTGAAAGTGTATTTACATATTTAACTAAATTACTAATTCATGATAACGTTTTTCAGGATTTTGGAGTTTTAATGCAACAAAACAAGCTCTTTCCTCTGAAATCTATATCCCAAGTGGTTACTCCTAAAAGAGTTAGACCTCGCCTTGATCGATTCACTAAATATTGGCCGCTTACGATATCTTCTACTGTTATCTTCAATTACAAACAGGTTTAGTTTTCTTACCTTCTTCTTTGTTTCTTAGGAGATGAAGTACTTAGAGTGTTGATTATTCTTAAGTACTTAATTTGATTTGATGTTAACAAATGTTAAGTTAGTTTTATCAATGAAAGCAAAAAAGTGCTTTGTTGTAACCATTTTAAAAGTATAAAAAGTATTATTCGTTTGTTTTGATTAAATCATGATAGATTTCTACAAAGCTTCTTGCAGTATTTTTTTATAACCAAGTTTCAATAAAAAGCAATGTTTTTTTTTAAAATTGTACCATAAGATTGATTCATTTAGTGAATCAATAATGATTGTATATTTGTAATATTTGACATGGTCCAAGCTCAAGAAGTGTATGCTCCTCTGTCCAAGATCAGAATTTTCTTTTTCTTCACTTGGGTCGTTAAGCTAGAATCATTACTCTGAACAGGATTACCAATTAAATATATCATGAGTCCATTACGATTGTTTGCTAATTAGAGCAGTTTTACTAAATTTGTTATGACCAAATTTATTTGTATATATTAGAATGTAACAATAAAAAAAATTGTAAGTAGAAATGAGGTTATTTTATATCAATTTAATTTTTTTCTGAGTAATTTAATAAATTGTTGGGATATTTTGGTGAGTTTATGTTTTAACGCGATTAACAGCCATGAATGTAACGGTCGGTAATTATTAGCAAATAGTAGTCTTTTGTTAGGAGCAATCATTTACAAAGCACGATACGAAACTGCTTTCTACTAATGTTTTTTTACTAAAATACTTGTACGTTTTAGATAGAGTATATATTATTTATTGGTTATTTACAGAACTTGGAACCGATTTTGAATGCAATGCTTCAGCCAGAACTTAGAGAGTCCGATGTTCAGCAGTGTAAGCAATGTATATTTTCTCTGGTCGGTCTTGAGACGAGGCATGAGCCTCTAAACCCACCTGGAGGCCAGAGGACTAAAGGGCCTAAGAGGTGAGGCATTGCACTTCTCTTGAACAGATGAAAGCATCTGCGCTCGTCTAAATCACTTTTAATATTGAGCAAACTCTTATCAAACTCCCTGAGTAACCAAATGATTGTTCACTATCACTACCATCGTAATACTCATAACCATTACATAACTATTGTATTCTTACATTCCAGATGTACTCGTTTCGGTGGTATTTTCACTAAAATTGGAGCTATGCAAAGGATATTATTACTGTGTGTTTGAAAATTAATAAAAATCAAAGGGCAATACAATATTGAACCGAAAATAAATATTTTGGCCCTAAGCGAAATATTTTTTTTTATAATTAAATGCATTATTGAGCAATCGAAATTATTAAATTAAAATAATTCTTACCTCATTTATATGTGCATTTAGAAATATATTAGAAACTCTTGAGTTTGGGCATTCGATATTTCCATCTGACCACGTGAAGGGTGATATGGCATTGATTACCATCTAGCTACGAGAATACTGTAAACTAGTAATATAAATAATTTTCGGTAATAGAACAAAAGCGAAACTCAGATTTATAAATATTACATTAGTCTTAAGTAGAGTTAGTGTATATAGCCCAAGTATAAGATATGAACTTTTTGCGGATCATTGTAACCTTACAAATGAAATTGTAAATATTTCATCGTGAAATTATTATTTGTTTAACGTTTTTTATCTTTAATATTACTAATGGAGGAAACACAACCATTTCGATTTCCCTCATTCATGGATGAAGCATTATTTTATTGTTGGCACAAATATGATAGTTTTGTTATATTAAATATAAAATTAATTAGTTTTTACACCTTGATTTGAATAACTACCGATTAACTATGTTTCTAACCAGATATGGTAAATTTAAAAGTTACTTCAATGGTTTTAAAATTGACGACTTAGCTTTATGCAGCTGCGATAATCTCAATATCCAAACCCCGGATCACCTTCTCTTCCATTGTGCTCTACTTAATAACAACAGACACCATCTTCAGAAAACTGTAATGTTACAAGAGTTAAACTGTCCACCAAGCAAAATTGAACTGATAATAAATTTATTTCATAGTTTTTACAAATTCATAAATAACATAGATTTCATAAAACATAGTGTAAATATATTATACACATGTAATATAACAAATGGAGCATGTGAAAATATTGCAATAAACTCCCTCCAAGTAGGGGTACTACTTTGGAAGAAAAAAATATAATAGTTTTTGCTGCAGAATGCTTATATACGTTTCTATATTTGTATGTTTGTTACACTAATATTCATTTTTGGATTTTTATGTATATTGTAATAGTGATCGTTTCTTAATAACATAGCAGGAAAAATGTTTACAAAAAGCTACACATTTTAAAAATATTCGAATCCTTCAATCCTTTAGTTATTTGATATGTAGCATACTTCATATTTAAGTTCTAATAAATCAAAACTAATATTAATTTAACACTAATTCCTTTTGAGTATAATGAGATTGACTTTAGTCTTCATGGGGCACAAAAGAAAATTGGAAATCGTAAGAAAAAACCAATATTTTAAGGTAATTATTTCAAAAGACACATTCTTTCAACTTTAATTCTGTTTTGAATAACTAATTCTTAGTGAAAATTAACATTTTAACTTTTAATTAAATTAAAACCATGATTGATTGCAATGCTAATTGATACATGATTTCTTCAATATTCATTTTCTTAGTTTAACTAGAACAAGTTGAATTTACTATCGCTAAGTGAATATTGAATCTAACTTTTATTTATTCTTAACTAATTGTTATACCAATAATTGTTATTCTAATATTAAGTTGTTTTGATTGAAAGAGATAGGGCTTTTACAAATTTCCGTTGTACACTGGCACACGTGGATATTTGTAATCTTAAGGCTAATCATTTTAAATTGATCTAGTCAAGAAATATTTTTTCGACATTAATCCTGTTTGAATATGTCAAGAACTACTTAAATCGTAACGCTTTAGTTACAAAGTGAGTATTCCTTATCCTAAGAGAACATTTGTTCTCTTTAATTTTTGGGAGAAAAGCATTGCAGCTGTAAAATTATGATGGTATGGTTATTTAATATAGTCACATTGTTGTGAATTACAAAAACTCTTTCTGGTAATATTATATGGTTATACTATTAATCTATTTATGACTTTTATTTGCGTACATTTATGCTTGTTTTAATTTAAAAATAAATAAATTATATTAATTACTGAAATATCCATTTAATATATTGAAAATAATTTAAAAATTTTGCCATCTTTATTTATATTGTTTTTTTTTTAATAAGTTTTTGTAATCCTGTTAAAACTACTGTAGCAAATTTAATTTTAATTATGAATGTTAATATTGGCAGCTATTTAAATATGTTTATGTATGATTTGATAATATAATTTTTAGAGAAGAGCAGTATAAACAAATGTGGACTGAATTAGAAACGTTCTTGAGAGCTCACTGTGTTACAGACAAGCATATAAATATATTAAACTGTTTACTGGAAGTCAGAACAAAAGGTACCACTGCAGAAATGGACATAGATGAGGTTGTCGATGACGATAGATCTAAACGAGACTCTGACCAGTAAGTTAATGGCGTAATAACATTATATTCTATCTTTTAATGAATATGAGTTTCAAATGCAATAACTAGTCACTTGATGTTTTTTCCTTTATTTATAATAAAGGAAATCAACAACAATTTTACAGCATAATTCCTTTGCACCAAGCTCTAAATTCCTGCACCTGTTCTCTCCTCATTTTCTATAGTGAATTTTCATTGCATTCCATTATTTCTACGATCGGATTATCACATCATTCAATATTATAGGGATGTATTATCTTTGCTCATTATCATTATTCTGTATTATAGGTAGCATTATTATTGTATAAATTGGTTCTTTTCCCTCAACTTGATCTGTCCTTTCTATTAAACATTTTTCCATAATATTTTTATTATTATAGATTAGTGTTTCGAAAACGGTGCATTCAGTGTGCCCTGAAGGCGCTCAGGTGCACTTAAAGGAACAGGAAAATTATTTATATTCTAAATAATATATGATTTTCATAGATTTTGCAAACGCCGAGTATGAAGTTACCTGTCATCAGATCATATTCCTTGATCTTGATAGAGGTAGAGAGAGGCAGTGAGACCGCTTTATGCTTTGAAAAATCCTTGATATATAAAAATATATTTTAAATTATTTCTTCCTTTATTTCATTACCAGAAAATATGAAAATAGATAATATATAATATTGATATATTGAAAATAGATATTTTATTTTCAATATATAGTAATAAAAAAAATCTTTTAAGAAAGATTTTTTTGTAATTACATTGTAAGATTACTCACATTAAGATAAAAACTTTCAAATCGAAAGTTTTTGTTAGTAAATTCAGAGATGGATCCTGAGGTAAAAACAAAAAATGAGAAACCCTGTTCTAGAGCAGTTTCTATAGGTATCCTTCAAATCAAGATACTTTTCCATTTATGGTCTTTTATAAATAGCATCGAAGTTCCTTCACTGATAAGAATATTACTGTGTATGCTGTATGGAATGTTTGAACTTTCGTGTTTACTGAGAAAAGAGGTAATATTTATTGATAACAGTAATAATCAATGTTATCATTATTACTGATCCATCTATTAACTCTATTCAATAATAAAGTCGCATTTTATTTTATATATTTAAAGTCAAATGTCTACTTAAGAAAATAACATAATTTAAACCAATTCATTTTGTAGACCCAGACATTCTCTACTACTATAAACCATGTTTAATCAATGTATATCATTGTAAACAATAAATGTAGGAATATATATGATGTGGTAGTACATTTTTTTTGTTAATAAGTGGCATAAAATATAATTAAATAGTTGAAGGTATTTCATTATTACATTTTTATAGTTTAACATTAATGACATGAAAGTTCATTAATGAACAGGCTAGAATCTCCTTTGAGAACCCACGGTTTATTATTTACCGCTTTCCTTAGATTTCTCCTTTCATTTAATCTCTGTGTGAAATACCGAGGAATGAAAGTATTGTATTTGCGTTAACATTTCGAAATCGAGTATTCGACGGAAACAAATGTTTATCGATCCCGTGATTCGAATACAATGAGTTTTGCAAATGGTTCTTCTGCATAAGCATCGGTATGCGAGAATGTGTGCCCGTGTTGGATATTTAATAACGAAATGAGCTAAATCGTTCCTTCTCCTCTGAGACAGAGTAGTAATCACGGCACCAAAGTTGCAGTTTTTTTAAGCGCATTTTGATTACTGATTTTTTGTAATGATTCTCATTAATCGTTATGATTTTGATTTTTGTATTAGCATTTAATGCGATGCGCACAGATATTGTTCTTTAGTATTAAAAGTTCAAAAAATTTTCGAATTGCGGTAACTGAATTTAACTAAATAGTATTGTCTACAATTTTTTTAATGTTCTAACATCAGAAAAATATGATAAACACGTCTATTATGATTTTCCCTACAGATTAAGGACAGTATTCCTTTTAAAGAGCTTTTGTTTACATTGATAGGGATATTAAATAAAAACAGTAAACTATTCAAATTAATATTTAATTAAATCCAAATTTATTACAATGAGAAAGACAGAAAGAAAGAGAGAGAGAAGAATAAAAGAAAGAACATTTGTTTGAAAAATAAGAAGTACCAAGAGCGTCGACAACACTAGCTGATCCAACTGGTGCTACCTTAATAAAGCCGCTACCGTTTATAATCAGATAAATAGAAGTCTTGTGCTGTCTCATACTAGAATTGGTCAGTTTTAACCGTAAACGAATTCAATGAAGACGGTTATATCGTAGTTCATTATGAATCTGACATTCTTAAACTTGGAAATTTCTTTAGCTAATTTAACTAAAGAGCGTTGTCTTCAATTTTTTAATGTTCTAAGATCAGCAAAATATGACAAACACGTCTAATATGATTTTCTCGACAGATTAAGGACAGTATTCCTAGATCATGGCTAATTTAATATTTTCTATAATGTTTATAATTTTTCACTCTCGTTAAGACCAGTATTCAAATCGTCTGGGATACTATGAATAATGACGTGTTATCCACTACGTGTACACGTTTATAACTGTAAATAATAGGGGTATTTATACACGGTGTTGAAGAGATAAACAATAAGTTTTAAGTGTTAAATAATATTTGAATCGGTGACCCAAAATTCGATCTTTTCAAGCATGCTAAGGAAGACAGACAGTTAAAATGACATTTAAAGGGATATTTTAAAATATCTAGGTTGGAATATGTATTTAATACTATAATTTTGTTTATCTGAGTCATAATTCTAAGCAGGTGATTGTAATCCATTATCAAAAATATTTTAACTAGTGAACATTAGTAAACTATACATAAAATATTAACTAATCACTGAATCTTGTATTGACGGTCTGGTAAAGCTTTGAAATCACTTTTTTTGAGGGTATCTACCAAAAAAGCGTAAACTTCTTTCTTCCTATGCTGCAGTTTGTTTCATTTACAGAATTCTAGAATTGTTGTGTGACAATTTTTCTTTTTTAACAGGAAAGAAGAACGAGCAAGTGTGATTCGGGCAACAACAGACTCGCCTATGTCTCCTGACGCTGCTCCTTCATCTAATGTTAAACCCCGCCATTCTAAATCTATTCTGGAGTTGTGGGTCTCAAAGTTCTGCAATGTCAAGCCAAGGCCACAGTTTGCAGGTCTTGCAACTGCTGAACTTCAACCAAATGGGTGTTTAAAAGCCAAACTCTATCAGCATATCAAGGAGAAGAGGAAACCTCGACCGACTGTTATAGAATGAATATATTTGATATTGTTATGTATATTTGTTGTAAATATATGTATATTTTTTAATATATTTTTAATTATATTTATCATACGATTTTATTTTTCCCGAATATTTCTGCGTTGTTATGAGAGTAATACTATAATACCTGTAATCGGTATGAAGTAGATACTTAGATATCATAACCTCACAAATGATAACCATTGAGAAGGGATCTATTGTGCATACCTGACTTATGATTAGGCACAAACGTCCACTGATAGAGCTAAAGGGATTACATTTACTGATGATGAACCAACTATATAAAGGAAAAATAATGCAATTTTGTATAAAGTGAAATATTTCTTTAAAAATAGAGAAAAAAGACGTTCTATGGTGTAAAACTGATCTGGGTCTAATAAAATACACATAGTTGCCCATTTTTGTTTTTTGCTACCAGCCACCAGCCATCCATCTATAGTAATATGAACAATCGTCATAACAAACAGAAGAGGAAATGTAAATTAATCATAACCAATATCTATGTAAAGAAGTTGGAGTCGAGTGTCACCATATCCTTTAATCAAGAGGGACTGTGCAACCTCTACCCCCCATTGACATGAAGACAAAGGCTACTTTTCCTAGAAGAGAAATGAGAGTATCATGTAAAATAAAATCAATATCCGTAGCAGACAATAGAAAAAACCAACACCCAACCACCAATAAAATCAGAAATAGAAAGGGAACAGGAGTTCACTGCAAAGTGAAGCTCATGTTTTCTGCCAATATTCTTATATCACAGAGGGACTGTGCAACCTCTATACCCATTGGTGGAATAACGGAGGCTTCACTGGGCAGCGGGTAACTGGAGCATTCCAAGAACCGCACTCATGGATCTACAAACTCTACTTTCCTATTGGTCACCATCGTAACGAATCATATTCCTTTCCCCGAACAACCCATAGAAAACTATATATATATATAATTAAAGTTACAGCTAGAGAACACAAGAAAAAGGACGAACACTCACGAATCTCGATTATTCGGTCCCAGATAGAAAGAAAGAAATAAAATAAAAGGAGAAAGAATGAAGGAACGAACGTAAATCGTCACTATGTAAACTGATATATATATATATATATATAACTATTAAATTAAACAAATTACAACACAGAAAAAGGAATAAAAAGCACACTTACAGAATTTTCAATATTTCGAACTGTTGTTCGTCATCAGATATAGAGTAGAAGAGAGGACGAAATGAGAGAGATCACCCCACGTCGAAGGACGGAGCGCGATATTATATATATATATATCGATGAAAAAAGTATATAACTAACATTATTTAACAGAATATACATTATTACATTGGTATTTTTCTATTGCAAAAAAAAACTGTTCACGACCGTTGTATCAAATCAAACTACAGCCCTGCTCTTAGTAACAGTTTTATGAACATTCGGTATCGACATTTTGGTAACTCAAAATATTTTTAAAAAACTAATGCAAACTACATCGCAAAAGAAACTATAAGCTGCAAAAATTTTTTTTTATTATAATTAATAAACCATATATTTTACTTACGTTATCAGTTTCCGTTTTTTATTGCATGTGAATGTTGTTGGTTTTTGAATGTGAATCATTTCTTTTATAACACTCTTCTTATTTTTATTATTTTCATGATCTGTAATCCTTGTGTCGTCTATATTAAAGTTATGTCTATTGTTAATTGAATGATGGGCTAATGCACAAAATATTTTTTTTTCATTTTATATTATATATACATCTGTAGAGCAATTGTCACACGGGTCATTATTACCAAGAGTATGGAGAACAGGCTGCTTGAATTCAAATTAGTGCCTCCCCAGAAGATCTTAGAGTGTTTGGGTCAGAGATCTGACTGAGGATTTGGACCCCCCCGATGTGCCTTCACCTTGTCGTGGTGGGGGGGCTTAATATGCCTCATGGCATAAACCAAGAAAGGCACTACCGAATGATTGATTAACCTGGGTTTGCGTCCGTGGGAGAAAAGTCCCCTCGATCGCGCGCTGGTTTGTGGGAGCTATCCGTTCTGTTCAAGTCTTTTTATTTCTTGACCTAAGACAGACGTGGAGTGCGGTGGGGTGGGTTGTCTCCCTGTGTTGGCTTCTGAAGGTGGTATGTTTACCTGATCCAGCTTTGACCTAGAGGTCTGGCCGTCCCTTCGGCCTTGTGTGGTTAGCGCCTGTCTTTTTCAAAATACTTTCCCACTGCGGTGCTACAACAGTGGCTTTAGGTTTCCTGGGATGCTGTGTCCTTGGACTGGCGCCCTCGGCACAGTCCACTCGGTTGTGTGCTTTTTTGAGGGCTAAGGCTCTCACCTTTCCTTCTGGCGAACGCCTGTCTTCCTTTAGACTTTGCTCACCATTAATTGGAATTTGGGAACTTTTGTTGCCGGTCTCGGTAAGGTTTGCGTTTGTATGCTTCTCCTTTCTTCTCCCTATGTCTTATTCTTTTATCTTTTACTCTTTCTTTTATTTAATTATTCTTTCTCAACGCCTATTATCTACCTATTACTCCCTATTACTATCTCAACCCCATATTAAAATACGTTTTCTTTTTCTTGAACATATATTTCTTTACTTTGTAGCTTGGAATATTTTTATTCCACTGTCTACAATGAAATGATAGTTAAGAAATGTTATACTAATAATTGTATATCCATTAATTGTGTGACATACAAAAAAGGCTTATCTATTGATAAGTGGATCAATCACTATCTGTACTACCTCAGGAATGAAAGACTAATAAACATCTCCCATTTAGACGATTATATTATGCTTAAATGAGACATTATATATTATATACCCAAGAAGCTTTATATTAAGTTTACTTATAGTAAAGTTGAGTGTAGGCCACTCCAGATTTTTAATGGTGGCAATTGTATTACATAGTGTTTATAATTGATTAATAAAAGAATATTTAAGAATAATTAATGGATTTCAGTTTTATTATTTCCCTGGATTTTTCAAAAGTTTTAAAAATAAACTTATTTTTTAGAAATTTAACTGATTACTGAAAAAAAAGTTAAAAGTTCATGTTTATAATTACTTTAACATATTATTTGTTTTTGGTAACTGAAACTGTATTTCCTTCACATGGAAATTATTTCTTTAAACTGAAATATACGTCATAAATATGATAAAATGCATATCATTTTTCATTTTAAAATTTATTATTGACAAATTCATTGATTCAGTTTTTTTTAAATGAAATAATCACATTAACTGGTTTTAGTATAATATGTTTTCTTCATTTCTTACTGTGATGAAACTGTTACCTCCAGCCTCATATTACCATCCATACATAACCTTTTCTTTCAGAAACCTCCGTAACTATGTTGAAAAATTGTTATTTAATATTGTGAAAATAGTTTATACAAAATTTAATATTGTGAAGTAAAAAGAATATGGATAGGCAGTCTAATCAAGAACCTCACCCACCTACAGTATGAGAAATAATTTGGAAATGAGGTATTTTTTTTGACTTCATTAAATTGTATAATTTTTTTTCAGCCATACAGATTTTCTAATGAAGAATTGAGAGTATTACAAGAATGCAATTCGGAAGCATTTTTCCAAAGATCTCTGCCGTTGAGTACTATTTTTGGAGTTGCAACTTATCTTGGTGTCAAAAATGGTTTGTTATTTTTAATTTATTTCTTAAATTATACTACTGATTTCATATTGTGTCCAACCGTATTTGTATAGGAACGTTCCAGGCAAATGGGAGGTTTGGATCCGTACCTAAAGTTATTTTTGCCGTACTTTCTGGATATTTTATTGGTAAAGTATCTTATCAAGGTAAGTGTGCTGAGAAAATCATGGCCTTACCTGACAGCAAATTGGGTGATATGTTGAGAGAACGTAAAAGAACTGGACGTTTTGGTGACAGGTACTAATTTAAGGGAAACTATTTGATAGAAATAAAGTTGCTAATGACTCACTAATTTTTTTTTATTTATTCAGTTTAACATTTGATCAACCAGAAATTGGTAAGATTATTGGAGAAATGCCTAAGTCAGACTATTATTCTGATGTTCCTGTCAGTGGATCAGCTGGATCGCACATGGATATTGATACTGATGTCAGCAGAAATGAAATTGACGACAGTTACAGACCTTATTCTGATGGTATAATTTTTTACTTGACTATCATTTTTGTATGCCGAAACTTTATTTAAGAAGAATATTAATTTAGTTAATTGTTTTAAGACACGAGATTAAGTACAGATAGTTTTGAGATACCTTCTACTCCCTCTCCAAGAACTTCATACGATGAACTAAGGAGAAGAAACCGAGAAGATTATGAACTAAATAGAAATAAGCCACAGAGGTATGTAGACATTTTCAGTTTTCATATACAGTGATACCTTGAGATACGATTGCCCTAACATACGATTATTTGAGATACGACACGAAATATTCGACCATTTTTTGCTCCGATATACGACGAAAAATTTGAGATACGATTTCATCAGGCAGGAAGTGTCTGATTTCGTAGAAAAAAGACACCCAGAGAAAATGTCTACTGGGAGAGCGAGTGCCTTATTTAATGATACGTGTCTCACATTTTTTCGTAACATTTTAAAAAAGAGGCAGAAACAAACCTCTCTTGATCGTTACTTTTCGAAGGTCTCACGTAGTGAATGAGGCCAAAAAGGCACAACATGAAAATGATGATTAGCCTAAGTGATGATTAAAAAAAAAAAATATAGAAATTATGGGGATATCTAAGAATTTAGACCCAGATTTTTTTTTGAAAAAGAAAATCTGGGCCTTAATTCTTAGATACAACAAATCTAAAAAAAAAATTGAAAAAAAATTTAAACTCCTTTCTTTTTTATTGATTTTATTAACATTTATCATACATCAATATGTTATTTTACCATATGTGTGTTATTACTCGTTTATTTGTACAAAAAATGTTATATTATATGCAATTTAACGTTTTTTTTGAGTGATTTAGTATCGCTGGAACGCATTAATACATATTACATTGTTTTAAAGGGAAAAATTGCTTTGAGATACGAATTTTTTGACATACGACGATGGTTACAGAACGAATTAAAATCGTATCTCAAGGTATCACTGTATTTATTTGTACATATATTAATTGTCAAAAATAATATATATGTGAGTGTTGGAATATTCTGTACAAATATTTAGATATCATTTGTACGGATGAACAAATAAGAATGATAATGATAATAATTGTAAATAATATTATTGTTCAAAATGATGTTATACGTGTTTAATTATTTCTGTGCTGTATAGTATTTGTGCTTTCAAGTAAACAGGAATTGGTTAGATTAAAACTATAAACTAAAAAAGAATATAATTGATACTACTAGATAAAATGTTATCCGTGAATATATAGTTATAGATGAATTTAAAAAATAAAACAGTTACTAATTATTATCTTACTGTTCTTAATTTTACGAGTTCCTTTTGGAATTAAGTTCAAACTAATGAAATACTATCAGATCTTAAAGTAATAAACATCAATGCAAAACTGATGATAAGAAGGTCTGCATCGAGTACTGAATTCAAAATGTAAACAAAAAGAAAATAAATATATTACTTCTATAAATTTGTTTAAGATTTTGGGTAATTAGATGCTGAAACTTGTGAATAGTTATTGAAATTGTGATGTAATTGCTACAGCCAATGAATGTTAAACCAACTCAGCTAGACAGTGCAGGGCATGTTTACAAGAAATATCTTACTTCATAACAGAATTTTTCCTTTATAATCACTAACACTCCTTCCTGTGTGAGTAGTAGGACGCTTGATGTATCTAAACTAAAGTACAATTCACTAAACTAAAGTGAAGCAGGAATTCGAGTTTTGACAAAATGATAAAGTTTCTTATATTTAAGGAACAATTGTTGGAAATGTTTGTTATTTGAAAATGTAGGAAATATATTGGGTTTATTTTGGTGCTATAGTGTTATTTTAAAGGTATGTTATGATACCGCTTACAATCAATTATTTAACTTAAGGTTCTGTTCTAATTAGTAGTTACAATAATTTGAGTTTTTTGTTCGAAGGGCTTTTATTTGCTCAAGTTAATGTCTATTCTGATTTGTGATTGTAATCAGCATTTTGTTTATAAACGGTTAGAGATATCTTCTGGTTAGTAGCGCTTACAATGAGTTGTTTTGCGATATATTTTAACGATATATCAGCATAGAGTGTGTTTGCAGATCACCATTGAGACCTGAGGAAGCGCACCCATCTCGTGAGACTGGTCCGCCGAGGCAGTTGCCGGACAGGACTCCAGAACGACATCGAACAGGAGTTACGAATGAATACGGTGACACATGGGACAAATAAACTGTCCTGTCCTAGTCAAGCTATATTAATAATAGCTTTTTGTTGCTACTTCATAATATAGCAAATTGTGCAAAATATTAGTTTTGAGAAGTCTAATGAATGAAAAATAATTATTTCTCAGTATCAATATTTGTTGATATTTTCTGCTGTAGTGCCAGACTGAATCATTTTACATTAATTATATATTTTCTTACCGTATTATTTAACTGATTCACGTTGACTTCAGAAGTAGATCGTTCATTCGCATTAACAGGAGTATATAATTATTATATAATGCTAATTAAATCAGTGGAAATACGATGTTTACGAGACTGATGAGGTATGTACCTTAATATACAATTCTGTTTGAATGTTCAATTCTTTATAACTGATGTTACCCAGCATGAGCTATCACTCGTATTCGCGAAACATGGATAATGTGTAAAATAGAAATACGGTGTTTAAAAAAATAGGATGTGTGCATCTTAAATATTCTGCTAGAGTATTCATTTCTGAATGAAATCTATTTAAATCTTCTGAAACCGAAATATACTTCAATGCAGTGCATCCTGTCTGTAGGTATTAATTTGGCTATAATGGTAGAAAGAAACAAGTGGTAGAAAAACAGTTCCTTGTGCATGTCATGGTAAAATTTCACACCATTGATAAATTGTTTAAGTCCTTCAAAAGTTCGAGATCAAATTTGTTCATAATTACTGTATTTATAGCAGAGTAAAGACTAAAGGTACTGTTAAGACTAATTACAGCAAATTCAAAGTTCATTTTGTTAGTTCACTGAGTTTAACGCTTGTGTATCACATGCTGTACTCTCATTGTAAATTTAATTCCTTTAATTATTTTTGAAATACAGAGTATTAAATTCCACAGACTGTTTCTTTAGTAACTGAGGAATAGTTTTTCCTGTAGTACATACACTTGATTTTTCTTCATTTGCTGAAATTTTGTTTCGACTCTGATCATCATAGTAGCCATTCTACTGGGAAAGTGTTATATGGAAGCGCCATTTTACTTTATTCTGAGGTAACATTGATAAACAAACAAAAGTCTCCACACAAATGAAGTTTTATTCAACAGGAACAACGCGTTTAGAACACTGTGTTCATCATCAGGGAGACACCAAGGATGTGGTGCTGAAGGGTTGGTCTAGTGAAAACAACAAGTAGGAAAATCAGGAGGAAAAACATTTTTCTTTACTTACATATTACAGTTTATTATGTTTCATTTATACTTACTAATGTATTGTATGTGTTATAATTAACTATTTACTTATTTTCTTCCAAGTGTTTAAGGATTATTTGAAAGTTTTTGTGTGGTTTATACGTATTTGTATTATTTCTGATATTGTTTCTTTTTTTAATATTCCACGAACGAGTGATTCTACATACGAGCTTAGTAGTGGAACGAATAAAACTCATATGTCAAGGTGACACGGGAATTCACTGGATGGACGATAGTACAGCCCATAGAAATAAGTGGGCTAAATAGAAATTGGTTTAAACATCAATCGTGATCAAAGTGATGAGTAATCACCACTGAGAGATCAACCATGTGTTGTCCTGCTAAAATGTTTACTCTTGCATGTTCATCAAAACAGAAGTTAAGCCTGCCTTGTTCTTCTCACGTGTTCAAGTATGCTGTAATTAAGTAACTTCAGCCTTTAGCACATATTTCTTAATCTTATCATTTTACACCAGAAGTTTCTAACATTTACCTATCAATCATCATTAGGTGCCCCCACCTAATTAAATTTAACTTTTCCTAAATTCTAGACGTCAGGTATATTTTTAGAAGTAGATATGGTACTGTTTACTTTGATTGACCTTCGTTAAAAGATAAAACAAACTTAATTTTTTTTTTAAGAAACAATAATGTTAATTTTTTTTATATGAAATGAAGCAAAACTGTAATTATCTGGAATTTAGGAACATAGCAATTTAATAATAATAAACCTAATGTTCAGTACTATGAGTACAAATATAAAAATGACTATCTGTATAGTATGTGTGTGCATGTTTTCTCTATAGAAAATTTAGACAAGGAAATTACAAAAAAAAATTTGATTCAATTAAATGTAACTTCCGAGGAAGCTAACGATGCTATTTTCATTTTAATCAGAACTCTTTTGAAGAATCTAAGAACTCATTTTTCTAACCTCTTCGTAATAAATAATGTTTGCTTTATAACCTGTTTGTTTACACTTAGACTTTAATTGGTAATGGCGGCCGCGTATAGGCTATTCATTAACTTCTAATATTTCCGCCTGCTTTATTGAATTGGAAACATCCAGGTACCAGAAATTTTATTATTACTTTCAGACTTATGTTGAAGACAGTTATTTCAATTGAATATGTATTGGTTATTAACTTTAACAAATCTTTAGTTATTAGCAGTAAGTTACCTTACCACTAACTTTCATTATCTAAATTGGTTTAACTCGCTTTAAGTATTAGATATTTAATATGATATTATTATTTACGATAGTATTACAGTAATAATATTTCATCAATATATTCTTATTCAAACTATCAAGAAACAGTTGGTTTAATGTGCTTTAAGTATTCGATATTTAATATGATGTTATTATTTACGATGGTATTACGAATAATAAAAATAATAATACTTCATCAATATATTCTTATTCAAACTTTTAAGAGACATTTTGTTTATTGATATAACTTTAATTAAACATTTAGAACTGTGTGAAATCTTCTAATAGAAATGATTGAATGAAGTGTAATGTGATACAGTTTGCTGCATCCTGTTTCCTAATTGAGATGATTTGTGAGTTTAAAATACGAGTCATCATATTTAAGAGATAATTATACTAAGACTTCTTCCAACATTTCTATATTGTTTGGCGAAATATTTTTTTCTTATTTGTTTAATCTAATCTATAAACTACCAATTTTACTAAACATGATATAATTAAAATATCTCAGTTGCTAAGAGATAAGATTAATATAAGAGTCATGTTATAAAGGACAGCAATGAAAATTGACTTAAAATTTGATTTATGTTTCAATTTCCTTTTTACTATTATAGGTTGTATATTAATTTTATTAGGGTTTCACATTTTTTTTAGAACTACGGAAAAAGTTTAAAAACTTCAATACTGGAGAATATTAGGAGCGTATTTTTGTCTTGAAAATGTTTCCAGCATTTAAGACTGCTTAATCTTCTTGCCCCTGAGAATTTCGTATATAATTGTGAATAATACTATACTATACTATAAATTGTTCATTTATAGTATTGTTCAAAAATCTGTACACTTAATTTGACATAATATATATTTATATAAGTACAACTCATTGTCTGTTTGTATGGATATGTTCTCTTACATACTTATCAACTTACAAAAAACTTTATAATTGAATCTCAAGTAATATTTCCCAAGAAGGCTACAATATTTTGATTTTGATTTGGGTTCATTTTGAGGTTTCACATTTCATTTACGATGGTTCATTCAAAATGGTTCATTTTGAGGTTCCTAAGGGTTTCACATTTACAGACCCCTTAAAACAGCATTCAGTATAATGAAACATTGAATAGAATTGTTTCATTCAATTCGACTTAGCTGTATAGACCAGAAAATCATTATAAACTATGTTAGTTTGGAAAATGTTTCTAAAATGGGAGTCCTACGAGAAAAAACTCCCTCTAACATGTTTCTCTCTCCATTGCTGGAAGAAGTGAAAGGATATTTTATAAAAATCCTGAAAGATATTTAAATTTCCTGGAGAAAGTTAATGATATAATCTTGATTTTGATGACAATCTACTTTCCTATACCTTCCTTTTAATTTTTTTTTAAAAAAAAATGTATGCAGTTTTATATTATATCTTTTTTTTTGTGTAATCTATAATTTAAATTTGTATTCATTTACTTTATCTTAAAAAAAACTTAAGTGCAACGAAGCTTGTTTTCGTTATATGTAATTTATTATTAGAGTTGGAATCAAATTGTTTCCCGGATAATGACGAGTAGATCAGCTTGTATATATACATGTATGAAATTACCCTTATATCTGTTTGTTTGCTATGCATTCCCAAATGACTTTATTAATCCTATGACATGTGATTCATATGAAGATTGATATGAGAAAGGTTTTACCTAGATTAGTTTGAATGCAGGTCAAAAGGTTAATACCACACTAAAAATTTAATCCTTTTTGCCTTGATTTATTGTCTGTTTTCAATTTGATACTTAAATATCAATCAGTGAAAGTTTTTGACAAAAAATTAGAAGAAATTTCATTTAACCAACCAATATATTCATTGGTCCTATCTTCCTAACGTCGAAAAGCTTTTGTTATAAAGTTTCATTTTTGCCAGCAGATTTGTTACTGGTTGAAATCCCTTTTAATTATATATGAAGATGGAACAGTCATAAACAATTTTCTTGCAGTACTCCCTAAAACGTTTACATTTTTCAAAGGCATAACTGCACTTCTTAAAGGTTCTTTATTATTACTTATTTTGACGTGTTTTTCCAGTGGTATTACATCACGCAGATAGATAACCCATTGTTTGAAACATCATCAAATCTATTCTTAAAGTCTAAAGAGGAGGTATTTAAATATTGAATATATGTCAGCAATTCATCGTTCAAAACTTTTCTCAATTATTAATCGATGCTGCGTAAAGCAGCTGCTTCCAAAGGGAAATAATACGCATGCCTTCTACTTAATTTAGATTGCTTCATTGTAACAATAAATTAACCTATTTAAATTTTAAAAAAAATATGTTAAATAAATAATTAAAGTAAAATTGCTAAAAACATTTGATTTATATTTTATTAAATTTTTTTAAGTAATAGGTGATGGTCTTTGACATTCCTTCCCACTCGACTATTAAGGCAATCTGGATTTCAAAGCATTGTTACGAATTTAGATCGCGATGAATTGGAGAGATTAAAGCAATTGAGAATATACATACATTTTAGACATTAAATCTCTGTCAAAGATGCAGTAAATTGCAAATGTACCAGAGTATCTTTTTCTCTTAAATGACTTGTAAGACGGTAATACCATCCAAAATTGTTGGTCCTCTATCTTTTGATATTTATTTTTTAAAAGGTTTTTTTTTTAATGAAACAATCTTTCAAAACATCAATTTAATTCACCTTTGACATCTGAAATTACCAAAGTCTTCGAAATAACCAATTCTTGAGGACTTTCTTTGCCTAAAACAAAATGAACAGAGACTGTGGTCGCAAAATAAAGTTGACTTCAAGATCAAAATGGTTTGTTTATAGACAACTATACAAAAATATTTTTGATTAATTTCATTATTACGTCTTTTAACTGAGTTTCCGTTTTAATAATTGTGTTATTATTGGAAATTATGAACTGTCACCTCATCAACATTGCTTGATAAGGATAAACTTACAGCATGAGGGTAAACTTAAAGTTTACTCCTTTGCTCCTAGCCAAAGACTATGTAAAATAAGTATAAAATCTTGATAGGCTGTAAATTTGAAAACAACTTCAGATTAATTTAATTTGATATGTTTTATTTATTTTACTTTGCAAAGAACACAATGTGCCACAAGGAAGCAACAAAAACTTTTCTGAGGTACTCAATTCACTGTTTTTAGCTACACTTAGTTGTTATTTTGGTAAGTAATTTGCTGTTAATAAAATTGGTGCCTAATGACTAATGGACTGTCCTTTCCACCTCCTTGAAGCAAGACTGCCAGTAAAGGCCTGAAAGTGCGGGTACTAAAAACAGCATTTTCTATAATGTATGAGACCAAATAAATAGTTATCAGTATTGTGTTTCAGTATTATCAGTATTTTGATTGTAGAATTAAATTGACCGTTTGTCTAAAAGTCTGAATGAGAGTGAAGTGACGTATTATAATGTGCAATGATAAGCTCAAAGGATTGATCCCATAATTTTGATGGAAAGATAAAAATATCTGGAGATGTATATTGAAAAATCGACTCACCACGTATTAATTTAAAACGACAGAAGCTGATGAGATGGTACAAACTGCTACCTAAACTTCGACAAACGATCAAACTAACCTCAAAAACAAAGTATTGATATAAAACACTATGCTGAAACCTATTTGGTCTTAGCGACTATAGAACATCCTGTTTCTACCACTTACAGGCTAAAAACACTTTTTGGGAAAAAATAACTTTCCCATCATGCATAATTGCTCTTATACAAAAAGCGGACACTACTCTAAAATGAGACCGATATTTTTTTTGTAAAATATTAATTATTTGGTCTATCAAAGATCTAAGTTTGTGGAGTGTCAGCACAAACTTATGGATACATATACACCCACCTACATTATCGAAAAAACGTCATAAATGGACTTTGGGGACCTCAAAACTTGTAAATCCGCCAAAATGTCGAGATGGATTTTTTTCATACTCACTATACTTTACTTATAGTAAAAATATTAAGAAACAAATACATTAGAATCACATTGATATCTTTTCACTTGCCCTTCTTTAAAAGGTTTTTTTTTTGTTCCAAACAGTAAGTTAATCATACTTAAGGCTTCTTCACATAATTTAGAATTTCCCTAATTGACCAGAGTTTAGTCAAACAGAACAGCATATTTTTAGATCCTTACAGAACAAGTTTAATTTGTTGTCCTTGGACTTGGGTACTGATTATATTAATGACTTGTTCCAGTAAAAACTAAGTAAACAAGTTTGTTTAACCAATTATATTACCACAAGACTGTTTGAAGTGGTTAAGTGTAGTGATAGTCTTACATGATATATGATATCTTGTGATAACCAATTGATATGGTTCACCATATTAAACGGACATAATAATACAGTCTGTAAATGATATTTGCATATTATTCCTAACCAGAAGTAAATAACTTAAAAGAACGCAGGGTTAATTGGAAAAGTGCCACTTGATATAAAAAAAATAATTATATACCAACGGTGAAAGCGTTAATTAAGTTTATTTGATTTAATTATTTTAAGAAAATTACAATATTCAGTAGCCATAGTACGCTTTGGCAAGTCATTAATAGTAATTAACAATTACCGATTAGGTACGGATTTAAGTTTATTGGAGGTAAATTAATTTCATCCTATCCAATCAAGTTCTAGGTTTCGCCAAATATTATATCATAACGAGGGAAATTCCCAGCGTTACTATTTTTGCACGTGCAATTTATACTGGCTACGGCCAATCACCATTGAGAGAAAATAATTACTTCAAACTAATAATTATTAATTAACAATAATTAAATTATTTATTAATATCATCTACTATATAATTACAAAGATATACTGTCGTTATTTTTTTTTTAAATAATAAATGTTACTGAAGTGTATCAATACCATTTTAGTGGGGCAGTGTTGCACAGTGTGTGTTGTGACGTCAGGAGGGTTATACTAGGTTTCATTTGACAGATTTGACATATAAAATTAATTAAATTTTGGAATTGAGTGTAAAGTTAATGTGAGCTGAAATATCAGAGAATTTGCGGCTTCTGTTTGTGACAGGCTGTGATTTTGGATAATGTAAAGGCTAATTATGAAGCCAAAAGAAGAGTGGAAGGGGAATGAAGTGTGGAGTGTGTTATTCTAAGATTTTAGAAACTATGCGCTCATAAAAAGCTCATTCCTTTTATATGTATACTACATATGGTAGTAGTATGTCCTTAGTATTAGATCTAACTTAGTTACGAATATAGGCAGGTTGACACTGTGTTTAATGATTACACAGAGAGAGGGGGGGAGAGAGAGAGAGAGAGAGAGAGAGATGAATGGTAGAGGTAGAGACAGATGGGAAGACAGAGAGAGTGGAAGAGGCTGACAGAAATAAAGAGTGATAGGGTGGTGGAATGAGAAAGAGAGAGAGAGAGAGAGAGAGAGGAGCATTAATCTCTTACTGTTCCATCTCTTCAGTACATAAGACTGGAGGTTCGAATCTTGGCCATGCCCCAGATTTTTCATGTGTGACATGGGCAATATTGACTGCTCTGTCAGTTGGAGAAAGTGTAATGTGTCGTCTGTTGTGTGAAAGATTCCTACTCTAATAAACTTAAGTGGGGTAAAATATAGTACTTGTGTTGTACAATCAACTCAGCAATATTCTTGTGTCAAAAGTAAAATGGGTGTCGAATAACAAATGGCCACTTCTGGCTCCTAAACAGCACCAATGGTAAAAGCCTGTATGTTCGTATGCTGGAAAAGGAACTTTCAGGTAAAAAGTTTCAAGATTCAAATAGTCTTTGATTATCTATATATGTGAGTGTCATAAAAAACATACTTCTTTACAAGCATTTAATTCTAATAGTTTTTTCAAAATTTAAGTGATTTGGATTAAGTAACCAACCTAAACTATGACTATAAGAAATGTATTACGTAGTTGAGAGGCTAACAGGTTTGGGAGGGTTTTGCAGAGAGTCGTTTGAGTTGTGTGTTACTGCTGAAGCATTGGATGAGAAAGGGTCTATGCCAACCTTCTCAGTCGGAGGCAACACAAAAATAATGCCACACTGGAGGTCAACGGTAAAGTTTTAATGATCTATTGAAAAATTTTACGCCGAATAAATCTAATATAGTTTATTAAAATGAGTTTTTATTGTATTCAAGATAACCTTAAGACACAATAGTAAGTCATTATTACGGAGCCAGCAAGGACAAGTGCGTTCACTAGAAGGGGGGAGATTTCATATATTTAAGTTTTTTTTTCATGTATGTCACAATTTTCTTCCATTTATGCACATTATATATAAATATTATCTAAAGTCAATTTATTCTAAGTGATTCGCTTCACAGTTTTTAAGCTTTAGAATTTGTAAATATGCAAAATATTTTCAATCGATGGAAATTAATAAATTATCCACACTTCACTCCCCTAGGAAGCCTCGGTAAATGACAGCCAAGTGTGAGTGTTGAAAATAAGGAAATCAATAATATGCTGTTTACTAAGTTTTATTTATGTTAAATTTATTTTTAAACTATTAAATGCTAAATAGACCAACAAAAAATTAACCACCGAAGTTGTCAATCACTTAAAGAAAGGTTGAGAACCACACTAATCCGAAAGGGGTAAGGCCTAGGTATTTTTTTTTCTTATTCCAAATAAAATAATTTATGGATCATCAAGCTTAAGGAAATATCCATATAAAGCAAGTTTTACTAGGTAATAGGGACTCTAAGAGGGTAATAGTATAAGTTAGAACGAAGTCATTTACGTGGCTTAGGGGGGAGGTATTCAACTGAAATCGTAGGTCGGGTCGTATAGGTTTATGGAATTAGACATTTTTTTTAAAGCTTCTTGGATCTCTGAACTTTTATTAGATGGTTCATAAAAACAATTTCGTTTATTAGAAAAAGTAATTCACATAAAATCTTTGTTCTTGAGACCACTATGTCAAAATAATTTCTGAATTTTATAGAAATATTAATGTATAATATTATTAATTATAATAAATATTTAAAAAGTAATGTATGAGATAATAAAGATATAACAAGGGGACATGGGTTGCTGCAATACTCAGCTTACTTTAAGCTACATATTTCAGTCGTTATATATCCTTCTTCAGGATAAAAACATAACAAACAGCATAAAGTTTAATTTACTTTTAAATATATCTGATGTCAAAACTGGTAACAGTGCTCAGGATCTTTGTCCTTTACAGTGGAGAATAAATCTGGCGATCATTGCAAAGTCGTCAAGGAGAATGTGATTTTGACACAAGTCTGCTTGCCTTTATTATTTCTATTTCTTTATCTTATTTTCTGGAATTATATTTTATTTTTGTGACAAAGCCATTGTCTGCTTTGAGCAGAATCTTTTTCTTAAATAGCTCATATGGAGGACAAAACAAAAAAAAAGGCAAAAAATGCTTAAACTCTTATTTAAATTGGAAACGATAAAAGATAAATGGTATGATTTTTGTTGAAGCATTTCATGTTAAGATTGGAAGCATTTGTTTATCTTGAAAACAACTGGTTGCATCCCTCAGGAAGCTCTTTAATCAAATGGTTCGTTTAGTCTTTGCTGTTGATGCTGAAGCAGAAAATATTTAAATTACAGTGTTGCTCTGCCTTCAGGTGAAGCGTACCATTATGCATGCATGAGGAACATCTCCCGCCAACCCTGAATTATCGTAAAATGTCAATTTTTATTTAGGGCTGACGCGAGCGGTCGGCGTTGCCTTAGTCACCCACTTGCGTCAGCCATCATCTGAACAATGGCTCGGAGAAACCTACATCCTAACCTACTTCCTTATTTTTAATTGCACAGTTTTCGATGTCAACAACAATGTACAATAGGTCCTTGCTAATGCTTTAGTGTTTGCCCATTGCTGCATGCCACAGTTCCCTTAATTATAAATTCAATATACCTCTAATGTTTATTTATTTAGCGGAGGCATTATCTCATTTACTTGATTGTGTCTTGAGCTCTAATGGAATAATCAATCATGTTAACCGTGAAATAATATTCAAGACCTGATTGACTGCGCTACCAGAGAGAAGGCTGCATGCAAATAAAGCCCTGTCGCAACACTTCTCTGCCTGGTATTAAAGTACTTAAACAAACATCCATTGAACTAATTATACTGAAACTAATCAATCTTATTGATCGCAACTAGACAATTCTACAACTCTCAGCTGTTTATGTAGAGTATTTATAAAAACAAGCTTTTGATCTAATAATTAGTTACTACTAGACTTCTTTCTATCTAATATGTCAACCAAAAAACTGGCCATAATCTTGTTTCTTAACAATTCAAATTATTTAAAAAATAATATTTTATTATACTTACAATAGAAAAGGAGTCCATGTGGAAGGCTCTAATGATTTATTTTAATAATGCAATCAGTTTTCAATTAATTTAAATATCAAGAAAAACTTTCTTCTCGAATAAAAAAAAATACATATTTTCTTAATTACAATATATACTTTAAAAAGTTTTGATCTCTGATAAAAATTGATAATAGCTTAAAAAAAACTAACACTAAAAATGTATCTCTTTATACTTGTCAAAGTTCAAAATTTAAATTCACTGTAATTTTGCAAGCAATAATGAATTTAGTTCAAATTGTAACTTCTAGGAAAATTTAATAATTTCTATGTCATTAACCGAAAATTATTACAATAATGCGATAGTTTTGTCTAATGCATGACTTTTATTTTATGAACAGAGCTATTTTGCAGCATTTTTTAAGATACTTCGATTTTTTTCTGTCTGAATATAGTCTTATAATGAATATGTGACCCACTTTCTTTAAACCAATCTTGCTCAAATTTTTGATACACGTTTTTTTATGTTGAAACGTCAATATAGTGAAGTGTTCATAAGACCATATTTAATTTGAAACGATATATATATATATGTTTTAATGTCAAAATAAGTATATTTGGCTGTGAATTCTAAGAGATAACTGTTTCCGAATGGAAAATTGAAAAAGTATAAGGCCTTTGACAACGAACTACCTAAAGCCCTTAGAACTTTTCATATTTCCCTGTCCTTTCATCCTCCTTGGTTACCTCGTCATAACAAAGGCTTAACCCTAAGAGGCTTTGATAAAAGTTGCTGAGTGATTCTAGTCTCAGTTGATCTTAACTAATCATTCCTTAATTTTTTTTAAGTAAATTTTTTTATGTTATTTCATGTCTGTTTATGTTCCATTATTTATTTTGTGTTCAGGTTTAGTCTGATCGTGTCCTGTTTGTCGTTAGAAAAGATGATTTGGATGATGAAGCTAGATATTGCGATCAAAAGTCCTGTGTGCAATGTTCCTCGCCGTCAACGTACATTCAGGTACTCTTTAAAAATAGAAATTTTAACAAAGTTTATTAAGGAACAATTTAAGGCTGTTGATTATTTAGTAAACTGATAAACTAAAATAACGCCATTACTAAAATGGAATAAATAAGAAGTGAGTCACACTTTCTACGTCTAGAGCAACAGCAAAGATGAAATGAGTAATGAAGGTTAAGTGAGAATGTGCGATGAATAGTAAAAGTCTATGTAAGTATGTAGCAAATCAGTGATTAGTATCCAAGTGAGTGGTGCAAGTGTCTCATTGAAAATGAACAGTAATCCCTCGTTTAAGTGTAACAATATTTTTTTACTTTACTATAAGTAAAGTATAGTGATCGTGAAAAAATTCGATCTCGAGATTTTGACGGAATTACATGTTTTGAGGTACCAGAAGTCGTTTTATGACGTTTTTACGATGATGTCTGTGTGTGTGTGTGTGGGTGGGTGGGTGGGTGGGTGCGTGGGTGGGTGCGTGTGTTAGCATTGCTTGTTACCACGCTACGGTCCAGAATCTTTAATGGATCAAGTTGATATTTTACACAAAAATGGGCCCCATTTAGACGAAGATCCCTATTGTTTGGGAAGAATTATGCATGATGGGAAAGTCACTTTTTTTGCCAAAAACCGTTTTTTTTAAAACATTTATTTCTCCTAAACTGATAACCCTAGAGTTTTGAAATTTTGACATTGTCTTGGAAGTTACAAATGCAACAAACGAAAATTATATTCAGAATTTTAAGACAACAGGAAATATTTTTTTTTCAATAAAATGTAAAAATTTTGACTTATAATTCAATCTCAAACCTTGTGAGAGCGATACAAGCCATAATGTTTGACGGACAAGAATGAAACTATGCCTACAAATAGAACATTATATGGCGAATGAGTTAAAATATTTTTTTTTGGAATTACTTTCGCTAAAGGGGCGTTACAGTACGATTTGTGTTTTCAGAAAATGATTTTTTGACGCTAAACGGCTCGTTAAAAAATAATGATAATTTGACCAAAAATGGAACAAAAAATTAGCAATTCACAAAAAAAAAATCATGAAGTTTCAATTACGGGAAAGAGCAATAACGATATAAAAACTCTTTGTTTATCCTAGACTAAGAGATCACCTGCTATACTTGTCGAATTTTTTGTATTTTTTTACATTGTTTACATTGACTTAGAAATTTTTTGAGCGAATCCACTGAGATAAAATTGATGTTTTTAATGGAAAAATGAAAATATATTATTGACTTATAAGAGATGTAAGAGGAATAATATTGTGCAGGTAAATGATAACACTCAATAAAAAAAAAATTCGTATATATGTTATTTGACAAAGGGGAAGGAAAATGATCTTATTAAATACTAAGAAGCCATAAAATTCCCAGTATGATAATTCTGTTAAAAACCAAAAATGTAAAAGATAATTCAAAATATAAATCTTTCGTTTAGAGATTAATAACTGTAATTATCGTACATCTTTAATTAACAAATCACCTTAAAACAACATTTTCTTCGCTGTTTAAGAAGTTTTTCAGAGAAAAAAAGAGTATTTTACCGTTTCAAATTTGAAAATTTTACATTAATATTCAATGTAGAAGGATGTCAAGTAAACGATGTAAGAAATCTACTGGCTATTTGAACAATAGCCATGTTCTCTTGTAGGATACTATTTCGTTTCAAGAAATGTTCACTTTGGTTTTTCAAAAATGTTATTACTGCTGTAGTTATACTAATGAAATTATTTGCAAATAATAAATTATTTGTGATGTACAAAAATAAGCTTATAAATTGATATGTCCTTCAATCACTATCTGTACTACCTCAGGAATGACAGGCTAATAATTATATCCCATTTAGATGTTTACGTTATGCTTAAATGAGACGTTATGTTTTATATACTCAAGAAATTTGACATTAAGTTACTTATAGTAAAGTAGAGTGTAGGCCACTCCAGATTTTTACTCTTTGTGCTTTGCTATTTATTTTAGAAACTGTAACACTATTGTAAGATTATAGAAAACACTGAGGTCCATTAAGTTAGTTTTATTGTGCTATGCTGCAAGAGAACTTTATAAATTGAACATTTCAATAACTTTAATAGAAAGTGTCATTCACAAGCAGTGTGAACGATAATTAGAAGGGAAAGAACTTTGGTTCTTACACACGTAAGCTAATCTTTCGCCCTTAAGTTACCTGAAGAGGACCAGTCTTTGTTTGTTTCACAGGTATCTTGTGATATCTGAGCCAATATTTACATTCATGTCATGCTTTGGCAGTGTTTTCGCTATCATAAATGTCGGCCATATTAAATATGGAATCTGTTTATACACTGGACCTTCAAAGTTCTGTACTAATAGAGACGGATACAGGTCAGGAAACAGAAAAACCGTAAGTTGGTAACACTGGTAGCCAAAAGGTGGGTAGGGTAGGCTTAGTGGTTTGACAGCATGCCAAGACATACCGTATACATTACCTCATTAAAACTTTCTAGGTATCTCAATTACATTTGCGTTAGCACAGTGTACACTAAATTTAAATAAGCACTATTATTAATACTTTATAAACTTTGCAGTGAATAAGAAAAGACCCAGCCTAGCTGTTATCGGCAGGCCAAGACGTACCATAGGATATACAACCTAACCTCTAACACAGTTCAGTAGGCTACCTCAGTTTCTTTTACTTTAACTCTCAGATGAAAAAAAAGTACGGAAACTTGAAAGTACGTTTTCTTAAAGTACGGAAACTGGAAGGTCAAATGGACTTACTTTTATTTATTTTTAAAATTCGTAACAGTATCTGATGTTATTACCACCATGTTTACAAGTCAGACATACTAACTCTAGAGGACAGGAGCAAGCACAAGTTAGGGTTTGAACCCGCTTCTCTATGACTGTAAGTGGGGTAAGTAACTGGTTATTACCAGTATACCAGGTTATTACCAGTATGGTTAGTAAGTAGGGTACCCCCCAAACACCGGGCCACCATACTTCTAATAATGCTTAATTTTACTTTAATTGGTATAATTCTTACATAATATTTTCAGTTATCAAATGTATAGGTATAAGTTCACTGTTGAATATATGAAAAAGTCAAGATTTTGTGAGCAATTGGAATGATGCTGTTCAAATGTTTTGACATTAAGTCATGGCTTAAATGATTTCAAGATCAGACCTTCAAATCCAAAGTGAGGAAAACGTGATTAGAGATTAGATCCAGGCCATTTCAACAGTAGCCTTGTCTTATTTGCCTCTCTCTGTCGATAAACGCTCAAGGGTTCATATTTCTGCTTATATCTTTCATCTCTCATACATAAAATTAAATTTCAAGATCACAAAAAAAAAAGGAAACAAAAACATTTACAGCTATTTTTGCTTTATAATAAAACAGTAGTAGATTTGCATGTTCTTTATGTTGTTATAAGATATTTTACGAGTCCTAAATCGTGATCAGTTTTATTTATTCTGAATATAAATTTATTTCAATAAAGTTCATAAAAATAATTGAAATTTAGTATGGACACATTCCGAATCATGAACAACTTTCGTATATTACTCCCACGAAGTAGCGACTCAGAACAATGTAGACACATATGCCAACTAAACAGGAATTTAATTAAGGCGCATTGTTCCCAGCAATGTCGAGACAGAATTGGTTTTTTGAAGGAATTTATGCTGATTGCTCCACCAACACATCTGTTTGCATCGATTAAAAAGTTCAGCTATCATCATGGTTATAATTTAATATACCTTTAGGTTTGTATTTAACAATGTTTTTATTCCAATTTAATTTGTAAACTTTTAGCACAGAAGAATAAGTTAGTAACATATTTTATTTTTTGAGTTTGAAATAATCAAAGCATTGTAAAATTGAAATGCATAATAAGTGATATTGATAACAAAGTTAGAGTAGCATTTGACGGAAATAACAAATAAAACACACGTGAGAGAAGAAATAATCCCCTGGCTGTACTTCTTAACATGGAGAAACATGTTAACAAGTACATAGTTTACTCTTGAACTATGAGGTTAGAAAAATGTGAAAAACGTTTATGGAAAGATTTACAGCGATATACGTTGTTAGCTGCAAAACTGTCATAATCTTGAGGTCTGAATAGATGGTTTTATTGAGTGTATAAAAGGGACTGAAGGTTATTTTGAAGGATTTTGGATTGAAGGACTGTATCCTATGGTAATCGTAACGCTTGGTTGATACCAATAACTGAATTACTTAAATCGAAATAGACATGATTAGAGTTTTATGAAGTAGTAATTGGTTTAGTCACTAACTTTGGGGGTCGGCTAGACCAGTGGCAATGTCCGGTTCAATACCAACTCTGGTCCTCGATTTATTCACGCGAGAAGTGAACAAATCTAAGCACGTCGTCCCTCAGAGAGGAAGTCAAACCATCAGGTCTGTACAATGTCAAGTACTCGTTAAATATCCCTACTCTAAATATACTTGAGTAAGGAAAGAATTAGGACTCCCAATGTAGAATATTCATTTAAGTATCACAAAGGGCCAATATTCGGTCTATGTGTGTTCTTTGAGGGACTGCCACTGCAACCTAACCTAAACTAGTCACTAATTTAGTTGGTTATGCGGTAAGCGAGGTAGACGTTTTAGCGTCTGTATTGTTCTGAACTTTTCGTTTGAGTATCAGGAGCCAAAATAAGATGGCTTTCAAGGTACAGTCTTAAGTGTTTGGTAGTATTGTTTGTGGGCTTGGGGTTCGAATCTGCAGACAGTGTGAAAGTTACGTAACACACTTCTCTATTTCACAGTAGTTGTGTGTGTTCACAGAAGCGTTGTTGTATTACACCTGCCTTGAATGGAAAATAGGTAATGGAGAAGACTGTTAGATATCTTGACCAAGCAATATAAATATCTCAACGTTATTTTTAAAAATTTGACGTTATTTATTAAAAATTTATATGCAAACTAGCTGATCTACCCGGCTTTATCCGGGAAACAATTTAATTCCAACTCTAATAATAAATTACATGAAACGAAAACAATTTAAATTTTCTATAGTTCCGTTACACTTAACTTTTTTTGAGATAAACGAAATTATTACAGAATTAAAATTATAGATTACTCAAAAAAGATATAATCTAACACTGATTATAAATATCATACATTGTCTAATACAATTGTTAGTTCATAGATTAGATTAAACAAATAATAAAAGGAATATTTTTGCCGAACTATATATTAAGAAATTTTGAAAGAAGTCTTAGCTCATTAAATGTGATATGTCGTATCTGTTAAATATAATGACACGAATTTTAAACCCACAAATTGTTTCAATTACCTGCGACTGCCATTACCAATTAAAGTCAAAATGTAAACAAACAGGTTATACAACAAACCTTATCTATTATAATATTTTTGGGATATTACCTGAACCACAACTCTGATTTTTAAAAAGCTTTACATAAACCTTCCCGGGGATATACCTAATAATTTCCTAAATTTTCACGGCGATTGGATGTATGGTTTTTGAATCTATCGAGTACAAACAAACAGACATACATTCATTTTTATATATATAGATTTATACAAAAGAACTTAAAATAAACACAGAATAAAATCAATGTTTAAAAATAAGTATGAAATTTTAAAATTTAACTAAAATCATGAACTTGTCACGGATAGAAAAAAAGTTGTTTATACTAAAATAAAGCGACCAAATCAAGTCATCCATCGTCAGCAGAAATGAGAATTTGACTCAGTTATAATTAATGAGGACATTTGACCCCCATGACTTGACTTGTCCCAGAATAGCGTTTTGCCTCCATGGACTTTTTTTTACAAACACCATAGAAGCAAACTTGTATCTTCTCTGAAATTGGAACAGAATCACAACTTTGATTGTGATTCGAAAAATCGTCAAAAATCGATTTCAAGGGTCTCAAAACATGTAAATCCGTCAAAATCCCGAAATCGAATTTTTTAAGATCACTATGCTTTAATTATAGCAAAGTAATATATACAAAATAAATAAGAAATAAATACAAATATAATGAAGTAATTAAAAATTACCTTTTTAGATTAAAGGTACATTATGTTCACGAAGCACTCAGGTAAGGGCTGGCTTCTTCGGAGACTCGTAGAGTAACATCTTTGCATTCAGACGAGTTTTGTCGCAGAATCTACTACCTGTAGCTTATATATATATATATATATATATATATATATATATATATATGAATGTAATTTGAACCAAACGAACTTACTAAAGATGGAACTTAACCATATGGTACATAACTGACAAAGACATTTAATGCAGTCGACGATAATTTGAATGGCTGTTCGGCGTAAGGAAAGGGCTGTGTGTGTGTGTGTGTGTGTGTGTGTGTGTGTGTGTGTGTGTGTGTGTGTGTGTGTGTGTGTGTGTGTGTGTGTGTGTGTGTGTGTGTATGTGTGTGTGTGTGTGTGTGTGTGTGTGTGTGTGTGTGTGTGTGTGAGAGAGAGAGAGAGAGGAGAGAGAGGTGGAAAAACTCATATAGCTAGTAAATACTGGCTGCAGTAACTGTCTTTCTCCCTTATGTATCTTGAGTTAGCTTGTAGTTATTGTGGATTAAACACTGATTTTTATTTCAAATGCTATTGTGAAGGCTTGTTACGTATATGTTGACCGTCTCTTCTTCGACTAATCACTCTTTCTCCTGCTGTCGATCACTGCGATGATCGAAGTATTGTTAAAGTTTAACCTGCGGTGTTCTCTGTTTGTGTTATTTTGTTTCCTTGACATTATTGGTCCTTCGTACTTATCGATAATACTTATTGTTTAGTGAATCAAAGTTGTAACGGCATTAACTTTCAAAAATGCCGATGTATAGGTGGTCCAACTAAGTTATGCAAAGATTAGATTAAATATGCCTTAATGAAATTTTTTTCATCGTAATTTATTCGATGAGATTCATCAAGAAAGTGTAAACGACTGTCGGCTTTTGAAATAGAAAAGTTAGTAGTTTTCTATTCACAGTTGGTTGGCCGCATATTTTCTTATCCCAATTCTAGATCTGTTTGTAGATGAATGACGTTTCAAGTCTGCGTTATGCAGAAAATGTGACTATTTAAAAGAGACTAATTCATGTGTTAAATGCTAATGTTGAAAGTTGTCTTCTATTAATGAAGAAGAGCTTGTGGATATATTATGAGATTAGTGATTCAGTTTTAGTTTTGCTATTGGCAGTCGGAAGTGACATACAGAGGCGATTAGGAGTGGAGGAAGACTGATTAATAAAGAAGTCGTGAGCGACGTCTGTGCTTTAATCTACTCGAGCTCCACAATCAGTTGAGACACGCCATCGGAAGTGAATTGATTTATCTACCAATCCATCAACTTGCACTAGGCCTCAGCATTTGGGTCGCTTTCCAGACCTCTGCCACTCGGCCCCTTGTAGAATAACTAAATTAGAGAAATGCCTCAACCGGTCTATATCACGTATGAGCCATGTAAGTCCCGCTGGTGAGACCTGAAACATGTTTTGCAATGTCCCACACAAACATATAATCATACCATTAGTGGGTGCGATATTGCTGAGATGGTTGACAAAGGTCATATTGCCCATGAAAATCTATAAATATTTTTTGGAGAAAATTTTTAGAGATACACATTAATGAGGGAGGTGGAAGGAAAAGATATAGTAAGAGAGAGAAAATTGAGAGAGCAAACTAAAGAGAGGAAGGGAGTAAAATGTGGTGTATGAGAGGGAGATATTGAGAGAGAGTTGAAGTTTGATAAATATTGAAAAAGAGCTAGTTTGTATGACGTTTAAGTGAGAGATAGATATGATGTGAAGGCGAAGGATGAAGAGAGAGGGAGAGAGAGAGAGAGAGAGAGAGAGAGAGAGAGAGAGAGAGAGAGAATATGGAATGAATGAGGGCGAGAAATAAAATATTCCAAACCTTGACTAAGGTAAGAAAAGTCCGTCAACATTTTCGAGGGCAACTTACCTGTAAGTGATTCATTAAATACCTACCTTGCTCTTACATTTGGTGCAATAAAATGAAATACTAACTACTCTGTTAAGAATTTCTATATCAAAATCAACACTAATGATTAAAACAATGTAAATAAATCTGATATCAATCGCTTTTTAAAGATAAGTAAAAACAAACATACAGATATTTGTTTACATTCAGCGTACTTCATCTTTGCATGATTTTTAATTTCCTTGAATGAAATGAATGCCATTGTTTAATGACTTTCAGTTGCAAAATCATTTGTGCTCAGATGAGGTGAGCTTTCCCACTTAAAAGATAAAAGATCACTTTTACAAAAAACTCGTGAGAAATTCATTAATATAAACTTTAGTAAGTCTTTGTGAATAATAGTATTTCATAAGTACATATAAATTATTATATTTAGATAAATATATCTGTTGATAAAAGTATTGACCGTGAAGTAGAAACAAAATAAAAGTTTATCAGGACTCGGTCAGTTCTTCAGGTTCAATTTAAACTCTCTTTGCCAACGTTTCGGTTTTTACTTAAAACCTTTTTCATAGGCAGAAGTATACAATTTTGAAGGAGAAAAACTAACTATTACATTAGAGATTATTTTACAGAGAAAACAGTTTGTGGCTTTCAGAAACTGATTTCTCTGTAAAATAATCTTTAATGTAATAGTTAGTTTTTCTCTTTCAAATTTTTATACTTCTACCTATGAAAAAGGCTTTAAGTAAAAACCGAAACGTTGGCAATGAGAGTTTAATTTGAACCTGAAGAACTGACCGAGTCCCGATAAACTTTTATTTTGTACCTCAGAACCAAGATATTTTTTACTTCCTAAAGAGGAATATATATTTTTTTTAACGTCTATCAGTATAGAAGCTTAAAGCCTTTCTGGTCATTCAAAGGGCAAAGGTGGCTCATTTTTGATAAGACATCTATTTGAACCATAGGTGAACCATAATAGAGGTTTGCAAAAGCATGTGCTTTCGCCCATACAAGCGCTGACCACTCTCAATGTTGCTAAACTGTAACAGAAATAACGGGATCAATGTGTATTCCAACATGTTTAGGCTGTGGTGTAGGAATGTAGGTTTATAAATAATAAAAATAAAATAATAATAAAATAATAAAAATAAAATAAATAAAAAGGAATGTAGGTTTATATGATTTTAAAATAGAAATATGATGGTAATATGTACATAGATTACATTGTAAAGCGGCGTACTGACTGAAATATGTCGAATGAATAGACCTTTGTAAGGAATGCTTAATAAGTACTGACGTTCTGAGTTTACAAGATTTGCAAGGTTTAAATTAAAAGATAAGAAACTTTTGATTCTAGTTGGCATTATTAAAAAAAAATGTATAAAGGTTTTTAAAGAAGAAAACTAAGTTATTAAAACAGTAAAGATAATTGGAGTCCTGAAGGGAAGATAGGCGGGTTTTCTAAAAGGGTGGTTAGGAACAGTTATGATTTGTGGTTGTGTTGGAGGCACATTGTGAGTGAAGACTGTACCCTCTGTCATTTTCTGTTTGTTTTGCTATAATATGGAAAGCGTAATAGAAGGATGGCCGCAGGCAGTCGACAGGACGCCCCGGGGGTGGTCACGTTCCATCCACTGCTAGTCTGCCTTACGTGATGCCGCTTCCCTATCTCAGCTATACCCTACTTCCTTCATAATAAACAACTAGATTTTGCAAGATCAGTATCTGGATTATCTATCACGAATCAGTGTCATAATAATTCATTCAAATTAGTTTCCATGTGTTTATTTTTGAAAGTAGTTTGAGTTTTTGGCACTTTTATTTAGTTCAGTAAATTTCAGTTCCACCTTCGATGTATGTCAAAACTTAACCTTTTTACCCTCTTTTAAATAGCCTAAATAGCAAATGTCAGGTTTTTCAAACATATAACTTAACACAAACATCATGTATCATAAGAAAAGAACATATTTTTGACAACATGATAAATTATGAATTTACTATTGGAAAGAATTACAGAACGTGTTTCTTACTTAACAAGTAAAATATAGTAATCATGAAAAAAATCGATCTCAAAATTTGATGGATTTACATGTTTTGAGTTTATGCACTTTTATTTAGTTCAATAAATTTGAATAAATTCGTTTTCTGATTTACATGTTTTGAGGTCTCCTAAGTCCTTTTTTGATGTTTTTTCGACTATGTGTGTGTGTATGTGTGTTTGTGTATAGGTATGCATCCAGAAGTTGGTAGGTACCCTGAAACCTACACCTTTGATTGATTCAATTAATATTTTACGAAAAAAACAGGCCTCATGGTATAGATGTACCTGTTATTTTTGGTGCAAGATTGCATAATGTGAACGTTACTTTTTTGGCAAAATGTATTTTGAGACAAATTTTTGTCTCTTACTTTATTAACTCTAGAATGTTGAAACTTTACGATTATTATAAACTGATAATAACATTCATTCAATGAAAAAAAAACTTAAGGATTGTTGAATAAAGGAAAAGGTCTGTTTGCCGTAAAAAGTAAAATTTTTGATCTCTGATTGAATCTAAAAGTACGGCACGATAGAAGTCACACTGTTTGATGGGTAGTATAATATTGTGTCCAAAGAGCATATTTTATGGGGAGAGGCTGAAAAACTTTTTTATAAAATTACAAGGACGTACGTACGTTTTATTGTACGTTTATTTACGTACGTTTTACGCACTTTTATTATACATTTTATCTATTTATCTATATAAATAAAAGAAAGGTTTTGTCTGTGCATTCCTTAAAACTGACTCATTTCAAGTTATCTTTGTGTTTCATGAATTAGGTAAACCGAATTCACGCTTTATCCAGTTTGTTCGCAAAAATTTGTCACAAGTAAACTCAGCCACCATAAGAGATAGGGAGCTGAAATTTTGAAAGTAGGTTCGTGTGTGACTAACTCAATATCTAAGGTTTAAATGGATTGAAATTTAACTTAGAAGCGAAGTTATGGACTTTTAAGCTGTCTTTGGCTAACTTCACAGACATGTTTATTTTGAAAATATACAGGTATAGCAAGTAGGTATTGTTAGTTGATTTCAATTACATTTGTATATGATCTGCCATCTATTCAGAATAACTGGCTTTGTGAACGAGCAATTCTCACCCCCTTCAAATGAGCAGACAGGAAAAATCAATAAACAAGTTCTTGCACTGTATCCAAACAATTTGGAAATATTTGGGACAATTCAAATTTCCTGTACTTACCAGCTTTCTCAATAGTATAACAAACAAATTAATTAAGAAGGAAGCAGTTAAAAGGTGGACAACCGAGTTAAATTTAGTTTAATGCCCATTTTAGTTTGAACTTACATTTGTAAAGAATACTAAATCTGGAAGAATTTAGAAGTATATGTAGAAATCTATTACTAACTTTCTACCTAACAACTATGAATGAAACTTTTTCTTTTTTTGATATCACATAAGAGTGCAGACTCTGTCTAGAAAGGATAGAAACACATTTTATCTGAATGCAGGCAAAAGGCCTTGGGGGAGATAAACATTTTTGTAATTTCAAACCTAAAACTAATAGAAGGGAGGGATATTTCTCTAAGTGAATTTTATGACGGATGCAGCCTTGGAGTGTACGAGTCCGATGACACGAGTGTTCAGGCCCCCAGTCTAATAATTTTGATAAGATGTTAGATTGATCGATGATTTCAAGTTTCGTAAAACTGATAAAATAATTACAGCCGCATGGAAACAAATGACACATTATTGGTTAAAATGCATGTATTGCCACATTAAAATAAAACAAAATATATACCTGGTTGCTAACGCGTTTAATATTTTGTTTACTTATAGTAAAGTAGAGTATAGACCAAGTTTAATGCTTCAATTTATATGTTTTTCATTAGGTGCTCTCCCTATATATAAAGTTCGTGAGTTTCTTTGTTTGTTTGTTCATCCATTTTCCGTGGAGATAGACATGACATAATATATATTATTTATTACCTGAATAATGTTTAATAAAAGGAAATTATTTTTTAATTCAAAAAATTTGAACCAGGGTAGCCACTGGCTTGGGTGCTCACCGATGACAGTAGTGCAAATGTATTTTATATAAATGCAGAAAAAAAAATTGTTTTTAATTTAATATTTGCGTAATATAAATACGGTAATAAAGTAAAGACATGTAGCCAGGGTAGCCAGTGCCTTATTATAATATATAATGCCATTACAAGAAATAAACATAGAGTAATTCATCATAGTGTGTAAAAACAAGTTCTATGAGTACTTTAAAAAATAACGAAATAAATTGCACGTGTCAAGCTAGTTTTTTATGAAAATCAAAAACTATTGCCGAGGCTAAGTGTCTGTGCTATGCATCATCAGATTGAATCATGCTATGTGGATCACTAACAAGGGCTGCGTAATCCAAACACCTTATTTCTCTTTCATTTTACTTTCAATTTGTTCCTTTGTTAACATAAAAACAAACTCACAACACAAACACACACATACACACTCAATAGATTAAAACATTCAATACTTATTTCATAATTGATTAATTTTTTTATATTTTTTTTTCAAATTCCTTGTAATTTGTTTGATCTAAGTTTGATCACCTCAGTTCCTCCTGCTTTATTCTATGTTTAAGGTAATGGCTAAAATGTTTTCATAGAAATTATATAATTAATGAAGTTTTCAATTATTTCAGTACGCAAATCTTGCATGACAATTATTTGAAAGCTTAATTTTTTTTCTACATATTTGCTACCATTTTTAACATATCTGATAAAATGGTTTCCAATTCTGGTTGTAGTTTAATTACATCCAAAACCATCGATTCATGTGAATAGTTTAGGTAAAATAGTTCAGTATTTTATTTAATAGATATTATTATTAAATAATTACAATTATATTTATAATAAAAATAGTATTTATATGTTTTGATGTCCTATTCTATTCATTACCTACATATTTTAAAAAATAAATAAGCTCACAAATCTATTGTGCTTTTGAAACATAGTTCCATAATTTCTATATTAAATATTAAAATTTCGACAGTCAATGTAAATAAAACAAATCACAAAGAAGAAGTACAGAAAAAACAATTCACCCCGATTTTCGGTGAACTACCGATCTCAGGAGAGGAGGTGTAATATGCTTGAGGAGCGAAATCACACGTAAGGATATTTTTGTGACCACTAAAGACTGTCCTCAGGGAGGGGCTCTATTGTCTCTTGCAGTGATTATTTGTAGGTAGTCAACTGGGTACTCTGTATGTTGTAATCGTATAATAGAATACGCATATGAGCTTGTTATTATAAAATAGGGGCGCTTGACGTTACTGAGTTTGAAAAATGAATTATGCTCTATATTAAATATAAAATATATTAGCTCTCATGTGGGTAGCTGGACTCAAGGGAATACAGGGCATACCCAATAGATTACAATAGAGCAGATATGGCTTTGGTGCGCAGGCGTGTACTGAGACTCGAGTCCACAATTCAGTGATAATAATAATATGCCAGATTACTCTAGACCAATGGTTTTTAGTTTGTTATCTATATAAATAAGTGAAAGGTTTTGTCGGTACATTACTCTGTCGGTTTGTCGCTTTGACCTACAAGTTTTGTCACAAGTAAACTCAGCCACCATAAGGCATAGCAAGTTGAAATTTTGAAAGGTTTGTGTATGTCTAACTTAATATCTAAGCTTTAAATGGATTAAAAATTCAACGTAGAAGAGAAGCTATGGACTTTTAAGCTGCCTTTGGCAAACTTCAGAGACATGTTTATTTTTGAAAATATACAGGTTTAACAAGTAAGGATTGTTAGTTGATTTCAATTTCATTTGCATTTAAACTCCCAGTAAGAGATAATTGACAAGGTGTTTCCCGAAGTTCAAGACTTCCCATCTATTCAGAATAGCTGTCTTTGTGAACGAGCAATTCTCACCCCTACAAATTAGCTGGCAGGTTAAATGAATAAACAAGTTCTTACACTATTAAGCTGAGGTAAGAACTTACAAGTCAGTAAACAGAGTGATTAGTGATGAGGAAGCAGTTCATTATCCAATTGAATTTCTTAATTGCTTCTGGACTGCCTGCTCATGACTTAAAACTTGAAGTATTACAAAATAAATTGCACGTGCCAAGCTTGTCATTTATGAAAATCAATAACAAATGATAAAAATGTTATTTTATCGCTTCTTTCGTAAAGCGTATTACAAAACTTGAGTGCCTCAAAAACGTGCAACGGGACACGACTCCGAATTCATGTTTTCCAGAGATACGTCATAGAGACTGATATCATGACTGGATAGGGTACTGGCGAGTCAGTGTTTATAACACATATTGATACTAATACTTAGGAACTGTCTCTTTCAATTCAAACGGTAGCGATTTCCCATGAGCGTCTTTTTCGCAATGACGATAATAAATTGCAAGGCCAAACTCTGTCCACAGCAGAAATTGAAGTGATTGATACCAAGTGTTTCTCACATGGTCAGATGTATGTTGCTTGCTCAAGATTCAGAGGCTCCAACTCTTTGTTCTTCCATGCACCTGAAAGACAGGCAGCTAATGTGTTGTATACAGTGCAACTTACTTTAACACTGCGCTAATAAATATATTTTTTCCTATTCTATAATTTTTCTAATAATATTTTCAAATACCACGTATCATCTATCAATTTTTATAAAATACTCGTCAAAGACGAGCATATCTGTTAGTAACTGATAAAATAGTTAAACCACATTAAACAGAGCCAATCACGATACTGATTATGCATGGGTTGTTAATCCTTTACCAGATAGTTTGAGATGATGTCTACATCATAGATACATTAAAATAAAAGTCAAAACTCAATTGGTTGTCAACGAGTTTGATTGTATGTTTGCTTATAGTTAAGTTAAGTGTAGGTTATTCAAATTATTTTTCGTTATTATACGCTTTAAATATTTTGCAAATTTTACTGCTTTAAAACTTGTTTAAATTACAATGAGGTAAGTCTCGCAATGAGTAGAGGGAAATAAACAATACTTTACTGCAAGTAATTATAATGCCTGAATTGTGGATAATGGTTTTTTAGTTTTTGAATATGTGCATGCCGAATGAAGTTTTTTGGCAAATGTTTGCCGGGAAGGTCAAGTTGAAGAAAAGTTGCATGAGTGTCTCGTGATTTGATGACTGCGATGATTTCAATATATCGGTAGAAGGACTGATTACGCAAGCAGTGACTGTCATGGGCATTTGCATGAGAGTCCTGTTTCCTAGTGTTTCAAACCGCCTCAGGCATTCCATATTCCTGCTTTAGTTTGACCTTCTTAGACAATTATAGTTTCCCCTTAACCACTGCTACTCACTCTCAAACGTAATGGTTCCTCGTCATTTCTCCACTTTATCCCAACTATTTTCTCCATAACACCATGCCAATAAATCCTTTAAACATTTTAAGTATATAGTCAACTATTTCAGTGAAATAAAAAACCTTAATTATTTTCTTTTCATTATAGTTATACTTGAATACGTTATATTCTTTTAATTAACTCTAAATTTAATTCTTGGGAAATAGATTTTCCCTTGCAGTTACATTTGTTTAATATACCTTAGGTGTTTCGGTAAGAAATCGAGAATTTATTCCATTCTTTTTGAATACAACTTTCTCATAATCAAAAATTCTGTGTTCATTAAGATCTTCATCGTTTTTTATTTAGAAATTTTTTTCTGTTGCAAATCAATTTGATTGGCAAATGCAGTGTGATTGTCCTATTCGTTCATCGATTTATAGAGTACTTTCTCATTAGATTCGTGTTTACCTGGGTCATGGCTTGTGCAAGGTGACTAGTAGTTGTTAAAAATTCCCCATTAGTCATTTCTATACTTACCTGTAGTAGGGGATGCATTTATCTATACCTTGATAAATGCAGACCTGCTTCATAATCTGTAACTGCTTCTTAGACTTAGTTGATAGGAATCTCCCTCTCGAAGTTCCTTCACCTTGTTGCACTTGCATGCCTGGAAGGCTGTTCCTTCTTGGTATGAACTATGAAAGGCATAACAGGGCGAATGGTTGCCTGAGTTGTTCACGGGCAGAAAGCCCACCCTCGCTTGGGGAGCAGTCTCTTCATATCAGTCTTATGTGGCTAACTCATGTATTTTTCATGCTTTCTCTTGCGGGGTGGTGCTGTGGGTTTGGCTGTGTCCCTGGGTTGGTATGCACGGGTTGTAGGTCCGATCGATTGGGTTCTGGTTTACAGTAATTTCAATTTATAGTAAAACTTTACAATAAGTGAACATAATATCAAACTCGTTGACTACTGATTTTTGTTTTCATTTAATGTAGTTAGACACACAGCCAAATAAATAATGTATCATTTGAATATATGTAGCTCTAACCATTTTATCAGTTATAAGAAACTTTAAATCAATACGACATGCTATTAAAATTATTAAGCTATGGACTGGAATCTTATCGGGCTCGTACTTTCCGCGGCCTTACGAGTCACACAACCCATTGTTATAACCAAAGCCAACTTCCAAAGATATTAAGTTCCTTAATGATCTTCATAAATGTACATAGAGAAGGATCCCTCTCATATAAAGTTATACGGATGGCTTGATAAAAATCTGTAACCTTTTCAAGGCGATTGGCTCGCACTCAGACATAACGTGATCCAAGGTTTCTATCTCTTCTAGACACAGCGTCTGTATTCTTCGTATGACGTCAAATACAGTTTCCAAAGCAGTTAGGTTGTCGAATATCTAGTATCTTCTATACATAGTTTTAAATGGTCTATTTAATTGTCCTTTAATGTTCTCTTTAATTCTCTTAATTGTTCCTGTTTATCACACAAAAGGTGCGTATGACATCATTGGTTTTTGCACAACAACAATAATACTTTTATCAAGCAAACTTGATGATTTCGTTTTAAGTCCCCGTCTTCTATGAAATAATCTCTCACAGCAGGACATTGCAATTGTTCCGGTGGATTTGTTTTCATGATTTTTAACATTTTATCTTTCAAAAGTTATGGCCATAACTTTGATAGTTTTAGATTAATTGTTTCTTTTTCAAGAAAGTAGAAATTTCTGATTTACTCATGTTTCGGTCATTTGGGTTATGAATAATCCAGTGCTATTACTCTTCTTGTATTAAAAGGTATAATATGCCCTGTCAGATCCATCATGATATAGATTCTGTATTATAGAATATTCAGTAGGTTATCCTCAACTAAACACCATAGAAAGAATGATGAAATACCTCTCTGAGAACATCTTTTAGTGGTCACAGCTTAACTTGTAGTAGGTCCAATATTTGGACTAATAGTTTTTTTTATATTAATATTACTTAAAATATATTCTACTGTTTATTGAATAATTAAATCATATATTAACACCATTCATAGATTAGGAGGCATATATAATGAGCTCTATTTCCATCCAAGAATTAAGCCAAAGTGTTTCCTATAAGACTTTAAAATATTTCTATTTTGTCAGAAAAATGTCTGATAAATGTAAGAGAAAGTGTCAGAAAAAAATTCATCGAATCACCGAAGAAGTAGCTTACAATTAATATCTACTTTGTAATAAAGAACAAAAGAATGCAATTCCCGCAATTCAATATTAGCCAAAGACAATGAGGAAGCATGCACGATATCTGACCTTAAGTTTCGTTCAATGGTGCAAATTTAGTTTGATTAGAACACTGTTAGACGACCATCCATCATGCCATGGAAAACATCAGAAAATATATGTTTGATTGGAGTTGATTTTTACTAAGAATTTTATTCGTCTGAGATATCACATTAACTTATTAAAATAATCATAACTTTTTTTTTATTAAACTTTTAAATAAAATTGTATTTCACTCTCTACTCACTACAAAAAAGTCTAAATCAATATAAATAATGTAAATGAATATAAACAGATTCAACAAGTATAGCAGGTGATCCATTTTTCGAAGATGAATTTTCAGTTTTTGTAGGTCTATTACCCTTTGCAGTAATCAGCATTTAATGACATTTTTTTTGTATAACTTGTAAATTTTATGTTGATTATGTTACTCATTGTTCTTTAATTAAACGTTTTGGCGTTAAAAAACAATTTCTGAAATTATAAAATGCACCATAACGCCCTTTTGGATAATGGAATATTGAAAAAAAATTGGTCGACTTTTGTAATATAAAATTTTATTTATTGATATAATTTAATTCTGATCCGTCAAACAGTATGGCTTATACCCTCATAGGCTTTCAGATACATCGTAAGACAGAAGTTTACATTTTATTGAAAAAAAAAAACCTTTTCAGTAGTTTTAAAAGGTTGAGGTTTTTTTTTCATTTATTTCATTTCAGATTTCTATGAAAAAACCAATATTTCATGTACATTTGTTTTTTTTGCTTATGTTAATTCTTTATGTTTTTTTCAATAATGTTGTGTTATGTACTGAAGTGTTGGATAAATGTGTCCAGACTTGTGTAATTACGCTAGAATTCATAGCTTTTTAAAGCCTAAAGTTCTGAAATTCAGTATATACATATATAGTACTCATAAGGATAACGCTTTGAACATGTTGGAAGGAATAGAGATCGCAGACCCTGTTACAGAATTAACAGAAAATGTCGGTTTTTGTAACTGGCATACCAAAAATATCTGTAACTGTACTTATTTTTTTGTATCATGTACTTCAGGAATACTGTTGCCAGCTAAAAGCATTTTGTGTTTATTTTTGATACTTTTCATAGTGATCTACTGCATGTGAAATGTATTAAGTGGAATTTTGCTGGTTGCGGACCACTGTGATACACTATGAGTTTTTCATTGAAAATTAAATAAAGAAATGATAAACACATAAAAGCAAAGTGAAAGGTGAAAGGTGGTTGAAGGATTTTGCGATGGTTGATTGACAAGACGTCAGTTATTGCATGCTGGAGGACTGTGCTGAAGACAATGTGACGTTTAGAAATCGCTGCAGCCTACATACACAGAGCCCTTCGCAACACTCCTTATTAGCACTCGTCTTCACTTTTCGTTTCCTGTCATTAAGCCCCGAAACAAATCATCTTTAAGCCACTAATGCACACAAAGGTATCCACAATACTAATACCAGTAGTTTTAGGCACATTTAACATACTTTAATGTTCCTTTTAAATAAGCGATTTGTCAAAGTGGCCTGTAATGGAGAAACAGTCATTAACAAGAATTATTACGCCACTCTCCGGTTATTTTTAGTCACTTTTACCTTGATTTTATAGCCTCAATTAAATTTGTTAATAAGCAGATTTAATCGAAGTTAACTATTTTATGGTGAATAAGTATACACTAAAAATCTTGGATTGCATACTCAAATACAACATTGAAAGAGAGTTAGTTAATATGCAGATCACATTTTATTAACTACCCTAATTAAATGGTCCGTATGTGTCTGGAGTAGCCACTCAATTAGCAAGTGGAAAATTCTTTGATTAAAAAATAAAACATAATGGGCATTTATTCATTTGAAATCTTGTTCAGAATAATTATATATGTAATATATGATTTACGTTATCATCTCTAATTAACAACAAATTATAATTTACAACTTTATTACCCAATAATCAATAATTTAAATATTTTAATTCAGGGATAATTTTAGTAATTTAAGAAGTTGATTATAAAAGATGCTGGCTTGTCTTGAATTGTCTTCGTATTGTTGCATGGACATGTCTTATATGAGCCGTTTATTTTGAAAGTGGCCTAATTCCATTTTCCAAAAAAATTTAGCTAGCTATTTAAATAATTACATTTTTACGTTATCTTTACTTTTTGCAGCAAATTGTACAAAATTTATTTAAAATTACTAAGTTTTTTTATAACAAAAATTAGTTGATAAATAAAATGACAATATTTTTAAATTTTGTAAAACGCAAACCCTTAAATATCTCGATTTTAACATAAATGGAATTAGGCCACTTTCAAAATAAGCGGCTCATATATTTATATATATAAATATTGATAAAAGTATCAACCGTGGAATAGAAACAAAACCAAAGTGTTTATCGGGACTCGGTCAGTTCTTCAGGTTCAAATTAAACAAATTAAAGTTTAATTTGAACCTGAAGAACTGACCGAGTCCCGATAAACTTAGTTTTGTATATATATAAATAATATATAATATAAAAAGGATAAATCGGGATGTGGTCAGTTTCTTCCACTTCCAATCAAACTCTCATTGTCTAATTTGCAATGAGGCAATGAGAGTTTGATTGGAAGTGGAAGAAACTGACCACATCCCGATTTATCCTTTTCATGTTACATATCTGTCCCATGGTCGACAATTCATTATTGTTTTGTATAAATAATATATATATTATAAAAGTAATTATATGTATATTTGAGTATCAAAGAAAAAAATATAAAACTACTAACAAAACTTACTTTCATATTTCAACAGCTACAGTCATCAGGAGGAAAAAAGTTAAGCTTAGATAACGAGCTTGGTTCTTCTTCTCCTAATGACGTTGAGGGGCGGAATATAGAAGTTTATTCTGCTGGTGTGTTTTCAGTGTTTTTTTTCATAACTAATTTATTGTTTTTCTGTATAATTTATTTGATATGTCCTGATCTCTGATATGTTCCAGCCGTTTCCCAACCATAATCGAAATTATATTCTTTGTATTTTTGAACAGTTGCATAAATATTTATAAAACATGTGGTATTCTAAGGTTACACTCTTTTATAAACGCGTTGTTTATTTTACTGTGTTTTAGTTTTTTTCATTTCTAGTAGCACTACTCATATTTAAAGAATTTGTAATATTTCTTGATTTTGTTGTAATTAGTATTTTAACTAATAAAGTGTAATGCAACTAATAAAGTTACATTGTGTCAACAACAACACAATGTAGTTGTTGTGATAGTTGTTGATGTAGTTCTGCATGTGGTGATGTTTTTTTTTCTTTTTTTGGACTAATTCAAGGGCATCAACATTAAGTTTCAATTCTCGGTATGTTTAATATATAATTTTTGTAATTTTTCACATATTAATAAGCTGTACATAATATTTAATTTTGTTGGTCCATCTCTAAATATTATTGTCTTTTTACTTATAATTTTCTGTGTGAGTTTTTTATTATGTATTTAGTTATTTGTTTGTTTAAGACTTTTTGTTTATGGCTTGAACAAATTCACACATGAATACATTATGTATTCACACAGGGAATACACTATAAGGAATATATAATCCCATATATATATATATATATATATATATCCTGAAACTAAATGAAGCAGGCTATTTTGAAATACATGCATGCTTGGTTTCCAATTTATATATGTATTGTGTAATGACGATATCGCACAACGTTTTTTTTAAAAAATAATTTGAAATACTGTAGAACACTCTATTGAGCTATAATCGATATCTTGAGCTGTCTGAAAATCTTGTTTTAAACTTTCTACGTTTAATTGCTTAAAAGTTTTAAGTGATATATAATGCTAAAAATGGATTGATATGAATTCAGTTTAAAACATTTTGAGAACAAATGGTTTTAGGGAAAATTGAATATACATACTCGATTACTAATTCAATTCTGTACAATATTTATTTTAAACATTGTATTGTATGACGTCATCTGCGGTCTCAAAATATGAACAGAAAACTGTTGAGGGGTTTAATTTGCGATCGATTGTCATTTGGCCAATTTCGAAGTCAGCTCCCAGTGATGCAGGTATTGTTACCGAGCAGTTCTATGTTTTGTTTTCTTTATTTACAAAAACATATTTCATATTTAGAGTTGGGAATCAAAGCAAAGCAGTGTTGAGTCATAACCTTTTGGGCGTATAACCTTGTCATGTTTTTGGTGGCTTCGAAATTTCGCTCCCTTCCCCCCCGATGTGCCTTCACCTTGTCGTGGTGGGGGGGCTTAACATGTCTGGGTGGTTGTTATCTCATGACATGAACTAAGAAAGGCACCTGGTGGATGGTTAACGTGGTTTGGCGCCGCGGGTGGGAAGTCCGAAAGATCCTACGCTGGCTGGGGGGCTGTCCGTTCATATCAGTTGTAAGGATAACGTCGTGTTTTTCAAGGTTCATACGGACGGTGATTGTGTGAGCTTGGTTATGTTGGACTTAGGTTTGCTCAGCCAGTCTCGGCATGGTTAGCGTTCCATGCTTCTCCTTCCTTTCCCGATTCTTATTCTTTCTCTTACTTACCTTTGTAACCTATCTGTCCCAACACCCTTTTATCCGTTTCTCTTTTCTTTTCTCAGTTTCAGAGCTTGATGATCTCTTTCACCAAGTAACTATCAGTCTTATAAAGACTGAAAGACTTATGTTTGTAGCTCTTGTTGATTCAGGTTGTGGAAACCCGTAACCAAAAGTTTGCGGAGACTCTGCAGTTCACACTGTTTGATTACACAAAGATGGGTCGCTTCATATAGTGTAGATGTGTCCTAATGTTTGGGGACAACATTGCATGACGGCAAAGTTACTTTTTTTGGCGGAAATGTGTTTTTTGACATTTTTTTCTTCCAAACTACTAACTCTAGAGTTTTTAAATTTTCAAACAGCTGAAAAGATTTTTTTCTCATAAAATGTAACAATTTTGATTTATGATTCAATCTGAAATATTGTGAGAAGCTACACGGCATATCGTTTGTAGTAAAATTATTTTACACTCCAACTTGACTTGGAAAATGTTGTAAGGGGATGAGACATTCTTAATCTGAACTGAGATATGACTGAGCATTTTTACTGTGCGAACAAAACTCAGACAACTTCCCTTTTGTATTCATATATCAGTGGGTAAACTCAGTAGAGTTCTGAATCTTGATTTTCCAGTGGAATACTTATCGCATATAGCCACTTGATATTCCTGGCTGAATTCTACGTCTACAGTTCTAAACTTTGCTGTAATCAAGTTTATCACTACTTTACATTAATAATTATTTAAGAATTTAACAAAATAAATTAATTAATAACTTTGCAACTGTATACATCGATCAGATTTGGGACATATTGCTTCCTTGGAGTTAATTTTTTTGGGAAGGGAATAAATTTGAAGGTATATCAAAAGTTGTTTGATATTTACTTATTACTAATCGGGTAATTAAAAAAATTCCCTGAAATAACAGCTTTGCCTGGTTCTTGAGCGGTTTACGTTCATTTTATTAGACACTCAAGCTTTCATTGTCTGCCTCCAGTACAATTCGTGGTGCACCATTGTATGACTCCACCTTTTATATCTAGCAATCGGGGTACATAAGAGTACCATCTACTTCATTAAGTTCATCTACTTCACGAACAGGTTTGGGTATTTGTTGAATGTAAAAGATAAACCTTCTGGTCAAGTGACAGGCATGCTAACTATTGGACTACATATATATGTAGGGACACTTTTAGAAATTGCAGGAAAAAAAGATAAATTCATTATTGCTACTTTTTTTTTAATGATTTATTAACAATTATAACATTGTTAGCATGTTCACCTAAAACCATGATCTATATAACTTAATATAGTAATTAATTGTTGTCAGCCTTCGTGAACTTTCAGTTGTAAAGGCCTTGTTAATTATATATAAAATACTTACAAGCTAAACTTTCAATCTGCCACAACATAATATATCAAAACTTTGTGGTTTAATATGATAGGAAAGATTGTGCAGATCAATGGTATTGTGTTGGGGCCGGTTTGAACCAATTAACTTGGTACCTTTGGTCCCTAAGGAATTGGATTAATGTGGCCTACTGCGTTTAACCTCAAGTAGATCTCTATCAATTGTTAAGACTGCATTTTACTTTTTTAGGTCAAACCTTTCCAATACTCTTTATTAACCTCTTTAATCAAGGAGAAGTGATTTTTTTTAACAAATATTGCAGGTGGTTTATTTGATTTAATTTTTTTTAATTTAAATTTATTTTTTATACTTTCAATTTAATATCTATAATTTATAATTTCTAAATAGTGCATGGTGAATTCGTTTGAGAAAATATATGAATTTTCGTTATATACATTAATTTGATTTTTTAACGTTTCTTATGGAACAGTGACATTAATATTAACCTTAACTTCAGTTCAAAATGAACCATGTAATTGAAAATCAAAATGTTTTACTTTTAAATTTAATCATGCTAATAATTTTGTTATTAATAATGTTTTGTGTTTCAGAGTTAGTGCTCAATATATTTCAAATGAAGAGCACAATGTTATGAAAAAAAGTATAATATATATAACTGTATGTTACTATTTGCCAGTCGATCGGGAACTCATCTTCTTCTCCTTCTCCTGCTGACGATGAGGACTAAATAATGAAGTGAGTTTTGTATTGTTTCTATGTGTTCTTTTTTTGAAATCGTTTGATATTTTGTCCTAACGGACCGTTTCATTTTTTGAATTTATATATATATATATATATATATATATGAGTCGTGGTCTGCCTGCGGAGCGACTCGTTCTATCCTCCTGATGACGAAGCCATCGAAATAGAGTAGTGAGTTTCTGTTTCATTTCTGTACGTTCTTTTTGTCAATGTAGTTTATATATATATACATTTGTAAATTTAGGTATTTATAAAAACTCGAGAAACTTATGAAAAAGCAAGTTTCAGCTAAATATGGTCTAGCTATATATTTTTAATAATGTATTATGTATATACGTATATAACAACAGGTTACTAGCTGTTGCGTCTACACCGTGCTTGGTCCCCTTTCTCTTTTCTCCTGAAGACGGATTACCCGAAAATTTGAGTTTGGAAGTTTGTTTCTTTACTTTGTGTGCTACCTGTCTTCAATTTTGAACTATATATATATATATATATATATATATATATATATATATATATATATAATCCCCGAGTCTAATTCCCATGTCACCCTTAGAGCTTCCGAAGAGGCATTCATATGCCTCCTTGGGGCTCGTTCTCCTCCTGGTCTCAACCTGTACCGTTAATTATTTTTTATTTTATTATTATTATTATTATTTTATTATTATTATTTATTTTTATTATTATTATTTCGTATTTTATATATCTTTTATCTTGTTTTCTAAATAAATATTGGAAGGATTTCTATTTTTCCTCTCCTCCGCTGGGGAGCAGCATTGCGGTGGTTCCACGAGTTACTCTGGAGGCCAGTAGCAGTTTGCTTCTCAACGCGAGTACTTCGCACTTCTTCCCGATGACGACGGATGTCGAAATATCGAAGTGAGTTCTGTAGTGTCTTTCTGTGTTCTTTTCTATGTGTTAAAGTGTATATATATATATATATATATATATTATATACACCTAAAGTTAATACATCCAATGTTATATTTTTTGCCTATTTTGAATGTTTACAAACGTTGGAAGCTTTTATAATTTTCTTATCAATATCTCCGGTTATCAGGTATACCGGCGTCCAATTTACCAAAATGATTTACTAGTGAATCTCACATATTTATCAAAAACACTTTAACAACGATATTATAAAAAAAATGTTAACCAAAGTTTCAGTCTTCCATCCTCAAATGTAAGTATCACATAATATTCTTAAATACTAGAAAAAAAAATATTCCTAATTATTGACCACAAAAATAAAAATTATTAAATAAAGTAAACATTATTCATTGTGAGGTTTCATCAGGTTATGGCAGTTAAGAATAAGGATGCCAGTTTGCATTAAATGTTCTTGTAGTCATTCAGTTCTATTGTGCACATCTAATCATTATGTGTGCTACCACATGGATTAAAGACTAATAAACATTCCCTCTTAGACATTTATACTAAAAATATATTTTTTTTCTTTATTTTACAAAATTTTAAGACCTCTATGGGAGATGAGATATAAGAATGACAGATTAATAGTTTGACCTATGTGCTGGTTAGGTACATAGGTACTTAACCTAGCCCTTCAGAACTCACTTCGTAGTTCTTTTTGTAGATATTTCGACAACCGTCGTCATCAGGAAGAAGTGCGAAGTACTCGCGTTGAGAAGCAAACTGCTATTCATTCATATATATATATATAATATAAATACAGGTACAGCGCCCTTCAGAAATAAATAAATCAAGAAGAAAGTAGTTAACTATGTCAAGAACAGCCGGGTTCAATTTAGTTGAAAAAGCTTATTCCAACTGTACTTACGAGTACATATATAAGGAATGTATTCTCCCTTCAAAGGGAGAATACGAATATATATGTAGAGCACCTGTTAGGAATTTCTTTAGTTAACTACTATGAATGTAAGCTGTATTTGACATCATAGGAAGAATGCAAACTCTTTGTCTGTAAGACATAGAAACCTTTGATCACAGTATGTATATCGGTATTCGAGCGATGTCACCACATGTAAGCTACAACATTTGTCAATTCATTTATAGACTTTAAATTTACTATTTAGGATGGTACCACACATAGTTCAATGAGTAGCACTGCTTAAACCTTTCTTTAAAGCAGTTCGTTTAACTTCATCTTTACAGACATCAAGCACATTTAGTAAATAATAGTAAATTATACGTTATGCTCAGGTTGACATATATGTTAGTTTACTGAGGGAGTAGTAACTCTAACATTATAGAAATCCTCAAATATGGAATGCTACAAAAACAAGTTAGTTTTTTTTAATAAACTTAAGTTTATATTACAAGTAAACCTTATTGTTAAAAAATAAAATGTTATTGTTAGTAGCCCAGAAGTTTTTTTGAAAAATACACAGTCTTATTTGTTCGTTGCCTTGATTGTTTGATGTGATATGCATAATAAATTGTTTTAAAGAACACTTTTCCTTCTTTAAAACTGAAATTTGTATTTAAATTATACAATTTAATTAGGCTTAACTATTCTTTTAAAATTAATAAGATAAGAAGACTGCAGTAAGATGGATTCTATGGTATAAAGAACATATCTAGATTTTTAAGTATGACAAACTAATTTGAATTTTGCAAGCCACCTACTGACTAATAAAGTTGAATTGAATGACACGCAATACTTGATTGATGCACTTCATAAGCGACAGCAAGGACTGGCACTGGAATAATTTAAACATAAAGTAGATGAAATGGCCTGATTAGCCCACAGACCGACCAACAGCTTATTTAGACAATTGACGAATTCATTGAAACAGAAAAGACAGACAAGCAACTGGCTATCTAGGCAAAAAACTAAATAATTTAAACATATCTTTTAAAAATAATGTTGGAACTTCTAAATATTAAAGGATATAAAGAAAAAATATAAGTTTGCATAAAATAATTAATTATTTTCTAGGAAGACATAATCTTCTCAACATAAAGGATAAATATACGTTTCACAAAATAACATTCATTTGTTTTTGATGGAGGGGTACGTTTGAAACCGGTCAAGTTTCTATGGGGAAACATCGTAAGAAGGTGAATTCGCTAATAAGGATTGCTGATATGTTACTTCTCATTTCGGTTAAATGAAGGTTTGTACATCGCGGGTACAGAGTGTGTTTACTCCGTTCGCTCGTCCAGTGTGTAAATCGGTTACTCTATAAGTGGAAACATGTAGAGCAGGCAGAAGTTAATATGCTCGATTTTTTTTCCAATTTCATTACACCATTTATAATGTTCTAAGATATACAGCAAAATAAGTTTACTTGTCGGGCAATATTATATTAATTGAAGGTGGAAATTGGTTGTCAATAATAAATAAAGGGCAAATAGGGGTTATAGGCAGACCTTGGGGTGGGTGGTGTTATTATTAGGATATATGGAGTCGGGGGCCGAGACGCGGCCTTGGTCCACATGCGGCTTTGTGGAGCACTCGGCTCTACGCCTGACGGAGCAGATCTCACCTGACCTTTCGCATAAATTATCTTTTCCAAGATATGAACGCGCGTGCGCCTTGCTTAAACCAATCCCCTCCTCTTCCTATCATGGATATCTAAATGGAGTATTAGTTCTAACGGCTTGGACACCAGTTTGGCCTAATGTTGATAAGCTGTTTAAGTTATCAAATTTTGTAAATAAACCAGTTCTGTTGACTTGAATAAGCTAGACAGGCGTTGCGAAGAGGTTGGCAAGACTGGCGGCTTGTTGCAGTTGCCCGTCAGATCTAATGAGTTGATTGGCACTTGACTTCATCTCCTTACACCAATCTAACAGTAATCACTTAGCGATTCTGCCAGCCTCTTACCACCCAGTTTCACTGCCTCACACAGATGTCATATCTCGATAGAACCCATTTCATCTTTAAATAGTTGCTTAACCGAAAACACCAAACTTTTTTTTCATCTCTTCAGTGAATGTTCCTTAACATTTATTACTAAAAAATACTTAAGAACTGGCTTTAAAAAAGATCAGTTTAGATAAAATGTATAATACTGCATAAATTAGACCCAATCTTTAAGAAAATAACAACATGTACCCTTTAGGCAGTACTGTTAATATTATGATAGTAAATCAGTAAAAACAAAACTGACCCGTCATGACTAAATTGACTTAGAAAATTAATTAAAGTTTAATTAAACTAAACGCAGGTTAGTGTTTCTGTTTGAGTAACCAGATTTTTAATTTTGCTAAAGTACTTTATAAACAGTAGTGTAGGAGCAAAAAAAGTAATTTTCAAAGTGTGTTTTTATGAGGCATGTAAAAATTATTTATAGCAATGAAAAAATGCGTGTTATAATTTTAAGTTATAGGAAATGTTGATAACAATACTTGAACATTCTGTTTGTCATCAATCACAAATGAATGAGTAGGGTTTGAGAAGGACAACAAATATTGATTTTAATAGCCCATGTGGAACAATATTAACTTCAAGTATAGTTCTGGATGAATCTATTTATATAAAAGTCATGTCTCTGTTTATCGCTAATTTACAAGTAAAATGACTGGTGGAAGGCTGTGAATGCAGTCACGAACCTCTACATGCTCTTTTAAGGGAGCCACGGGCAGCAGAAGTCTCTTTATCTTCAGGTAAAACTTACCTGTTGTTTGCATTGAGGCAAAGTCAGTGAGTGTTGGTATTTGTCTTTCAATTTGTCTGAAGTGTTTATAAAAATCTCAAGGAGACCGTATCTCGTAGAGTCTTGAGGCCATCAGTCCCAAACCTGTGGCTGTTACATACTTCTTGATCATCCCTTCTCGCAATCGCTAAACGGTTAAAGCAACTTTTAGAGTTACGAATGTTAAAGGAACTCGTTAATGTGCTTATGATAATATTGTTGCCAAATAATAAATACCATATTTTTCGTCCCTTGAAGAATCCGTTTACTTTACACGATAGGCGTTGAGTATCCAAAAGTTTGAATGTCAGAAGAAAAAACAATCAAATTATAATGAAATAATTGCATTGTTTTAAAATTGAATTTTTTAAAGAATGTCTTGGTAAAAAATAAAACAAAATAAATAATCCAACATCATTCTTTTGGATTCGTATTTGAAAATCTTAGGTTTTTTGCTTTACTTGGTTTCTTCCTTCTAGGGATACATTGTATGAAAATAAAACTCTCCACATTTACATAGGGACTATTTTATGTTAAAGTGTTGAACTATCCGATTGTAACCTCTCTTGTCTTCCACAATGTGTTTTCAGATGAGCATATTATGTTGGATATTAATTTTTTTTATTTTACGTAATTTTATATTCTTTGCTTTTAAAGATTTGATGAAGATACTTTCCCGGGAAAGCCGTGCATACCGCTTAGTCCTAACTAAATATAAATTGACCGGGAAAACTTAATGAATAACTATTATAAGTATGATATGCTTAATTAATTATTTAGGATACCATCACAAGTTAATATAAGTTCATTGAATATATAATGAAGAAGATAATGATACAAATCAGGCGGTATTCGAAGTAGTTACTCGTTAAAGAACATCCTTTCTGTTATTTCTGTACATTTATATATATACATATATCAATGTAGAAAAAGAAACATAGAGAAATCAAAAGCACACACTTACAGTCTCTAATTTTTGGTTTGAACCGTCTTCAGGAGAGATAAGAGAGGATTTTTCTATGTTTCTTTTTCTACATTGAACTATATTTGTCCGTTTCGGATCCAACGAAAAAGTATATATAAATATAAAATAATAATCAACAATAACTCTTTATATAATATATGAATTAACCACCACAATAAACAATTATATATTAATTAAAATGCTCTAAGGCCTTTCGTTACAACATCATCAGAGAGCAAAATGAAACAAAAAAAGATTTCATTTTTTTTTAATTAAATTTTTTTGTTTCATTTAGCTCTCTGATGATTTGTAATGAAAGACCTTAAAGCATTTTAATTAATATATAATTGTTTATTGTGGTGGTTAATTCATATATATATACTGGAATTAGGAACAATTATAATAGTTGCAGTTTTGTTCTCAAATTTTTGGGTTTCTTTTGTGGTTATTGGTTTTTAAGTGTTTATTTAAACAGTCATATATTTAGCAGCTATTTCATTAAAGTTTAAAAGAACCTATTTTTTAGTTCGTTTCTTTAATTTCTTACTTCGAAGTTCTGGATGGACCTTTCTGTACTACTCCTTCTCTCCTATTTATCACCTCCCCTTTCCTCCATAGTTATGTTCTTGTCTCTTATTCCTTCCATCTCCCTCTCTATTCCCATTATTCTCCTAATCTCCTCCCCTCATTTTCACTCTCTCCCTCCCTCCCTTTCCCTCCCCCTCTCCCTTTCCCTCCCTCTCCACTCCCTCTCTCTTTCTCCCTCCCTCTCTCTCTACCTCTCCCTCTCCTTCCTCTCTCCCTCTCCTTCCCTCTCTCTCCCTCTCCCTCCATCTCCCTCACCCCTCTCCCTCCCTCCCACTCTCTCTCCCCCCTCCCCTCCCCCCTCTCTCCCTCCCTCTTTCTCTCTCACTCTTTCTCCCTCCCTCTCCCTCCATCCTCTCTCACTCTCTCTCTCTCTCTCTCTACTTTTTGATTGACTGGTATAAGTGATTGAGTAAGTGCTCAATCTAGTTATATGACATACCTTGAAATCAATGTCACTAGTATTTGCAGAGTGGACCTCCTTCAAGAATCATTAAATTAAGTTAATTTCCCGTAAGTTTACTATTAATTTCATTATAGTAAACATAAAGCTATCGATTCATAGTATCCAATGCTTATTTAAAATACTGTTCCTTAATTTCGACTTTCAACTGCTGCTTCGACTTTCAACAATAGAAACCTAATTATTATCATGAATTTCAATGTTAATCAATAATTCAATGGAGAAAAACAAACATTTTTTTATCTTAAGTGAAGAGTGATTTACAATTTAAAAAAGTGGAAACCGATATAAATAATAAATAAATGAGGTTTGATTTACTTTTGTTTATGATTATCATTACAAACATGGAATACTATATAGGAATGGTAAACAAGTTTAGATCATTTCTAAATGTATCTTGTGTGACTTAATAAATAGTTTTTATTTTTGATTTAACTACTTGTCTTAGTTGTCGCAGTTTTATTTGATCTCGTAGCAACTAAATAGGGACTTCATTATACTGCGTGCAATGTCACTTACTTTACCTACTGTCAAATACGATGTGGGCTCGAATCAACCATTCCTTGATGTTTGTATGCCCTGATGCCTGATGTTATTTGGCTGATTTCAAACATTAACAAGTACAAGCAGAAATACCCGGCGTTGCCCGGGTCTAGAAGTTTTAAGTATACAATATGAAATGATCGAAATGAAAATTGGGTTCAATATTATTTTATGCATTTTTGTCTTACGATTCTTCATTCATGATCTACAGTCCCTTGGACGTTTTTATACATTTTCAGGAGATAGTGGTACCTAGCTATGAAAGAAGCATCCTAGAGCAAAAAATCATTAAATAACATTGAGTTCGATTTTTTATTTCCAACATTTCATATTTTATGCATTAAAGCCGTAGACGCCATATTTCTTGAGAAAAAATGCAAAAACTAAATATGGAAATTTGAGGTTTTTGGGCCTAGGGTCGGGGTTAAGCTGCCCCCCAGAAGTTTAATAGCCTAAAACCACCCCAAGACCTATAGAAAGTGCCTTGCAAAAGAATTTTTGAAAAAGGTCCATTGTAGCCGAATGCATAAGGTACAAACATACATACATACATACATACAGTGCCACGAAGAGAATTTATATAAGATGCAAGTATAATTGTTTGAAATTATATATGAAACTTATGAAAATTTGTTTGATATGCTGAACTTGACAAAAAATTAATTTTTGCAATTTATAATGAAAAACTTATTGTGAACTCATTACAAAGAATTAGGAATCTAGGTCTAATTAAAATGTTTGAAAATTATACTATGAAGTTTGTGACAAAATCGTTGAATATTAAAATGTGAATTTGTGATGAAAAATGTTTAAAAATTATAATGTGAGTGTTAAAATTATAATGTGAAATTTGTAACAAAAAAATTAGAGATCATTCAAGAATTTCTGGTACCTGATTGTTTCCAATTGAACTAACGTGTGAAATATTATCATAAAGATTAACCTATCCTGCGGCCGCTATTAACATTAAAGTCAAAATGTAAACAAACAGGTTATACAAGAAACGTTATCTATAATAATATTTTTGGGATATTACCTGAACCACAACTCTGAATTTTCGATTTTTATTTCCAACATTTCATATTTAATGCATTAAGGCCGTACACGCCATATTTCTTGACAAAAAATGCAAAAACTCAAAATCGGCAAATTTTTGAGGTTTTTGGGCCCTAGGGGGCCTGGGTTAGGCTGCCCCCAGAGTTTAATAGCCTAAAAACCTCCCCAAGACCTATAGAAAGTGCCTTGCAAAAGAATTTTTGAAAAAGGTCCATTGTAGGCCGAATGCATAAGGTACAAACATACATACATACATACATACAGAGCCACGAAGAGAATTTATATATAGATATATTTTGATATTTATATAAATAAAAGAATGATTTTGTCTGTATATTGATTAGAACTGATTCATTTCAAGTTTTCTTTACGTTTCATACATTGGAGAAACCGAATCCACCCTTAGAAAAATTTCTGTTGGTTTGTCAGTTTGTTGGTTTGTCCGCAAAATTTTGTCAGAAGTAAACTCAGCCATCATATGATATATCAAGCTGAAACTTTGACAGTAGATTTGTGTAGGTCTAACTTAAAATATAGGCTCTGAATTGATTGGAACTTTAACGTAGAAGTGAAGTTAAGGACGTTTAAAGCAAAACCGTTTGTACAAGTAAACTCAGCCACCATAAGATATAGCGAGCTGAAACTTTGACACTAGATTTGTGTATGCCTAACTTAAAATATATGCTCTAAATAGATTGATAATTCAGTACAGAAGTGAAGTTATGGGAATTTAAGCTGTATTTTCCTAACTTCACAGACAAGTTTGTTTTAAAAATACACAGATGTGGCAAGTAGGTATTGTTAGTTCATTTTAATTTCATTGGAGCATATGAATATATTACGTATTTGACATCATTAAAAAGTTGTTTCCCAGAGTTGATGATGTACTATCTATTAAGAATAAATAGTTTTGTGAACGAGTAATTCTCAGCCCTTAATATGAACAGGCAGGAAAAATCAAAAAACAAGTTCTTTGCTATATCATACCGAGGAAAGAACTTCGAAGTCAGTAAAGAGAGTGATTAATGATGAGGAAGAATTCATTATCTAACTGAATTTCATGACTCTGAATTTATTTCTCCTGGACTGACTGCTCATGAGTAAAAACTTAAAGTAGGAGCACCAATATGCTCCAATTTAGTAGCAGTAACAAATTTCATGTTACGAAACATGAGTGCCCCAAAACTGTGCAACGGGAGACGACTCTGACTTCGTGCTCTGCAAAGATATGCCATAGAGACATGGGTATGCATAGAGCGGACATGGGTGTGGTATTGGGGAGTCTGTGTGTATACCATGCATACCATTGATTCTGAGCCACTATCTGTTTCTGTTGAAACGATTGCAAAGTCCATCAGAGTCTATTTCGCAATGACGTTAACTAAATCGCGGGGGGAAACTTTATCTAACGCAGGAATTCAAGTTAGCGACACCAAGTTTTCTTACATGGTCTACTGTAGTTTACTTGCTCAAGAGTCAGAGGTTCCAACTGTTTCTTCTTCATGAACCTGAAGGTCAGACTGCAGATGTAGTGTATACAGAGGCATTTGCTTAACACTGTACTAATAATGGTATTTTCTACTATTCTATAATTTCTAATAGTATTTTGGAATACCAAGTATAATAGAATTTTTGATTCCGCAAAGACGGGTATGTTTGCTAGTAATTATATGAAAAAAAGTTTTCGCTGGTTAAAACTATACTTCTAAATGCAAAAATATTAGCTCAGTAATTGTTGTTGTATGTAATTAACAGCAATAATTAACAACATGAATTATTTTAATTTTATACAATAATAGTATTTTTTTATTAAGATTAATCTAAACAAATAATGAAGAAAATGCAACTATAATAATAAATTTTAAATACTAAAAATTCTCCTAAAAGATAGTTTGTTCTAAAAAATTTGTATAAGTCAACTCTACTTGTTAAATATGTACAAAAAATTGTATGTTTTCGTCGTAAAAATATCAATAATGTTCTTTAGAGATAATAAAATTTAGAAATCAGTTAGAACTGGAATTTGATTGTGTGGTTTCAAGGCTACTAACAAAAACTTTACCTTAGAAAAGTGGTAAAGTAATATTTGAAGGGTAAAGCAAAAGAAGACATCTCATCTTGTGAATATTCTTCCTCACCTGAACGATTACAGATCTTGTCTGTCAACCATAGTCGCTTCACTTTCAGAATCAATTTTTTTTTAATCTGCAGTTTTATTCTGGCAGATGGTCAAGATTCAAAACTGATCAAGTGAGCATAAAAATTGACGAAGTAAGATGTTTCATTTTTCTGTAATTGTTGCAACATCTGTTGTACAAACGATAATAATATAATGTTTAATTATATAATTAAATTACATAATGGCATTCATGAAAGAAAGAAGTTCACTCTGGGATAACTATTTCAAGTCTAATTAGTTTGGATTATAGACTGGAAGAAATTGTGTCTGCATCAAGACAAGGACTGCTTGCCATGAGCTGCCCTTACATCAGAAGTTCATTGTAGCGTAGAAAGAGTTCGTGCACTATCAATTAGGATGTAAACCTATTTCCAAGCGGTCGAGAATATTGAATAACGCTTAGCAAGTTCTCGAGCCATAAAAAGTCTCCAAGCAAGAAAAAACCCATTCAAGATTGGATTATTTTGATAAATCATTTAAAACTGCACTCCTGACACATACTTCATCACACATCTTTGAAAGGCGTGCTTCTGCAACGTTACTCCAATTTAACAAATAACCATCACTGCTTTATTTTAGATAATCCTTTATAATAGAACTGTTTTAGAGGGTGTAAACTTAGTTACATATGACCTGAAGAAAGGAGCTAGCATGAACTGGTTCAGTCGAGCTCCTCCGACTATAATTTCAGTTTACAAATTACTAACAATTTTTTGTTAGGTATCATTCTATCATACAAAAAAAAGTGTATTTGATGTGTTTCTAATGACATAAAACAACATGTATATCTTTATCAGATTTGTGATTAATATCATGCTGCAGTGATGCAATAACATCATGCTAGTCTAGTTGTGTACTAGAAGGAAAAAAATACTGAAACCACTTGAAGCCATAAATAAATGAAAGAAACTGTCTGTTTCAGGTTGCTGAGGAACTACCGCCTTTCTCAGTATCTTGGCTTAATCAGTGCACATTTATATAAGGTAAACCATTTATATTAGAAATTGTATTTACCTTATCATTCTGTGATTAATATAAATGATTTTTATTACACTAAGAGTGGGAACTAGTAATACATTAAGAAGATTTACGTCCCTCAGTAGTATATCCTTATTAGCAACATCCATCCTTACAAATGTTATCCACGTCAATCAACTGGGACTAGGGACAGTACTAATCATTGCAAGAAAACTATGTCATTTATGGGTTGCTCAGTTGTGGCATGACCATTAGACTTTTGTGGATCCTAGATCACGTCCATGTTCCTGGGATTGAACGGACCGATTAAAGTCCTTCAATCCTCCTTTTAATACTCAAAAAGAGATATTAAGGTCAAATTTTATGGAAAAATTAAGAAAAATCTTACAAGAAAACCGTAGGGAAACTATAGGAATCATTGAAAGATTAAAAAAAAACCTTACATTTTCACACTTTCTAAGATTTCCCTTTGACAACGGGCTAGGATTTCCTGCAAAAGATCTGATTCATATTGAAGTGAAGATCTACCATCACAGTTTTTCAAAGAGAGCTATCTTATCTCTCCTGAAGATGGTTCAAATCGAAAATTAGAGACTGTAAGTCTGCGCTTTTGATTTCTCTATGTTTCTTTTTCTACATTGAACTATATTTGTCCGTTTGGGATCGTATTTCCAACGAAAAAGTATATATATATATGGATTAATTAATTTTATAAAATATGTTAATTATTTTTTAATTAATTATATTTACATAAATAATTATGTTAATTAATTATGTTTTAATTTTATATATATGTTAAGATTGAAAGACAAGTGAAGAAAAAAAAAGAAATATTCACTGGGTGTTTATTTAATTTGGAGTTGCAGTATGTAGAGGAAAACAGGTGAATAAGCCAGAGAAGAGAGTTCTCTGCTGAACTGATGATAGCCTAGTTCAGGAACTGTTACGAGGTCTATATATACTTCATAAAAAAATCAATCGTGTTTAAAAAGTTATTTCAGTAATAGAACAGAAATAACAAATTTCAAGAAATATTTAGAATGTTATTCAATAGAATATTGAAATATTACTAAAGGCAGGCTCATAATGTTAGATTTTATAAATATCATGATATGTTGCATTATGAAAACAGGTACTCGATGCATTTTAGTTGTATCGTTTCTTTTTTTTTTTTTTAATATGAGATGGATATGGGAGGTCATTAATGGAATGAATGTATGATTATTTGGCAGTAATGTGGTAAGCAATATATAACAACTGCGAATGAGTCTCTGGAAGGTATCCGTTTAAATTATTTAAAAGTTACTTTGCAGAGCAGCAAGGATTTTAAATAGGTGTTCGTGAGACTTAGCTTAATAGGGTGGCGTTGGTTGATATTTGAAGCGTGATAGTACGATAGTACTCGTAATTCCCCAGTGGCCTGAGTGCGGAAATGTTCCAGCCGATCGGTTTCATCACTGTCTCACTTAAGCTATGCCCAGCCAATAAACACCCTGATTTACTATCATTGCCTTTTCTCTCTATTCACCTCCTACAGACAAGTTTACGCAAAAAATTACGCTAAATTCATCCAATTTTTTCCTGTTTTAGTATTTGATGTAGCATTCTAAAATTGAAGCGTATTAAAGCTTTTCTAATGAGTATATCGATTGAAATTCTTTTTAGTGTAAAACACAACTTTCTAGCTTTTCAACATTTAAGACCAATAGGTAAAAACACGAGAGGTGCAGCTCTCGCTTTATTATTTGTCGTACTTAGTTCAAAGCCTAATTATAGTGTATGTCTAATTTTCCCTCAATAAACTTGTTTTCATTTAGAGTAAATAAAATTTCGTTATAATGTAAAAAATCGTTTTTTTTTATTTTAACAGACTAGTCATTTACAGGCTCTCTGAGTCCCTTACCAATATTTTCAGGATGGTGTTTGGATGTCTGTGGATGAAATCCCAATGAAGTTTGACAAATATATAGTCCTTTGTCTGAACATGAGTCTTACTTCTCTTGGCTAAGAGTTTTCACTCAGTGGAAAACTATTTATTATGTCAAAACCAGTACTAATCATCGCCTCCACTTCTAGTTATTCTAGTTATTCTAGAACACTTCTAGTGTTCTAGTAATTTTTTATTTAGTTCTGCCTTAATGCGAGTAGTCTGTGAGAAGGGTTTTGTGAATTTTGTATTATAGCAAAGACAATATAACAGTAAAATAAACTATTTATACATTCCAAGTTATAGTAATACAGTAATCAAGCAGTAGAAGGCCTCTGGTCTGGAACTGCTAGTTACGACGTGCACTATAGTGCGCGGTTATATTCGTTGGTCGTTGGTCGTTGGTCGAAACTATTTATTTCTGCCGGTAGCCACTGGCCAGAGTTCACAGTACCTTACCATTATTAAAATAAGTCCGATATAAATAAATTATTACAAGTTAACTTCTTTTTAAAAATATTATAACAGTAAAATGTAATGATCTATTGTAATATTTTATACTATACATTACAAAGAGTTATATATATAAATATTCATATAATTTCCAGTAAAATGAAATAATAATTTATAATATTTGCTTTTAATTTATTCTGTTTTATATTCTCTCTCAAATGATAATCAGAACAAGTTGTAATTAAATACCTAAAGACTATTAATGATAATCCTTCAGTATACACGTAATTTCTTTCGTTATACTTAGTGATTTGATTAACAAATATCTGGCGTGATAGAAATGCAATTTATTAAGTAGAGTTTTTGCCTAGATATATTAAATTAATTTTATTTTGCTAAGTCATGTGATTTATGTTAATGGTAGTAATCTACTTCTTTTCGTTATTGAATCACAGTCATTCCGTTCAGACATGCCTCCAAGCTTTCTTCAGTTATTCCCAACAAGCATAATAATCAATTTTTCTTTGTAATCGGTATCATATGGTACCAAATTAAAAGCAATCAGTTAAATTTATTGTTATGATAATGATGTACCTAATCTAGAGTTAAGTGTAGACCACTCTAGATTTTTTCTGTAAATGATGAAAGTCTCAAAATTAAATAGTGTTGATAGGATTTTAATTTCATATCAGGGAAGAAATTCTCAAAAAATAATTGACACTTATTCTGAACATGCTATCCTAGTCGATGCTACACGCTGTTTTCTGTACGTCTCTCAGATAGGCAGGCACACTTCCTTTCACCGATATGCCATTAAATAATCAATATAATTGCATAAATAAAACTATCATTTATCATCATGTATGAAAGAGTGATAACTTTATTATTTGACGAGTTCCGGACGGCTAACTTTAGAAGAAGACTTCATTTAAATAGTTGTTAGAAATGATATACTGCACAGCTAAACAACAAATTGGCATAAACTTGAATAGCAAAAGTCAATTCCATTGTGAAGTTTGAGCGAAACAAAAATGATACCTTAAAACAAAAAGGCTTTTTATTGAAGAATTCTTTTCAATATTTCTCCAGAAGTAAAATATAATAGCACATCGTTATGCTGCATACCGATATAAATGAGAAGTACGCATACCGATATACCGTAATTTCGCGTAGTTATTTACTTTATACAATAGCTGCTATAAGGCTATTGAAAACGCTAAATATTTTTTTTATTATTATGAATTCAGAAAGAATGATTGAAACTGAAGTTACTAGGTAAACATTTTAATACTAGTTATGAATTGTTTTTTGCTACTTTAATAAAGTTAATGCTTTAAGGGTGAACTTGTATATGCTCACCAATGCATATCATCAATACTAAACTTAAAAATTAAACAGTTAAACAAACAATTCAATGATTCATGTGAAATTCAATTTTAATACAGCTTCAATGGATATTGTCTAATTTATTCCATTTAACAGTTTAAAATTTAAAACTTTAATTTTGACTTTGTGACTGGACATTAAACTGAAACATTCGTGACATTGCAAGGCTACTAGTACGAGAGTTTGAATGTTAGATGCTAGTAGACTACCAGCGATGGAAAGGTTCAAGTCTGCCCGTGGAGGCGTTGATCCTGAGGTTTGGGTTTGGGTCTAAGATGATTTGTCTTAAACAATTTGTCTAAAAACTGGTAATTTAGTAATGAATAAAAAAAAACAGACCGAAATTGGTGTACACTATTTTATCTCATAATTTATCATTAAAGTACAATTCTTTTTTATTCAAAATTCAATGAAAATGAGAGTTTTATTAAAATATTTTAAAATTATTACAGTAAAACCAAATTTAAAAATTCTAAATTTATTATCACAATAAAATGTAAAAGACATACTATTTACTAAAAGCATAAATTATGGGTAATTCCCGGAATGTATTCAACTATATTGTCTGGATCAAATGCTTCAACGAGTCTCTTTATTCGTTTTGTGGCATGTGGGTAACGTCTCCTTGGTGGTTCTGGCACTACTCCAGCAACAACTGTTCAATCTGGACCTCACTGTAAGCTTGTTCCTTTTGTAGACATTAAATAAACTTCCATATGTTGGGGTGATGCGTACATACTACGGTGCCATCCTTCGACCGAATTGTTAGTTTCAGGTAAATTATTATTATCATTCTTGATAATAGTAGTAGTAATAGTAGTACATATAATTATTATCATCGCTACCACTACTGCTTGTCCATTTCATTATTTACAAGTATCATGTTGATCAAACGTATGTGCAAACAAAATTTCGCCATGCTCACTTTTTATCTTAAAGTTTTAGACAAATTGTATTAGTCAAACTCGGCTGTTCCCCTATTTTCTAATGCATCCATTCAGAAACATGGCAGCAAGCACACGTGGCTCTAGGGTCGATGAAATCACTAGAGTGTAAAGAGATGTGGAGAAGTTAAAAGGTCTTCTGATTCTTCTTGAGAGAATTTAAATTGTCGAAACGATTTAAATCCCCTAAAACCTTTCTACATTTCCTTTAACTATAAATCTATGTATTTTCTTAAGAATGGCCATAAAGGTTGTAAAAACTTTCACGGAGTGAGGAAGGTCTATTACGGATTGAGGGAGGCCTAGAACATTAATGAAATGTTCTTTAAAGGAATAAAGAAAGACTGAGTTAGCGAGAGAGTGAGAAAGAAGGAATGTTCCAGCGATGGAAATAATAATAATAGCGATTATCTGACAATAAATTCTCTATCATTTTTTATCAGTTATTGCTTGCACTCTAATAAATGGGTATAAATAGTGTGTTTAATATGAAACGAAACAACTACACAATGTTAACATTAAAAACAAATATTTTGTTTGAAAAATATTGCTAATACCTTTGTTCTTGTTATTATTTTGTTTATACTTTCCTATTACACTGCCGGCCAAAGAGGGTTTGTTCAGTGTATATTTAGCTGTAAGTAACAAATGGTCCTGTAAGCACGTGAGTCCAGGTATGTCCACGCACCGCGTACATGACTGTCCTAACATGGAATCAAGTTGCTCTGCTCTCATTCCATAGAGACCATCACAAATTAATTTATTAGTTATTATTATTGGTTACATTTTATTTTTAATAACAAGTTTTTTAATTATTCCTTAAGTCATATAAAAAAAAAATAGTTTTTATCTTTTGACACCTAAAAGCATTTACTGTCATGCTACTTGTAAATTACGATAAATAAGAATAAAAAATAATTTTCTAAAGATGTAGGCATTTTAAAATATATATTTCTAAAATTAATAAATTGTACGACTTTTAGTTACGACTTAAAAGCAGCTTAAAGAAGTTATGCATTTTTTTACATAAATTATATTTCAAACCATATCAATTTTCATATAATGGCTGTAGTAATAAAAGTTACTTATAATTAACATAGGTGTAAAAATTACTTTATGGTCATAATTAAGACTCTCAGTAACTATTGTTAAAGTAGAAACTCATTATATTTTTTATATAATTCATTGTGATACTTCCGTTTAGTAGAAATGTTTGATTTGTAGATCACCATGTTGATTGTTAGGCCATAACTGTAGAGTTAACATGTGGGGATGGGAATCCTCGCGCATGCCGTCTTTAGGAGAAGTCATAAAGCTACCTCTCAGGAGGCTATTTCATTTATGTTTGTCTTTCCACCTAGTTCCAGTATATACCATGGAATCAGTCCCGAGTCTGTACGATGTCAGATACTCTTTAAAGATAATTAACATGAAGGAGATATAAATGATGAATTCCCATGTAATTCAGTCCAGTATTGCGGCTCGCCCATGACTAAAATGTGTGCCAAATAACAAATGAGCCACACTTTCTTGGCCTAGAATAGCACTGAAGGTAAGCGAACCTTGCTTTTAGTTCACCAACAAAGTTCATAAAGCACTGTATTTGGACGTGAAATCGAAGGCCGTCGACCGGCACCAATGGTTGTAAGCGACTCCATACTTATGGGTACAAGTTACCCGAAATGTCAATTCGCAGTGACCACCCGTAAGACAGTACTAATGCCTGCATAATCAATCTGCATAATTAACAAAACTTGAACAACACTATTTGATTTGGCGTCATTTTTATTAGCTTATTGTATTTATTTCAGTTTTCACTTAAATTTTATTTCTGAAAATTATTTTGCATTTAATTTTATGAGCTGTCTCTATATAAACAGATCCTGTCTTAAATAATATTCCTTCAATATTAAATGTTTGATTAAAAAAGTTCTTTTAATATTATTCAGAATTATAATTGATTTAAGTGTAGCGGAATAAAATTTGACAGGTTGAATTTCCACCAGGAATCATTAATGACCATTTGAGTTTGACAACTGCCTGATTCTCTGAGACTAAATTACTATGATGTTTCTTTTAATCTGCATATCAATCCTTTTGAAGTAATAAGTCCACGCAATTGCCTTCAGAAGGCTTTGAATGGCGTATCCAGTTATTACTATAGCAACTGCATTTCAGTTTTGATTAAGAAATTCTCATGTTCATTTATTAAGTTAACAGAATAAACAATCAGCTATGCTTAAATGTAAGAGCTTAGTTAATTTACTTAAATTAATTCAATACTTCTGAAATCAGCTACTATGTGGTATTGTAGCTATGGTATGCAATGGTTATTATGTTAATCATGTTGGGAAAGTAAAAGAAAACGTTTTCACATGAAAATGATTTAACAAAACTACTCATATTATATAAATCAAATGATGATTTCTCCGTTACATCAAAATAATTTCATTTTCGAGTCCTGTCTCTTCCTAATTGGTAGCTGGTAGTGGTGAATTACTACTTGTTCAAAACATGTTTCGTTTAAAACATTGTATGAGGGGGCCATTTCCTTTATTTTATCAATGATAATCAAATCCTTATATTGTTATATATTCCTGTATAATGAAAAACTGTAAGTATGTTATGTTACATAATTTTTGATTTTTCTTTTTTAAAAATCTTTATTTCAATGTTCTACATTTTTTACCCTTCAAAGTGTAAATTGGTGATTCAAAATTCTTTATAGTTTTATAGGTAAACATGTTTAAAGTTACATTGATTTATTTGGCTAAGCCCCGGGGCTGTGCGTTGAGCTACCCGTCGCCGAGGCTCTCAGTAACGCGTCACTGCATCGTCAGGCAGACCTAGCAGAGCAAATCACCAGCTGGTCCTCATTCATTATGACCATTTGGTAGAGAGGGCTGGTGCCATCAGGAGCCAGTCGAAGGCAGTGGTGCTGCACAGGTGGTGGTAGACTACTGTGGTGGAAAGACATTTCTAACGTTTGTTCTTGTATAAGTCCTTTAGCGTATTGCTTGTATCCTTGTTCACTAACTTTTAAAATTAAGTATAAAATTTTTAACTTACAAAAAATTGATTTTTAGAATAATTGAACCATGATCATGAATTTTTCTTATTTTAAAATACTGCAGTATTTAGTGAATGTCACAGTTATGGAAATTTCTAGTTTTTTGAACTGAGTCAAAATCACTATTTTATTGCCTTTTTTGTTCTTAAAAATGGCAGAGTGATGAAATTAAAGACACATATATGGTTGTTTTCTTATATGAAAATCCAGAAATGCGGTCCAGAAAACTGATTACACTTAAAATAAACTGTGACACATAGAAAGAAACGTAACAAAGGACTCACTTTTCAATATTTTGACCGTTATGGCGATTGAAATATCGAAAAGTGAGTCCTTTCTTACGTTTCTTTCGATGGTCACAGTTTATTTTAAATATATTTATGTATATATGTAGAAAAATCACAACAAATAAACACGTGATGCAATCAGTTAAGTTTAAACTACAATGAAAAAAGGAAACAATAGAAATAAATGCTCTGAGCTCTTTTAATGTATGTCATCAGAGTATGTCATCATCTCTGATGACATACATTGGAAGGCCTCAGAGCATTTATTTCTATTATTTTCCTTTTTTCATTGTGGTTTAAACTTTATATATATATAAGTTCAAAATTGAAGAAGAGTAGCACACAGAATAAAGAAACACTTACAAACTCACTTTGAATGTTTCGTATATGTCCAGTTTGGATCGTCTTTCCGTTTATTACATATATATATATATATATATATATATATATTCGACCGTTGGTGTCAATCAGCTACTGCTGCTCCGTGGGAGTACTTCTCCCTGATGACAACGCCTGTCGAAATATGCTAGTGAGTCTTGTATGCCTATGTTTATGTATTTCTCTTTTCGTTATAAAGTTGGTTAGAGGTGGTATATATAGAAATTTAGTAGAGAAACGCACACTCTTTCTCTACTTTTTGGTTTCAGCTGTCTTCAAGAGAGCAAAGGGAGGTAGACTACTCACACGACGGCTTTTGAAAATCGTTTCACAAGCCGAGTATTCACACAACAAGTAGAGAGAAACACCCTTTATCCTTATATAATTATGTTACAAGATTTTAAACTAAACACGTGAAATAAAAATTAACTTCTAAGTCAGAGTAAAAAAAATCTAGATCTAATATCTTTCAACTAAAACAATTGGTCTTCATCAGATATATATAACATATATTGATACATAATGATTAAAATGTTTATATGACCACGTTAAATAAAATAACACATCAGTTTTCTGTTAGCGAGTTTGATATTATGTTTTGTTGTAGTAAAGTTGAGTGTAGGCCACATCAGATTTTTTTGTTAGAGTTTATGTAATTATTGACAATGATTTATCTTTTAATATTTAGATCCTAAGTTACTATATATTTCAGTGTTAAATACTCATTTATTTATGTTTCTTTAGGGTGAAGTATTTCGGAAAAACTAGGATGTTTGCACAATATTTTCAAGTAAAAATTATTACATATTACTTTCTATAATGTAAATAAATTAATCAAAAAATCAGAGTTAAAATTGGAAATTTTGTTCTTCAAAGTGAACTTTGATGGTATGTGAGTCGTTGACCTTGAGTGAAGAACTTACTTGATGGAGCGTAAGCTGCAATAAATAATTTACCCCCAGGGGACTTTGTGTAAAACTTTCGACAGTTCCGGAGTTCCATGAACTGAGAGATTGACTCAAGGATTAGTCTAAATTTCTATTACAAAACACAGTGAATGAAAAACAATCCTTGAATTAGGACAGCCGGAAGAAACACCTATGGTAGGAAAATAGCAGGGTCATTAGATCTTTACTGTTTGAAAGAGATATCTTTGGCTCTTTCAATAAATTAGTTTTGCAGTCTCGTCATTCAACTATAGGATATTTTTTAATAATTTCTTATTACAAAAAAAAAACTCAAAAATTTGTAAATTGCAATATTGTTAGAATCATATTTCATATTGACATTAAATTAATTCGACTGTGATCTCAGGACCACAGCAATAGCCTCAAGTTACGATTGAGGTCAAATTTAATGACTACCGCGGTGATTCATAATAATGATTAAGAACAACCTTCTCAGAGATTTGGTTCACAAGTCTAAACGAAGGCGTTTGAAAAGTTATTAGTCCCCAACTATTCATTTCTGCCCAGAAACTGCACCACTTCCCATCAGACGGCTTTTAAATATCAGTTCGACAAACAATTTATTATAAGCCCTCTCTACTTTTATTTAAAAATAGTTCAAATTTTTAAGCTATTTTCTGTTATCAATACAGTTATTAATTTTTTTCATTTAATTATCGGTCATCAAAATGACAAACAGTTTAATTTTCCTGTAAAAAAAATAATAACATATAGATAAAAAAAAGTCAAGAAACTAGTTTGTATATACTAAAATTACAATATGAATAAATGCACACTAACTATGAAAAAACGAAAATGACTCCTGTTTCTAGATCCTAATAAATAAAGGAATATCATCATAAATCATACATCTTTTTAGATCTTGAAAATGCAACAGTGCTGGCTGTGCTTGTTGGGTTAAATCTGCGTGCGAAATGCTGATACCGTACGGCATTCGTAACAAGTATTTTAGATGTGTCATAATGTGTACGCAAGTTGTAATGTATTTAAATATAGAATTCAAACGGAAGTTTGTAGAGGGTAAGTTATAAAGAATATACTAAAAAATCTGAAGTGGCCTACACTGAACTTTACTATCAGTAAACGTAATATCATACTTCTTGGGTATATAATATATATTGTTTCATTTAGATATAATCTAAGTGTCTAAATAGGAGATGTTTATTCCTGGAATTGCAGTCTTTCATTCCTCTAGGTAGTACAGATAGTGATTGATCCACTTATCAATATATATGTTTATTTTTGTATATCACACCACTAATACATATAATATCATTAGTATAACTATAGAAGTAATAACATTTTTGGAAAGCGAAGAGGTAGATTTCGTGTTACGAAATAATCACTTTCAGGAGAACATGGCTTTTGTTTCAATAGCCAGTGGATCTCTTATAGTTTACCTCACCTCCTTCTACATTGAATATTTAAGACAAATTTTCCCATTTAAAATTTGAAAATATCCCTATTTTGTTTGAAAAATGTCTGCAAGTTCGATGAAAAAATATCGTTTTTAATTAAAGGTGTACAGTAATTACAGTTATTTTCTTCAACGAAAGTTTTCAATTTTGAATTATGTTTTACATTTTTTGTCATTTCTAGAACTATTATACCAGGAGCTTCATAGTTTCCTTGTATTTAATGAAAATCATTTTTCTTTCCATTTGACGAAAATATCAATTTTTTCAGAGCGAGTGTTATCTTTTTCCTGCTTGCTGTCCTCTCTTACAAGGTTGCTTCGAATGTATATTCAGAAAAAATATGTTAGAAATTAGCCAGCTTTACATACTCAAATCAAGGTCAATCCGGCTATTCGGTATAATATAAAACTTTTATAGCTCGGAACTTAACATTTTTGAAAATAATAGATGTGAACTATTAGACTAGAATAGTGAAAAACTGGATATTTGTCAACAAACATAACTCCTCTTTCTTGAGAAAAGAGTCCATTCCTCATACTTCAATGTTATCAAAAGATACTATGATTCATGAACAAAAAAAAATACATCTCTTATTAAGTTTTGTTCAATAATGCAATATATAGACTGATTAGAGCATTTTGTGAGACAAATCCATCATACCATGGAAAGTAACAGAAATATATGTTTATTGACAATGAATTTTTACATGTAAAAATATTATTTCTCATATATCTCATATGAGTCAATAAATTATTTAAATTTTTTCATTAAAAACATCACTTTTATAATGGAAATTGATCCCTTAGACTAGGATAAACAATCAGTTTTTGTTACTCTTTGCCATTATTAAAATTTTATAAATTTTTTATACATTGCTAATTTCTTGTTTCATTTTTGGGCAAATTTTCATAGTTTTTTAATGAACTGTTTGACCTCAAAAAACATTTCCTGAAATGGAAAATGTACTGTAACAGCTTTGGTAAATATAATTTGGAAAAAAATTATCTCAACTCAATTTCTACATAAAGTACTATTTGTAGGTATAGTTTCATTTAGATCAGTTAAACGGTATGGCTTGTATCGCTCTCACAAGTTTTCAGATTGAATTATAAGTCAAAATTTTTACGAAAAAAAAAATATTTTTCATTGTTTTAAAACATTTTTGTTTATTAAATTTATAAAGATTCGCAAAAGTTTCAAAACTCTAGAATTAGTAGTTTAGGAGAAAAAAATGTTCTCTAAAAACGGTTTTTGGTAAAAAAAGTGACTTTTTCGTCATCCATAATTGCTCCCAAACAATAGGGCTCATTTACACTATGAGGCCCATTTTTGTGTAAAAATCAATTGGATCCATCAAAGATTCTGGACCGTAGCGTGGCTACAAACTTTGGGTACGTACTCACCCACCCACATCATTTTAACATCATCAAAAAAACTTCATAATACGACTTCTGTTACCTCAAAACATGTAATTCCGTCAAACCTCACGTTCAGATTTTTTTCCGAATTTTTTCACGATAACTATACTTTACTTACAGTGAATTAAAAATGATTTTAAAACCATTACAGCGATAATAATAAAATGGTTTTTACTTTGAAATAATATTGTAATTATATAAAGTCGTAACAGTTGTCTACATTGTCAGTTTCTGAGAATAGTTCTTTACCTGACCAGTGTCATTCCTGGTGGATGTTTAAAATAATATTACTAACAATTTCTTTGGTGCAAATAAGGATGTTTTATCTTAAAATAATGTCAACATTTGAGACTGGAACCGACCTTGTAGTTTTTTTTATGCAGTGTGATATTTAGCCTAGAGAAATGAATATATTTTACACAGAGTGGACAATTCATAACATGCAATTGTCTTAAAATTTTGTCAAAGTGAACAGGAAATGACACCTTGCAAAAACAACTTCTTGTGATATAAAAAAATGGGACATGTAAGCAAGGAGTGATGCTTTAAAACAGGTAATTTTAGCTTTCGAAATTGCTAATAGTTTTTTGCTTTTTTCCTTTAGGTAGTCGTCTGAAAAGAAGTTGTGTTTTTTTCAGTGTTATTGTATAGTCAATGTGTGTGTTTGATTATTTCGCAACTGTTTTTGTTGTAGGAGAACCACATTCCTTGGTTAGTTTGACACTGAAGACCTACATTTCCTTACTCGTGTTGATTAAAAGGAAGACCTTTAATGGATCCTACATGGCCTTGCATCTTTATATCCCTGCCAAAGACAGCGTGCGCAAGTGTATCCATATTGTACACAGGAAGTCTAGGATCATGACTGAAATTCAAAGGCTCACTAAAGGTAAGAAATCTAATTATATATTTACCTAAAATACTTTTTTTATGGTTTTACACAAAACGGGTATATTCCTTTCAGTCATGGACTGTTTACAACTTATTTATGAATTAAATTATGATCCAAACACTACCTGTAGTATCCTTAGAAACTTCAGATTCACAGCCATTCAATCAAAACACATACACACTCACGAACACACACACACACACACACACACACACACACACACACACACACACACACATACACACGAACACACAAATATATATATTTCTTTTAGTTTTAATTAATGCTTGCTTAATTAGTTTTATTTAGGTTACTTAATTGCTTAAGAGTTAATTATGCTAATAATGCTTAATTCCTGAAAATGGTGACTTATGAACACCGAAACATGTCGAATAGTATAGTGAATAATAAGAAATTTAGTGAGTTAATTTATGACCTATGCAACCTAGATTTGAAAAAGTTTTTTTGAAAATTAGAAAAATTTTCTACCAAACTAAATAATGTAAAATCGGACATTTTTTTCAAATGTATGCATCCGAGAAGGACTGCTCCGAAAGTTTACTAATATATAGATATATAAAGAAATATAATCACCTAAACAATAAATATAGTTTCTGGGGACTAAGTAACAAAATTATTAAAAATTCTCAGTAAATTATGTCTTGATGTATATAATTTTTCATAATGAATTACAAATGCAATAGTTAGACAATGAAGGTGATAAATAACACTAAGAAATTAATAAAATGTGTTTAGAAGAAGGATTTACTCAGATTGTGTGATTGTGGGGGGGGGTTTGTCTTTATTTGACTTGAAGTAGAATAAGCAGTGATATAAGAATTAGCGGCGATTGCAATCTGTGGACGCTGCGGACTCCGGCAGACCCTCTCGAGGGCTGCCTGCCTCCAGAGCTGTCGATGCCATCAGCCTCCTACCACCCCCTCACTGCCAATTACCGCCCAATATTTATAGCTCTATCAGTCATTATCACTACCTCCAACACACTCTCACCTTTCCAACATTTATTCACCTTTTAAATGATTATTCTTTTTTTGTTAACACGAGATATATATCACAACGGCGGGGCTTTTAAGATCTTGGGAATTACAAAAATAACGTAAATAATCATTCTCAGCAAGATTTAAATAATTTATAATAGTAATTTGGTAATGGACGCATGGTATATTAGCGTTCAGATTTCTCCGCAGATATTTTAAATAAGAAATTGTTTCCATTTTATTCAGTTAGGACTCATAAATTATGAACACATCCAACTTTCTTTATCATGCTTAAGTAGGGGTAAGGTTTTGCAACCTCAGATTATACAAAGCTGTTTAGTATAAAATTACTGCAGGATATAATTTAAACTCGTTTTTTTTAAGTCTATATTTAGTATAAGTATTAAACGAAAGCAATATATATTTAAAAGATATAAAGAAATATAAAAATAAAGTGAAGGGAGCAGCTTATATGATTTATAAGTACCTTTAGATGTAGATATTATACTGCTTCTTATATGTATTACAATACTGCAAAGAAAAATATTTATATAAATAACTATATCTCTTATTTTTAATGCCTTATGCAGTAGATTTCTTTTATTATAAATATGTTTTACGGTTTTAATTTGTTTGTTGGCTGTTTGTTTGAAGCTTTTATTTAAAGAAATTAAATGAATTTAGTATATTAAGCATTTGAACCAGATAAGAGGTGATTTTGTTGAAATATTGTTTTGAAGTTTGGTTTTTTTGACTTTCATTCCTTTACTCTACTCAAATCATCAAAGAGTCGTAAAAACCTGGTAAATTCCACGTCGACTAAAAACACATGTGCTGTATTTAAAAAACAAATTATTTGAAGATATGGAAAGATGAATAGTTTTTTGCTGATATTACTATCTTTAAATGATTCGTGGGTATTTCCTACGATAGATTAGTGGAAAAGGCTAATTACATTTGAAACACTAAATTAAAACAGTCAAAAATAAATTGTTATTATAATTAAACGAACTATTCAAAACTAACCTAAAGTTCTCAAAAACTAACAAACACAATTAACTCACTGTACTAAAAACCAATTCATCTAAGAATGTTCATTTCTTATAAACCACCGTCAGACTTCACTGAAATCAATTTAAAGAAAACACAATATTGAACTCGTTAACAATCAAATGAGTTTTAGCTTTATTTGAATATGATATCAGAGAGTCGTAATATATTAAACTCTCCGGTAATATATTTTGAACAAGTAGAAAACAAATGATTTTTTGTAACCTTATCCATTTCTTAATTATAACTAATGGTAATTATATTAACGGTAATATTTAATGGTATAGAATAATAACTATGAATCATTATTCTGGGACGATCTGATATGTTATTATAATTAAACTGGAGGTCTGTAAATCATCTATGATGCAGTATATGATACATCTGTACCATAAGGCCCATTTTTGGGTAAAATATTAATTTGATTCATCAAATGGTGTGGCTTCTAGCTTCCGACAAAATATTTTGGATACACACGTACCCAACCACCCATGAAACACACACATAGACACAAAGTTAAAAATAGGTTTAGTGTACCTCAAAACATGTAAAGTTATCAAAATCTAGCGATAAATTTTTTCAGGACTGCTGTACTTTACTTAGTACAGTGATAAAATCTTTATTCTCGTTTGACTATATTTCAGCATAAAGTTACCTATGGACTGAAACAAAAAGTATGCGCATATATCAGATAAGTCCATAATAAGATTTAATTTTAAGACCTATAAAATATCGTGGTTAGTGCAAAATGAAACTATAAAGGTAGAAGAAGGTCGGACGAGTGGTTGGCAGTGAGATGGTTTTTTTTTTGTTGGAACATCTAAGTAAAGTGAAACTAGACTTGGAAGAGCCGTCTAAACGCCATAGGAACCGAAAACAGTTTCAGTTTATGTCTGTGTTAAAAGTCAAAGGAAGACGTGCGAGATAAATTAGCAGTAATTAAGATTTATTAATGTAGCTTCCGATAAATAAATACTAATTAACTTCAAAACTATTTGACATATGTAGGACATAACAATTTTATTGGTTAACTAATAAATATGAAATACATTTAATATAGATGTAAATTTAACATTTTAGTAGAAGTATGGAGCGAAAGAGTTCCTGTTCCGCTATTTAAGCTATTCATTTGGACCGTATCAAGATGTTTGGCTAACTATCAAAATGTCAAATAAAAATTAAGCCTGTTTGCTGTATCATAATTAATAAGTTGTGTTTAACTCATTGCATAAGAATTAGTGGTATTCTAGGAGGATAATCAAAATGCAATGGAAAGTGGAACCTTACGAGTAATTATGAAATAGACGCTTGGGTGTCTGAAACCAGTCTTAATAGCCCAGGCTTTCGTAGTCGCTTAAAGTAATTGCATCAATAAGCTTTTCATAAAGTATACATAGTGATATAGTCTGCTTTTGAAATATTTAGAATAATTTAATTTGAATATTTTTAATCGTAGCAAAATATGAATTATGTGAACTGAATATGTGAATGTAAATGTATTTTATAGCAGTTCCAGTATATTTTACTGTTTGAATGGATGAATGTTTAAAGTTGAGTCAAATAGATGTTAAATGTGAACTTTTCATCATTATAACACTATCAATATAAACTAACAGCGAGTGAACAAACTTCAAAGCTGATTCACTCTAATTAACATAACTAATCCTGTATAAATCCTTGTATATTACTATATTTATAATGGTGTTATTACGAAATCAAATGCAAAATATTCCTGAATAAATAAATAAATATTCCCGGAATTGTGAAAAATATATATTATATTATACTGATGTTCATATAAACAATTAGGAAAAAATGGTATAGATATAAATAATTCATTAAAAAGTCCACTTCGTACAATTCAAAGGGAGTTTTAGTGGTCTTTAAAATTAAGGAATTTAACCCATAACGTTTTGCCATTTATTTTTTATTTGTTTGCCACAATGACGAGGGAGAGTCAGTAGTTTAGTCGGTAAGGTCACTGCCCAGGCCATGGAGGATTGCGTTCGAATCCCTTAACTCTTGGTTGTCATGATTTTGTATAGGCTCTTCCTTAAATACAAACTGTCATTAAAATAAATTTTGCATGAGGCAGTACTGTCCAAACCTATTGGCTCTTCTGCACTTTAAGTACATAAAGCTTCAAAAATGGACCTAACAGACATCACCAAAATTTCCTTGTCTTTTTTCACGATTACTATAGTTTAAATCAGGCATGGGCAACCTGCGGCCCGCGGGCCATATGTGGCCCAACAGGAAAAAAAACATATTTTATTATTTTACTAAAGAAGGGTTCGGTGAATGCGCATATGAAACTGGTTGGGGTTCGTTACCTCCCCAAGGTGTAGAACCACTGTTATAGACACACCAGCATGTCCATACAGCATATCAGTCATCGAAACTCTGGTCCACATCCTTCTAGAATGTAGCCTGTGGATCACCAGCGGCCTGGACACCAGCGGCCTGCACACCAGCGGCCTGGACACCAGCGGCCTGGACACCAGCGGCCTGGACACCAGCGGGTGGCACTCAGACTGACAGAAAGAAATTGACTTTCTCTCTTCATTACCGCATAATAGCTAAACATGTTTATAAATATTTCCTAGGAATTTCCCAGAGTTTTTCTTTGCAATTAAAGAGATCTGTTTGTATTATTATCATCATCACATTAAGTTACTGTTATTAGTACTATTACTATTTTCATCATGGTCGTTGTTATTTAATCAGTAGTTTATTGTCATGCATGGTTAATAAACTAAGTTTGTTCACATTGAATAACAAACATTATTTTATAAATTATTTAATATTTATATAGAACATGCATAAAAAATAAATATATAAAAAGCCTGGAAGAATGACAATACTCTGAGTCATTTTAGCCTTCTGTTATATATATATATATATATATATATATTATCAAACCACAATATGAAATGGGAAGCGGTCTTCATCAGAGTCAAAAACCCAACTAACTCAGGTTGGGTTTTTGACTCTGACGAAGACCGCTTGTTACGTTTGAAAGGTCTTACTCTTTTTTTCCCATTTCATATTGTGGTTTGATCATTGATTGTTATTTCACGTGTTTATGTGAAATCTTGTTTATATATATAATATGAAGTAGAATATGCATTTATACGTATGCATAAAATGCATTTAATATATAGTTATTTATATGGACATATTATTGCAAATGACTCAAAGTGATGAAGCATTTTTTTTCCTTGGCTTTCTCACTTTATCATGAATTAGTTGCATTACTGCTTCAACCACTTATGCCTGAAAGAAAGGAAATTAATTATTTCAATCCATGGGCTTGGTTTCAATAAATATCTTCTTTACGATGGCATAAATAAAACTGTATGACTGAAAGTATTGTAGGACTTATCTAATGAAGCAACTGTGAATGCGATCCTAATTAAAGTGATAGCTATCAAAGGAGGCTTGTGTTGATCAAGGGTCGAATTGGTCAATTCTACTTGATAATATCTTGACCGTATTAGGTTTAGGTGGGTCAGATCAAGTTGTTATAATAGTTTACTGGGTGGCCGCTATAACTGCAGGCAGAGTCCACTCGGAAAGTTGACCACTTGTGAAATCACCAAAGAGTTGCTTCTAACATGTTAGAAAGCCTAACCATTACAAATACCATTCCAATTATGTTTTCTTTAATCTACATTTAAGTTTCCCGATTTTGAATTATATCTAATTAACTCTTCCTATAATATCTTTCATACTATACCTTTCTCTAGCATGATTAATGTAAATGGCTTTTCTTCCGACCATCTTAAAAGTCTCCTCTTAAAAGATTATTAATGCTGTTAAAATTATATCTTTAAATTAATTAACTTATTAGTTTCTTGACGATAAACCTTTAGATTTAATATTCTAATTAATGAAATAGGTTTTTAATCAATAGCCACTAATAAATAGTAAAATATTCTGTTTCTGCTTATGCTCTTTCTTATTTTATTTAAAGGTATTTTACTTTGAAACGTGACTCTTTCAAATCACTCTTAGAACTGATGATGTCGGTTACTCATCATTTTAAAGTGGTGTTGAAGACACCGTAATTGACGTTGATAAATTAGGAAAATTACTCTCTAATTTAAAAACTGTAAGATATTTCGTCTTGTATCCTGTTTTTGTGTTATAATTGAGTTAGTTTAAAGCTAATTGAATTAGGCTAACTTTATTTATGAAATATAATCAGACAGTAAATTGATTATAGTAATTTAAGCAAGGAAAAATGGGAACAGTACCTGGGTATAGGCCAGCTATTCGAGGCAAAAATCTTCCGTAAATGGAATCACAGTGTAGCTTCATTTGTAACTCCCGTCTCTACACCACTTGCTAAGTTATTCTGGAGGTTCTTTTAAATTATATAGTTTATTAAGCCTTTCACTCCGTATATCCTATTTGATTTTGTGTTTTAAAAAAATTTTTAATTAAAAACTGAAGATCTGTTTATGGGCTGTAAATTATTATTATTCACCCATTATTACTAATTATGAATTGAGTTATATATACTTATATTTAACTTTTTACTTTGCTATAAATAAAGTATAGTGAATATGAAAAAAAATTACTCTTGATACAGGATCCAAACAAACCTTTTGGGTGCGGTACCCCATGAATTAGTTTGGGTAGTTGGCTTGAGGAACCATGTCGAATTTAGTCTTAAACCATAATCCGACTGACTTGAATTTGTAAGAAAAAATTATGGATGTTCAAACCACATGGGAATTGTTTCAATAAATTATTATATGTAAATATGTAACCGGGGATTTTTTGCTTAACAGAGAAATCATGTTAGGTGTAATTAGTATCATACGAAGAATGCAAACTCTGTCCTGAAGAAGCTGATGTAAATGCAAGGGGTCTAAAGGCAATTATGAAGTTGATTAAAGAATTTAAAATATATATTTGACTTTAGAAATGACAAAGGGAAACACAATAGGACTCAGTATATGTTCTCAGTGAGTACGAGCTCATGAGGTCGAGGCCTCACTTTAATAATAATAATGTTTTGCGTGTCTTTACTTGATTGTTTGATGTTACATCTACACGATCGATTGTCGATTAGTTTGATATTATGATCAATAAGTTGAGTGTATGAGACACAACAGATTTTTCAAATAGCGATAAAAATAAAAAATTTAAAAACAAAATTTATATTCTGATTTTTCATATATATAATATTGTACTTTTACATATCTAAGAATAAACATAGTATTATATATTTTACATATCTAATATATAATTAGACTTGTAAACAATATGCAGTTAGTATTCATGTTTTATGTAGTATTCAATTATTTTAAATTTTATTCATGAAAAGATAACCACTGTCATATATTTTTACTCAATGAAGAACCCTATATTTCACTCCTCTGTAAGGAAGCTTTAACTCCTATAAAAATGGTTTAATGTAAATTGAAGCACGAATTATATGCAATTGTGAAAATTAAACAATTATTTTCGATTAAATATCGAAATTATTAAACGATATTATAAAATATCGTTTAATACTAAGATATTTGTTACAAATTATAAAAAAAAACTTCTGGACTGAAAGGTTTAATCAAAACCTGATTCGAAATCAAATCTGTTTTTAATTGTCCTCTTGTGTACCGGTATAGATATAGTTATAAAAAATTCTTTCGAAGGAGTTATTCGTCCAGGTGGTTAGAGGTCGTCTTATTAGTCAAATTTTGTTGATTGTGCACCTTGGAGTGGATGCAGAGGCGCGGGATGTCACCCTGTACGATATCAGGTACTCCTTAAAGATCCTTGTTTTATTCTTGTATGGAAAGGTGCAAGTTAGAGCTCCCAAAAATAAACTCGGTAATGTGACCCACCTACACCTGTTTTGGCACCGATTATCAAATAAACCATATATAGTTAACAAATTTCAAACTGCACTAATTGTGAAAGCCTGTTTAACTCTGACTGTCTGAAAAAAAAACAAACTATTGTGTCATTCAACAGAAACACTTAAAAGCTTCTATTTTCCCATGCTCAGTTTGTTTTGAGGAGGCACTTTTAACGTTCATTCCATAATTATCATAAAGAGTCAAAACCAATTATTTTACATGATTTTCAGAAAGTTGAAATATAGAAAATTTAGTTATCGTTACACTTATAAAAATGTAGCTTCAGACAATGTATGAATGGGAATATCAGGTACGACTGGAGAGACTCTAACCTATACACCAACATGACCTTCAACTGTATTGCAGTTTTTTTTTATCCAGGTTTAATTTAAACTAGGTTTAATAAAACTGTTAAAACAAATTCTAGTTAAAAAGACGTGCGTTGCTAGTGAAAGAGATTTCATATATCTTTTATACATGGAACACCTAATGAAGTACTGTGTCATCATGTAGCAAATGGTAACACATCATTTCGCTAAACCAAACAGAATACGTGTTTCCATTGCAGACAGTATAATTGTAATATTTTATAGTCTATTTAGAGGGGAGCGTATTGTTGTTTATGGATTCAGATCTTATATTTCACTTCCAGCTAGAAGAATTTATTAAACCGTGACCTATGACATTAATAGTTTACGGAAATAAAATTAATCTAAGTTATCTCTTATTTCAATACGCCTTTACCCATAATTATTAGCAGCAAGGAATGTCAATAAAACTAGAAGCAATCTATTTTACGTGCATTTATTTCCTTTACCTTTCCCAGCCTATATTTAAAGTCTTCATTACAACTATAAAACCTTGATTTTTCTTTCACATTAACATTCAAGGAATGAAATTCAAATGAAGCGATATGTTTTTCAATGACTAGATGTTATTATTATCTGTTGTGTTGTTTCGGGATAATGAAATGCTTTAAAAGAACTGTGGACATTGAGTGGGGATAGAGAAATGGCTGTAATTACTTCCTTTGAAGTCCTAAACAATTGACTCATTCTTACAAAACGCATTCGATGTACCGACACAGTTTTACTGAATACAAAAATTCTTCTAAAGTCCCCTCTAATTTCTATTTTTCCATAATTGTCCATAATGAATATTTATTGGTTCATATTGAATAAATAAAGCATTTATGAATGCTGTTTTTCATTTCAGTCAAGCCGACATCATGAAAGATTTACCTCCATGAGCTTTTGAAATTTATTATATATGTTTTGTTAAACTTTTTATATTATAAAGTTAATTGCAAAAATATAGATAGACTACTTCGTTAGCATTTTTAATTAATAATAATATTTTTTACAAACATTTCTACAAACTTAACGATGAAACTTTTTCATAGAAAGACATTTACAGAAATGTTGTTACAGAATCGTGAGTATTAAACCTTTATAAGCTGATGTTCTTCAAAGTAGATATCAATTTCAGATATTACGTAAGGTAAAGAAGTGAAATATCAAAACTCGCAATGCCGATATGGAGTCAAGAACAGTTATATTATGCTAATGAGCACGACTTGGCCGAGAAACACTTTTGCCTAATTATCCTTGCACTCATTATTTTAGTATTATGCAAAATTACATAACAACCTTCATTCCTACTTATATTATTTGTTTTCTTTTTCTTACAATGACTTAATAAAAAATTAAGTGCCTCTCTGTGAGTCCGGTTACTCTCAGAACTGACTAAATGAACATTTGATATAGAGGGATCTCATTTTTTTTAAATATTTCTGGTCAGATTTTGATATAAAAATATCTCGATTAATTAGTTTATATATATTAAAAATGTTATTAATGCTTAAGAAATGAGGATTTTGGAATTTTTTTTGATAAGTTAACTATATATACTCTCTGTAAACTTCTTTTAAAATAAATTGGTTTTTTTTATTTATGAATATATTTTGTGTGAATACTGGAATTTTACGTTGCATTACTAGCACGAGTGAATACACAATGCATGCTTGCGCCATACATGAATAAAGTTGTATCCTTAATTAGGCCTTGACAAGTTCTTCGTGGTTGACGTTTTAGATCCGATCTACAAATCTGTCAAAGTTAAGCTATAAAATATATAAACAACTGATAGTGAAATATTCAAATTAAAATATTTAAAACATAATCTATTTTACTGTCTACTACTTTTATTTGAGATTTGTTTCTTTATTTCTGCATTTCTGAGCTATGAAAGTTTTTTTTTTTCATTGAGGGTTGAGGGACTGACCAAGTCAGACCTCCGATGCTGATTCCTCCAGAGAATATTGCTTCTCCCATTGATTCTACATTGGGTGGTCTAAATTTTGCCTAACTCAAGTGTATTTAGAATAAGGGTCTTTAAGGAGTACCTGACATCGTCATAGGCTCGGGATTGAATGTTTAACGTCCTCTCCGAGTGATGACATGCTCTGATGTATTCACCTCCCACGTGAATAAATCGAGGGCCAGAGTGGGTATTATCACCAGTTATGCACTTATCAACCTAAATAAAAGAAAAAAAAATCACCAGTTCAGGGGTGAGCATGTTACCACTATGCTCACCTGGCTCCTTTATAAAAATCTTGAAATACAAAATTATAAATTTGTAAAATGCCAAATTTTACTTATGGAGCAAGTTTTATATTTATTTATTCTTAAGTTAATCTTTTGCTCTTTGCAATTTACTCCATTAGCCATATTAAGAAATGCAGGTTATTTGGTATTAATTGTTTTCAATACTCATGTTTACAATATTTCAGCTTTAGAGCTGTTAAAGAGGTATCATTTGTAATGTAGAACACATTTTGATCATATGTGCCAATATATTAGCGGATTAATAGTAATGCCTAAACTGATTATTTTATCAATTCGTGCATGTATCCATAAACCAAAGTTGACCTTTTACCTATTAATATAAATTATATTTTATTTATAGCGTGCTGTTCCATGCGAGGTTTATTTCCCGTTATAAATAAACTTGAGTTTAGCTTCATTTAAGAATCTTGCAGGAAAACGTTGGACTAAACATTTTATCCTCAACTTATTTTCTCTTATTATTTTATTCTATTTTTCTCTTATCATCACTATAGTTCTCTTATCTCTTCCTTTGCATATAGTATTCAATAAATAATTGAAGTAAATTATAAAAGGAATTAATTTTGGCTAATTGTAAAGTATATGGGCGTTAACTATATTTTATAAGTGAAAACCTTAAACAGTTACCATGGACAACAGGAATTCGAAATACATCGTTTCAAACGGAGTGAAGGTCAGAGGAAAAGTTGTTCAAGGTAGAGGTTACAATCTCTATCAACAGTTGGCAGCCCTGACATTTGATCTGCCTTCAACAGATTTAATTGCATTACTTGTATAATGACAGTGGTAGCAAAGAGAAAAGAAAGAGATGGATAATTATATCTGTTGATAGTGAAAGCAAGAGCAGACTGCAATAAATCAGCGGAATAGGGCATAGGATGAGTGGTCAGAATCGCTCAAGCTTGGTGGAGGCTCAGCACTCAGCTGGGCCAACTTCCCAAAAACATGCATTTATTACAGCTCATACTGTTATCAGCGATAATAGGGTGATAATAGGGAGACATTCATAAGAGGAGGGGGGAGGGAATGATCGAATTGTAGATCAAAGACTTTTCCATTTATGAAAATTTAACTGACCAAGTAATAGTTATTTTTACATATTTCATTCTGTTCAAAAAACTATCCATATTTTTACCAATCAGTAGTATTTCATAGCATACTAATGCATAAATTGGGGTTTGTCCTGAAAGATGAATAATTAATACAATGATATAACAATAATAATTTTTTATTTATTATAATAACCTTCATTTTCACCAGCTTATAATAAAAATATGTTTATACCTTTTTTTATTTCATATAATAGTTCGAATTTTTTTTTTGTAAAATGTACAAAATCAAATTTATCTTTTTTAAATTTTGACACTAAATTTTATTGTTCAGTTAATTTTATTTCATTTTTTTTCTGGATGTTTGTGAGCATTCTGCAACTAGGATACTAACTTGTTCTCGGATATAAATAAGTTAGTATTCCTTAAATGCTTCTATTTTATAGAGAGGTGGATCATGCACGTAGTTGCGTGGATTTGTGTTAAACACTTTAAAAATAGATATCTTATGAAGACGGGTACATCTTCAGTAAGTTAATATAGTTAGTTAACTAACATGGTGCGAGTGAGGGGCATCATAAAGTCGAAACACATTGTGTGACCCTATGTTCAATATCAGAGCTCTATGCTTTGCTACAAGTTAAAGTTTTTTGTTTTTCTTTTTTCATGACATTTCTATTTGTTCTCATTTTAAATTCTTCCAAGCAGGCGACTTAATGATTATTTTCTGTCATCTTCATTTGATACTTTTTCTGGAATAACGTGAAAATAACTTCTAACAGCATATTAAAAGTAACGATTTCAGAATAGGTCTATTACATTTTCTAATGACAACACTGCAAAAGTATCCTCTTTAAATTCTTACATTCCCTATTGAGATGGCATTCCATTCATAAATATGTACTGGTCAAATGATTCTAAACTTATTTCAATAAATCAATTAATTACTCTTATTTGTCATTTGCTTGACAGTACTTCGGCGAAAATTATGAAGGTTTTTTTGTGTAATGTACCATAAATTACAAGTGTTAACCAAATTATTTAGAGTCTTCAATTTTTTGAGGTTTTTTTTATTTTATATAGTTTTGGGTAGTCAGACTACTATATGATGACGTGGTTGAAATTATTATTTAACTAAATACTACAATATAAAATGATTGTATTAATAATAAAATATTGTACATATTTATTGATGAATATATGAATGGGAATGACCATTCCTGTAATAATTTCAAAATTTTGAAAGATGTCTACCAAATTGTGACGTTCTTTAAGAATTGGTTTAAAAACCTTTCGAGCAATCAACTCGTTTCAACTACAAAGTGTTTTTCTTGGATGTTGTGCCTCAGATATCAATACTATAGTGGCTTTTTCTTCCTATTAATAGTATAACCAATCTTTTTCCCGGTTGGTTACAGCTATTTTATCTTTGCTTATTACAACTTTAAATAAACTAACAAAAATTAATATGTAATGAAGACTTGCATCATTTGCACTGACAGCCTGAAATAAGTTATGATTTATCGATGACTCTGATAGAGTTTTAACAAGGAGGTCTAACAAGGCCTTGTTAAGAGGTAAAAGCACTGCTCTTCAGTCAGACACTTTTTCATTCGTACTCTGAGAAGCACCGAAAACTTTCACTTCAAACTGTTAAGTTTGAAACTCTGATGCTCAAAAATTAATCATTAAATTGTAATAGGAAGGAATGCCGCTAAATTTCAAATTTTACTTCGTATATTCAAACAATTTTCGTATTTACAAAGAAAGTTTCAAGAAAAGAAACTTTATATTACTTTATCAACTTTAAATACTTGATGCTCATTGTAAAAAACATTGTTTGCTTTAAAGTGTATTTGATGTAACAAATTCTATTATCTTAGAAGAAGAGAGAATTGTTCATTTTGGTTATACTTCTCTTAAATATAAGTGTAACATTTGTATGGCATATGGTGTGGCAGAGGTGTTCAACCAGCTAGAAATGTCAACTGTCGGTTCTCGTACGATATGTTCCCCTATATGATGCTTATATTATATTTCTTTATCATTTTAGTGACATCAGTGATTTCACTTCTGGTTTTGATAAGATGTTTTAACATGTGTTTTCTTCTTGACTTCCACCATTGTCTGCCAGGTCACATTCATGTTTACCCACTATGTAATTCTTTTCATTCTCACCAAGCGGATTCTCGGCCTTTCTTTCCTTCTGGACCTTTTGAGAGTAATCTAATCACCTGTCGACCAATTATGACTTTAAAAAAAAATAATTAAACAGATTCAAATTTTCAAAAGAAAAAAATATTCCATTTTATGTAAATAAAAAATCTTACAATGAAGGAATTCCATCATAGTCATAACATGAATTAAAATAGGATGTCTTTTTAAACTTGAAAAGGATTATTAAAAATTAATAGTTTTCATGAAAATAAATAAAAAACATCTTCAGTGACTTACACTTGACTTTACTATGAGTAAATGTATTCTCAAAATAAATCATGACCAAATTATGAAATTGCGTTTTTTTCTTTAATATTGCTGTCTTGATTCTATCAATTATAAGGAAATGTAATCATTACTGTAGCACCATTTTAGAAGTGACTACAGATATACCTAATAGCCGTCATTTTACGGTTATATTAGTTGTTTTTATACCAGACGAGGACATCCATTAATAATCTATTAATAGCGTGCAATATTTCATCATACAATAATGAAAAAAAAATTAAAGATCTCCTCAAGCAGTATTCATATTAATACAATAATGAATGCAAATTATAAAGTTTCCAAAATTCTAGAAAATTGGTTGCTGTTAGTACCTGGTATTACATAAGATATTATTATATGCCTTTTTTGTTCTATGATAAATATATATATATATATATAAATATTATTAAGATTTGTTAAATGATGATAAATATAGATTTGTTTCAACATCTCTATAGTTACCCAATCTACCATAGTCAAAAATGTGTTCAGTAGTCCTCGAAATAGATAATGCAGAAATATTTTGAAACATCTTATTTTCATTATTTTTATGCTTTGGAGTGACGTACTCAACTTTACTATAAATAAATTTAATTTTATACTCGTCGACAGATAATTTAGTTTTAATTTATTTTAATATGACTATGTTATAGACGTATTATCAAACTCTGTGCTAAATTATTATTCATTTAATTAATTACATATATAGTAAATTCAATTATTTATTTTCTTATTGTCGCTATATCCATTTTATCAATTATAAAAAATCTGAAATCATTTTGCTAGAGCAATCTAACAAGAAATTATGTTATAATTATTATTATTATTAAACTTAAATCCACCGTTTTTAATATTAAATTTAGATTTTAAGTTCTTTAATGAACTGTATAATTTTGTCTCTTTTAAAGTAAATCTGTCAATAGAAATGATTCGGCAAGAGTCTTTAACCTCTTGAAGGCGACTGCCTCCCATTCACATAGAATCTATTCAAAGGTATTGAGTCTTTTCCAAACAGAATTTGTATTTTTCGTCTAATGTTAATTTCAACTTACTTTTAGACAGTAGTTGAAAAAACAATTTCAGGTTTTGATATTCACAAATATTTTTAAATCCTGTCTTAAAAATGATTATTATGTACATATTTTATATTTTGTACATAATAAGTTTACTTTGAATGAGCTTTTAAAACTGAATTATATTTGATTTAATCATTTTTATTTGCTTCCTTTTTCATCCATTCATTAATTCAATCCTTGAGAATGCAATTAATGTTCATTAAAGAACTTAAAATCTAAATTGGATACTAAATACGATTTTGGGAATCACAGTGGGATTCACAGTATGGCTGTGGTGTAAGCGGCTATAGCCGAGCTAATGTCATTTGAAATCGCTATCATTCGCCAATTTGAGAACTGCTCATTAATAGTATTTCTTTGTTTTGAGAGACCCGCAATGCCAGAAGCAAGTTTGAAGGCCGCTACTTGATAAGTATTAATACTTTTTGAGTTGAATGCTTGTTTTTGCCCAAGAGATAAAGAAAAAAAGACTGGCTTCTAACTCTAATAATTCTATGTTCGTAAAAGAAATGGTAACCTCTCCCTGGTGATGATCGTCACGGTGCGATGATAATCCCCCGACGACACCATGATGGAGACCAATGTATCTGATTACTTCACTAGTGTTTATTGCACTGTAATTTTAATGGCCGTTTGTTGTCCAGGGGCTACGTGAGGTAACTCTGACTCGATCACTATCACGTTTTTACAAGTGTCTTAATCATTAAATGGTTTGACTGAAATAAATCGAAGTATTTTAATTTATATGCTTCAGTAATCAGTGTCTGTAAACCCACTTGTGATGTAATGTTGCACTTTTGTTTTACTTTACTTTAAGGTATAATTGAAATGAAAATATTGTTTTTGCGTTTTAAAGGTATTTACGCGTTTGAGGTCCCTGAATTAATTCTTAATATTTCCAGAATGATGTCTGGATATGCGTGGATGAGTGATAAGTGCTTAAAGCTTTGAAATAATCCATAGGTAGTGAGATTCTGTAGGCATACGAGCAAATTCAAATCCACATAAGAAAAGTAATAAACAAACAAATAACATTTCACCCTATACTTTTTTGAAAATTCTCTCTGAATGCTGTTTGGATAGAAAAATAGTCATCTCTAGACAGCACTCTTTGACATATCCTGCCATTTGTCTTTCGTTTCCAAAACTGCCCTCTTCTTCTTATGCAACAGACGTACTATATTCTACTTCATATCAAATCAGTAATAATTATGCTTTTATTTCTCTGATTATTCTAGAAACTTGGAATTTCGCGTTTAACATTGTCTTTATTTCATCTTTAAACAAGTATATCAGTATTATTGTCGTTGCAGGGAACATATATTCTACGCCCCTAGTGGGGCCATGCAGCTATATCCGCAGGCTTCATTGGCTTATATTTGTACCACAGGTTCATTGAACCAGAGACAAAAAAGACCACTGACCTTACCTATAGCTGAGCAGGTTCAGTAGGACCTTTGGTCCGGAGATCGATCCAAAACACAAAATAAGTTGGTACTACAGGCGGTGGGGACTCACGGAGGGGTTCTCTGTCCATCCCGCCAACTGAAGGTTGGACTCATAGTGGCTGTTGGTTCTCACCCAAGTTGGGTAGACCCTTGTTGTCGCTGTGTGACAAGCAGTAACTTCTCGGGAGGATTCCTGCTTAGTATACCGGGGAGCTAGAGACCTCAAACCCTTACCAAACCTTTAGGAACGGATCTTGAACTCAGCTGATTGGACTGGGCAACTAGTACTTGCCTAGTAGAGGCTAGGATCTGGACGGGGGCTCAGAGTGGGGACGATTAAATACCATCCCTTCCAGCCCTTATATGTTCAGTTCACATAACTAGCCCAGACCAGGTGGCGTTTAGCCAACGAGAGGTTTGATCTCTCTCTATGACTTATTGAGGCACTAAAAACACTCCGCACAATGACGCCCTGATGGGGTCCAATTAACTACTATTAGCAAGCCCTGGTCCCATGGTAAAGGGCTTTGCCCTCTTCGAAGGGGGATGACCGAATTCAAAGGAATCCTATGATAGTTCTAAAACTGTAAGGCCTTGTAGGTTTAGTATTAGTATTAGGCCTAATTGGTGTATCGTATGTGTGTTTGTCTGTGTGTGTACGTTAAAATTTGAAAGTTTACTAGCTAAGAATTAATAAAAACAAATAATCCAGCTGTACAACAGCCCTCTGTATAAAACTGAAATCTCTGTTAAACAAGTATCAATTACACACTGTCTGTATTTATTTCAAAAAATCGTTTTCAGAATCAGAGAGTCGATTACAATTCTCCGATTCCGGTTCCGATACCTAGAAAAGTTGCGATATTTCCGATTCCGAGTACTCGTCCCATCACTGCATACTATGATTGCATACCCTGAAATGATAACCAGAATAAATGACTGTATATAAATTACCTAAACTCTTCTTCAACAATTGATAGTTCATGAGATGGACAGCAATGGCTTCTTACACTGAATCTATTAATAATATGTTTCAATGATGTCACAAATAAAACTTATTTGTTAAGTATCTTGTCAGATTTATGATTAGCAATTTTATTTGTTAAATTATATGATTCAAGTGAATGCTAATGTTATTTGTGTTTTTTCTGCCAAGTGTTCACTAATAATTTGTCTGCACGAACATACCCATAAAATTTAAATTACTTTTGGGCAGAATGTATTAGTAATATTAGACAAATTAAAATCAATGATATTTGTCATTAATTACTTTTGATAATAGCTTGCTGTGAAGTTATGAGTAGACTGTAGAAACCACTTTAGAGTGAACAATTGAAATGTGTTATCATTTTAAACACCTGTTGAGAAGTCTTCATTTACAATATGTCTTTCATATTTAAAAGGCAAAATTTGTTACGGCAAGTATTTTATGAAATAAAAATAATTATCTAGAAAATCAATTATTATAATGATTAAAAGACAATATTTCTTTTAAGTTAAAAAAAGCTAATCCATAATATCCTTGTGGGTAAGTTATCTTATCTCGCAGCCTGTTTGTTCGTCCTGTCAATAGTCAAGTGCTGTTTGCTCCATGACGAAACTATTCATTTCAAGTCAAATAAGATAAACCAGATATATCGCTTTTCTCACTGATATTTTGCACATCTCTGGGAACCTACTCGCTTCTCATTTAGAATTCATTATCGCCTTTTTTATTAGCAATCAATATTATAATTTAGTTTATTTTTATAAAAAAATAACACCTATTTAACTCAGATGGTATATTAATATCATATATAATATATATATATATAATATATACCATTTAAAATAAATCTGATTTGGATTTATTTTATCAGATATTTAAATCGGTAAATATTATCAAGCATAGAACTAAAAGTGAGCCCCTAATTTGATTTCGACTTACTTCCTACTATATTTGCAATCTGTTGATAGTAGTAGAAGTAGCAGGCAACCTTTAGGTGGCAGTGGCTCTCCAACATTCGGCATAGGACGAACATTGGGCTCTTTCTGATACCACACAATGAAGAATAATTCTACATTGGGAGTCCTAAATTTTGCCTAACTCAAGTCTATTTAGAGTAGGGACCTTTACGTTGAGTCTTGGGACCGACGGGTTAATGTCCTCTCCGAGGGACGACGTGGTCAGATTTACGAGTATTCACCTTCCACGTGAATAAATCGAGGGCCAGGTGGGTATCGAACCCCGGATCCTCCAGTTTAGAGGTTGGTACGTTAACCACTGAGCCAACCTGTCCTCCACTGTTGATAGATAAGTAATGACATTAGTGTCTGAAATGCATTGCATGCAGTCACCTGTTTCTACACCCAGTCGTAGGAATATCTATATTTAATCAGCAGTATATATAAATAGTATAAATAGAAAATAGTATATTGTAATATTACAGCATGTAATATAAGATATGAAGCATGCTATAAAATAAAAAAAATAGTATAATATAGTCTAGTATATTAGCAAAATATATAAACAACAATAGTTTATGTTAGGTTACGTTACAGAGGTAGTCCCACAAGAGAACACACAAGGCGAAACATTGGCCCTTTACGATACCATACAATCAATCTGCATTGGGTATTTTATATTTTGCCTTATTCAAGTGTATTTTGAATATGAGTTTTTAACGAGTACCTTTAATCGTATAGACTCGGGACTGACGGACAAGTCCTCTCTGAGGGGCGACGTGCTGAGATTCACCAGATTCATTGAGGGTCAGAGTGGGTGTTGAACCCCACACCTACCTGTCCAGAGGCCCACTAACACGGTCTAACCTGGCCCCCTAAACAGCAATAGAAGAGACTTTTCAAAAAAAAGATACTGTAAAATATAATTTGTGTCTCTCTTCTCTAATGTTCGATTTGAATATTCTCCTATAGCATAGAATCTTACAGATTTCTGTGAATTTCATATAATAGTTATTTAAATATTTTATAGTGCATACTGTATATCAGAAACTTTAGAAGTAACTTCTGGTATTTATATACATTATGACTATTAGAGTGGTGAGATATGTATATCGATCTCTCACGGATTTCCAACATCTCTCAAGGAAAAGAAAAAAGTTCGCATGTTCCTTTGTTCATCCATACTTTTAATGATCCATACTTAAACATGAAGAAAATAACACATATAGTTAACTTCAGCTTCCAAAGCAATGGGAATTAGAATTATTTATTATTATTATTATAAATGGGCATATATAGAAATTAGAAGTACAACGACGATGGCTTCCTATATGAATGTAACTGGGATAGAATAGAATTTTAATCAATCATGTGTTTTCGAATTTTCACTAAAACCATTTTTAGAATATTTTACTCTAATTTGTAATCAACTTTTTTTTCTGGAGAGATTATCACTAGTTTAACTATTTAGCTATTCCTATCCTTTCCTTGAGTCGTAAAAGGAACCCACTCACGGAATTTTATGTCTCTGCTATTAGTGGTCTCGTTTCTCAGTTGATCGACTGTCAGTCACTCAATCTTTAACAGAAATCAGCCTCTTTTTCTTTATTAGCACGGACTGGTTCTATTAGTGTCCCTGGGGTTTAGTGGGAAAAGACAATAAAAAAAGGAATGATTCTGATATTATTCTAACTAATTAAAAATAGCAAAAAAGTAATGCCATTTGCAAATGAATTATTTCCAATTGACATTATTGCTTTTATTTATATAATCTTTACAAAATGTCTTGTTTGATATTAGAATATAAATATTAGTTGTACTTCTTAGAAAGTATCATAAATTATTTTGACGTTCTCTGAAATAGTTATTTAGGACAAAAACAAGAAGACATTACAAACGGCGTCAGCCAGGCAGAAGTATTAACAACACAACATGAACATTTTTTATTATTACAATATTACAAATTCCATTTTCACATTACAACAACTTTTGCATTCAAGGATGAAATATTTCTCTTGGAAATATTTAATGTATATTTTAAATTATTTTGTTAGTTAGTATATTTTAATACTAAAACAAATAATTTAAATATAAATTATATTAAATATAGACATACTTCTTAAATATTCATGCAGCTCTGTAATTATATGGTTAAACTTTCAAACTATTTAGTATAAAAGAAGTTGTTCTAGATTTAGTAAATCTAGAAATGAGTAGATTTATGTCAAACATACTAATAAACACTTACTATTATTAAATTAAGATTACAATAAGTTAGTGTATTTAATAGGAGTGAATTGCTTCTTATGTTCAGGTTATATTTATTTTAAATACTTTTCTCAATAGCTTCTGTTCTTCGTTATTGACCAAAATGTACACAAAGATCTGATAATGTCAGAAGGCATCAAATTTTCATTATGGTTCAAAACTTTTGAAATATGCCTATTCATTTTGTCTAGAACCTTCTCAGAGTAAGCCTGAATTACTCGTAACATATAAGACAATATTAATAAAGTTATTTGGGAGTCCATAGCAAAGATACATACAAATGTCTTCAGACAAAGCTAGAAAACAAAGTCATCATTCTTTTGCTCTTTCTTCGTAGGACAGTCTTCTTCGTGATGACGAACAACAGTTCAAAATATCAAGTGTACTGAGTGCCTTTTTTGTTTTATATGTTTTCTAGAATACATAAACACATAAAATAAAAAAGCACATAAACTAAGTTTTTATAGTTATATGAAATGTTGATAGCTTATGTAACGTCAAAGAGAAACAGTTTTTTATACGAGTATAACTGGGACAGAATAAAATTTATAATCGTGTGTTCCCAGATTTTCTCTAAAGTCGTTTTTACTTAAATATTTTAATAATCTTCTTATCTCAACATCTTCTTATCAATTTTTACACACAAAAGTTTTTCTAATTTAACCTTCTTAGGTATTTGATTGTAAGAAAGAATCATTTTAGAAAGAACTCAAAAAAGAAACACACTCCGTCAAAGGCTCCCTTAGTAATTTTGTTATTTGTTGTAATCGGTAAGAGAGGGTTAATGCATTGAGTTTATATTGTACATATATATAATGATCCTCGAGGAAACAGAGTCAAATTAAACAGTGAAAACCATAGGTGATATAATTGACCCAACTCACTTCAACATTTCGATTCTTGTCGTCATCAGGAGTATAAGTGGCTTATTTAAACATTACGCAACGACTTTCTTCTCTCTGTCTCTCTCTTTCTATGTCTCTTCTCTCTCTCTCTCTCTCTCTCTCTCTCTCTCTCTCTCTCTCTCTCTGTCACTAACGGTATCTATACATATATATAAGCTATACAAATTCTGATTCTTGGAAGGATGAATTTTATTTCTTAAAACATAATTTAGCATCTCAGCTTAAAAACATTTCTAATCACTGACTAAATTTAACTGAGAAGATTTCACGAAAAAATAAATATAATATCAGCAATACTAGTAATATATATAGGTAAAGGACATGCTTTGAATATTAATTAATTCTTTCAATCTTAATAAAGTAAAAAAAAAATATTTAATGTAAGTTTTAATAAGAATGAAGAGTATATTTGTTGAGTCTTGGAAAAATTAATTTTGGTTTACCGTTTATAAAGAAGTTGAAATCTCTGTTGTTAAATATAGGACATCTTTACAGGTTTCTACAGGAACAAGACACTTACGGGAGTCAAGAAGTCAAGAGCCTTCATGAACCGCATTCTAAGCGCATGCGTCGTAAAACTTATTGATGAAATATGACACTTGTAGGAATAAAAGTCAGAGTATTAAAATTAAGGTAATATGAATATTTTATCGGACTTTAGCTTGGTTAACGTCGGTTGATTTCTCGCTAGGAATATCGTTTCAGTTTACTGACCTGTTCTTGTGCATACTTCATCTCAAACCAGGTTACCTTCCATTTTATATTCCAATATAATTTCTTTCAAATTTTAATTTTTCCTGAATACCTATATAAAATTATTTCAAAAGACTGCAAAATAATATTAATATTTTATCTTATATATGGAATTAAAATGTATTGAAAAAGATAGATTTTTGAAAAAAAGTATGAATTTTGGTATTATTTATTGTGCTCAATTGGGATTGTTGTATCTTTATCAATAAAGATACTGTATGGAGTGACAGCATGAGCGTTTGCCGCCGTTGAACCCATTTCCCTGGAGACCCCTATGCATGATGACTACCAGTTTTCAAGGTGTGCTCCGCTGAGCTTGAGGCATTTGGATGCCTTGTGTTTCTGAGAAACAAACATGTTTCCAAGAAGAAAACTGCTTAAGTTGTGCGTTTAACCCATGGTACCAATTGTATTTTAAGACGATGACAGGGGTTTTATTGAAGTTTTACAAGTAGGTATAGGAGCTCATTGGGGTCTCACAAGTGTTCTGTAATTGTCAATAATTGATCTATAAATTGATTGAGTTTCAAAAAACAGGGAATTAGAGACCGCCCAATGGCAAAAGCTTTATATAGTGGACTGAATGTTGAGCTATAGAATGAACTAAACAGAAAAAAATGTATTACAGTTAGTCAATATATGTTAGACCACACACACATCACATTTCCTCCTTTGTAACACTTTCACCATTAGTATTAGTAAGAAGGATTATATATCCGAACTATCATAGATCTGAAAAGCATTGTCAATATTTATCATTAGCATAGATGTATTTAATCTACGATAGTTCAAATCTGAGTTCTCGCATAATCATTCTTTTAATCGCAATGATTTATTGAAGCAATTTATTTTAGCTGTCATTATCACAGACTGTTATTTGCAATCAAGGCCAGCAGCTTACTCAATTAAAGCGTGAACTCAATCTACAGGTCTTGGGACCTCATATGGCTTATTAAAAATAAAGTGTGCTTTGCTTGAAAAAGACATTACCAAGCACGACCTCCTTCAAAACCAACCAAACAGTCTCTGAAAACAAATATAATAGCTGACGATCAATAAATGGGAACTTGCAAACTTTAAGAAAACATCTTGTTTAAAACCAGGAAGTGGTAGCTAAAACAGTGTTTTCAACAACGCTTCCGGTTTTTTGTAGAAGTTTATGTTAAGTTAGTGTACAGGGTTGGTTGTAGATGTCGACTTGCTCAAGAGGCCAGTGGACTGGGATCTGCCCGTGTCCGACACAAAGGAAAGCAGTCACGTCCTCCCGGACATGCCTCCGCCGTCATTTTGTCCGATTTGCATTCGACAGACACCGCTTGCTCCTTCCCTCCTAACTGCTATCGCCTCATAAATTAGAACCACCTGACTCCATAATTACTATGACATCCCACTTTTGGTTATGTACATAATTTTTTCACTTAACGGTTAAATCCTGATGGTATAATTATTAAATGGTTATAACTTATCACTTTATCACTCTCTCTGAATTACTTATTAAATGCAATGATTTAAAACTGTTCATTTAATGAAGAATTCGAAACGTCTTACGACATGTGAGTTCACCTTGATTTTTTTCTTGTAGACATTGCTTTCTATTATTCCTTGCTAGTTAATGATTCAGAGATACTTTCCTTTTTCTGTCTTGTCGTTGATTATTAACATTGTTGATTCATATAGAAATAACTAATACCTTGAATTACCAAATACTGAGTAAACGCCATTCGATTTCCAAAGCCCTATATCTTATTTGGTACAGCTATTGTTATTTAAGATGAAGGTTCTTAACCTAAACTTAACGTCCTCTCTAAAGCAAAGATTGCCATAATTTATGCGCAAAGTAACACCAATACATGTGTTATTGTCCCTACTATCAGAAACAGTTACAGCGGAATAAATAAATTCACAATGAGAAACTCACAAGAGAAACAATGAAAAACTCACGATAATAATTCTATATCGGTCACTTTAAAAGAAGTGAACTTCCAAAAGGGCACTTGTTTTCTTTATCTGGATTAGGAACATGTGTTTGAAACTCGTCATCTTCTTCAAGTTCTTCAAAAAAAGCAAAAAGAAAAATCGATTCGACTCATTTACCAAAACAAATTATAAATAGAAATATGAAAAATGAGAGAGTCACATTTATCTGGATTGAGAAAGAAGAAACAAAAAAGGGCTATAGAAAGTAGCTGTTTAAACTCCAAAACAGTTCATGACACAAAGGAGGGGATATGTGGACATGTATTTGCATAATTAGGAATTTACACATGAAGTCAAACAAAAAAAAAAATGTAGATAACATGAAAAAGATGAACACTCAGCATATAAATTATTACTGTTCAAATCTATGATTACGCCTATTTGGACTTACCGTATTGAAATATGGGGAGCAACAAAATCTAGGAATGCCCAGAGGATACAAGCTCTTCAGTCAAAAATTCTTAGAAAAATTCTTCATTGTCCCTTTTTACATACCAAATCAAACTATCTATTCAGACCTCAGGATTTCAACAGTCTATCAAGTAGCAATATCCGCTACAAACCTTCCACAAAAATCTTTTTAGGAATAATAACCCCCCTTAGTCCTAAACATCTCCTCAAAAAATATCCCAGGAAATCCCCAAAGGCGCCTGAAGAGAAAGTGGCCAAGAAACTTATCGGTGTGAATTACTCTAGTGACTTATAAATTTCATCTAAGTTTTATAACTTATTTTTCACGCCAGGAAGTATAATTACTGGATTATTTCTTCCCTCCTGCCTCCATGTGCAAATGTATATATTTCTTTCATCGTTGTCACTAGTAATGTTACATTTACGTTGTTGTGACTATGCAAAATAATGATAATAATAAAAAATAAGGATCGTGAAAGAGTTTGCCGACCGATACATTTTGACACACAATGTAGCCATCTTACATCTTACCATTGTCGAATATTTAGGAACAATTAAAGGAATGAAGAAATTAAATAGTGTAAGTGGCACACAAAAGAAAGAGAAGAGAAGTGGAAGTGGAAAATGTGAAAGATGAAATTATAAGCTAAAGTTTACAAAGAAAGCAGAAGTGACACAGAATGAAAATATCAGGTCAATATAGTCTTTTTCTTACTATTAATTTCTTTTCTCTCATCAATAAATTACGCACAGTTGTCAAAAAAGTCTTACTCCTGCTCTCATCCTCCCCATCCGCTGCAAGATCTTCACTAAATCACCCAGTATGTCTTTAGATAGTCCCACACTCTTGGTAACACCTTCTCTCACAGACATTTTAAACGTTATCGCCATAAACCTGACTTTCTGGCACCAAGCAATGTAGCCAACGAAATTGCCTCACCTTTCCTCTCATGAACCTAAAGGGTCATTTCACCTCAACTGTTAGTCATACAATTACCCCTTCACCTTTGCCAGTTCCTGTACACCTAGCAATTTCGTTTATTGTTTGAACTGCACAAAATGTGACTTATTCTACGTGGGGCTGACTTCTACGTTACTATATCATCCGTATGAATGGTCACATAACATCCGTTAATCAATACCAAAGCTGCCTTTGCTACCCACGCTAATATGAATGACTACTTTAGTTCAAATTGTAAAACAACTTTCCAGTGATGACACCCTAACCACTTTAAGGGTTTCTGAGGTATATCTCATTTTTATTATAGGAGGTAGAATGCCCTTAGCTTAATTTAATCCGATGCCTTTTTGTAAGTCTCAATTTTCTAATACAATGTATAGTTCTGTTTTCGTTCACTTCTTTTTTACGCTCTCAAAAAACTTGTTATTTTTTACAGTTAACCACTCTAGAGCTTACTTTTTACTTTTTTTCACTTATATTTACATCCTCTCTAACATCTGCTTTCTTTTGAAATTTTAATTTATGGTTTCATCTTTTACATTTTCCTCAAGTTTATTTCTCTTTCCTTTCTTTCGTTCATAGTCCATATTATTGAATTAGTTTATTGCTTTAATTGTCTCCAAATATTTTTTTTTCAGAATGTGGACGAAAGTCGATAAAGAAAAATATTGCCTATATGTATTCAAGATAAGAAAACTTTAAATTATTTATTAAAATTCAATTCATTTTATTTCTTGACTCATATTATAGATAATTTTAACAAAAAAAATGTTGTATAATAAGAATGTTGAAGAAATAATGAAAATGAAAATTTAACTGTAAACCTCTAATCAATTTTACAGTTACTAAATCATGATTAAAAATAAAGTAAAATCATAAATTTTAATGCGAGAGTCGAAAAACAATGCATTCTTTGTTAGAAGGTATGATACTTACAAAAAACTTTCACTCCATTGAAATAATAGCATTCCGGATCAATGGAAGAAATCGCTGGAATGAATCAAAGGAGAAGTCTCCTTTACCCCACGCAGAAGGATGTTCATGACTTCAGATATTTTCATTTTAGATTAGCTGCTAATAGACAATAGAAGATTATACTATTAGCATTAGAGTTGTTCAATTGTTTTTTTTAAGCCGTATTTAGCCTTGGTGGGAATAAAAATCTAAACAAATGACCTTACAACTTATGTTTATGATGAAGCTACTCATTTCGATCGCATTGTCATCGTTCTCAGGCCATATCTAAAGTACAACTTACAAAGAAACTGGAAGATGTAATCATATTGAAAGACTGAAGTGCCACAAGATGGTCCGTGGACCCCTGTATTGACAGGGATGGAGGTTTGATAGAGTTCTGTGAAGAAGAGTGGAAAGAAGGAGTAGACTGATAATTCAACAAATTGTGAAACCGTGGTTAACGGTACAAAACTGTGGCAAACAGTTCACCTGTTAGAATTGTATCAAATATAACTTTATAGAACATTTTGAAGTGAATCTCACTTCATTCATACTTTCATTAGTTTAAACTATGCAGTGGTTATTACATAATTATAATATAATTATTAACGATACGATTTCAACAATTATTAACAATTTATATGTTTATATATATTTTTGGCTTGGCGAATACCTTACAGTCAGAACTTTTGAGTTTCCCTAAACAAAAACAAATGTATATTTAATGTACATCTTAAGTAATAGAAAATAGGGTAAGACAAAAATTAGTTACTTGAAAATATATTTACATTACTTTTTAATGTTTGAACATTAATATCTGTTACTGAAAAAATTTAAATATAAATATATAAAAGGAATACTAAGTTTTTAACTTGACCTACATAGTACGTGTGTATAAGAAAATTGAAGTAAATGAAGTTAGAAAGTTAATAGAGTATGGAAATATTTATTATTAATGAATATTATAAATTAATTAAGATTATTGAGAGAAATTGAGTTAAATTTTTCAAATGGTTTTGTTGAATTTGGTGTATTGTTTTGTAAAATTGATTCTTCCCAAACTCTAGGCATAAGTAACAACGTTACTGTGTTATATTCATATGAAATAGAACTGGACAAATTTATTTATTTTAACCGATTACTACCGTATTATTTTTACATCAAGAGTAAATATGTCCTGCTTTTGGTCATTGAAAAGTGTCCGTTACTCCGGAAACAGGATTCAGAGAATCTGAGGACTATACTCGTATGAATGTTGATAGGAGCCCCTCCAGACGGATAACTCATAGTGGTAGTCATAACAGTACTCCAGCTCAGCAAGACAACCGAAGGGTATGTACCCGATACTCGAATGGTGATGATGGATCCAAAGAGATCCAAAGAAGAAGACCAAATCCAAAAAAGAAGATCGCACAGCCACCTGGAGATAGACAGTTTCTTATGGCAGGCGGGTTGCTCATCCTTTTGTTTATCCCTGTCGTTAACGTAACAAACATTACAAAAGGAAGTTCACCTGTTTTATGAGAATACACAATCAAAGAACCAACATTCTTCATTCGTCAGGAAAACGAATGAATCAAAAATTAAATTTGATTTAAAATTTAATTGAAAAAATTAATTAAAACTAAAATTTAATTAAATTTTGCTAGATCTGATGATACAGAAATCAATAGGAAGCTTTGAGGGGCACAATTTTTTTTCCCTATACATAAAGCCCATCTAAAAAATATTATTTAGATTTGAGACATTATTGCAAAATGTAATTGATTTACGATTTACATAAACTGTATAGCTACATATGATTTAATTTAGTTCTAAAATTATTTTTTTTCCTTTGCTTCCCCAAATATATTATGAAAATATATTTTTATCTTAAAATTTAAAAAGAAATTAAAAGGAGATATATATATAACATAAAAAAGAAAAAAAAGATGTGACAAATGTATAGCTCTTTACAATATGGTGTGTATGCCAATACCAGGCGTGCAGTATTGCATCTCGTTATGAATATCCTGCTCCATGCAGGCTTCTGGAGGTCCAGTCGTTATTGTTTTCTTAAATGATGTATGAAAGGATGTTTGTTGGACTGGTGCCTGCATAGCAACCGAAATCAGCAGGATACGTCTGCTCTCTCCAATCCGTGATGTAATGTGTGCCAGCGCAGCACTTCTTTTTTATTAGTTAGAAATCCTATTGTATCCCACATACTAGCCTACATACTAGTTAAGATTGACAGCCACGTCTTTGAGTAATGATCTAAATAGTGGTATAAATCTTGCCTTTATTAGTAAAGACTGACCCCTTGTTGAGTTATGATCTAAATAGTATTTACTGTGGCCCAGTAGTAGCGTGTTTTTTACTGGTATGAAGATTGATTGACACCTTTTGAGTTATTATGTAAGTAGAATCTATTGTGGTTCTCTGGTACTGTGCTTGCCATTATCAGAGATGATTGAATGAACCTCTTTAGTTATGGTCTAACATAAATAGGATCTGCTGTAGATGATAGATCTGAATTGGGTATACTTACTCTGACCCGCGGTTTGTTCACACAGGAGGTGAAAAAACTAAGCACCGCGTCCCTTGGAGAAGACGTTAAGCCATCGGTCCCGAGCCTGTTTGAAGTCATCTACTCGTTAAAGGTACTTCCACTAAATACTATTCTTGAGTATTTAGTTTGGGCTCCCAATGTAGAATGTGTCATCAAAAATGGCTCATCTTTGGTCTATGAGTGTTCTTCTTGAGACAGCCAAGGTATTCTAACCTAACCTTCAGATAATATGCGTAATATTGATTTTAATATATTTTTGAATACCTAAAAGTTAAATACAAAATACAATAAACTGATTTTTTCTGTGCACATTGTCAAAGAAATGAGATATAAAATAAAGATTTCAAATATTAAGAAAGAAGTTAGATTTTTAATGAAACTTTCTTGAGGTTGGGGGTGGACAGCTTCTACTTCATCCACTCTAGGAGTGGACGACATAAGACGGTTCAAGACCGTACAATTCTAGAGCACTACTTCTTTTATCTGCTGTGGGTAATCTTTACTTGCATCAGTCGTTTATACAGTGTAGCATCTGCTTATGGAATTGATCTTCAATATTTGTAACTAAATTCCCCTGAACCAACTCATTTTTTTTTAATTATATTATTATTACAAAATCTGAAAATTTGGTGCTAAGTTCATCTTTGTTATATTGTTTTTTTTATCCATTTTGTTTTAACTTTTTTTTATATTTACCGCAATAATTGTAGAAAAATATATGCACCATTTACTCATTTTTTGAAAAAGTAACGAAAAACTCGAGGAATAACAAACAGTTAAATGATGGAAACGCGTTGTTTGTATTCAATTATTTTATGTGTATTCCTTTCATAGTTTACATAAGAACTATGTAATCATCAATATTGGTAATATTTAAATGCAGTTTAAATTACATTTTATTTTTCGAGATAGAGATATTTTCCAGGAGAGAGAACTTTATATTATCTTCAGTTTTGACAGGGGTTTCTGACCTTTACACTTGTAAATCAATAAAAAACATACTTTACCACTAGAAAGTTAGTTTATTTCCAAGTTTTGTGAAGGCGTAAAAAAAAAAATAAGTTCGAAGAATGAAGAAAGAAGAGGACAACAAGAAGGCGTAGGTAAGAGAATCGTCTAGAGTTAGGTTGAACTCGACAACTACTATAAGAAAGTTGCAAACGAAGTCATCTTGACACAAGTCTTCCCCCAATTAGGGGCAAGAACAATGGGTATTGTTCGACTAATTCCCGCAGATGGCAGCAGTCTCCCTTTATAATAATACGTTTTAATGACATCTGTGTTAACTCTCGGCGGTCCGGCACGTGGGCATAATCACACTACCCGGCTCCATGCTCTTCACACGAATTCCTCCAGACCGACCATTACTCAAGACACCTCGCATTCCTTTCTGTAGTCAGATCCATCGTCACCGCTTCCCTTTTATTTCCATTGCCCTTTCATCATCCATCTTTCTTAACATCATTTTCTTCCTTCCGGCAACTTTTGTCCATTGATTTTGATTAACTTTTATTATGAACTATGGTAAAAAACATACTCTACCTCAACTTCTTTTTCATTAAAGTCAAACTGTACTTCATAATAGTATTGAATTTAATTATTGTGTTAATTTATTGCATTTAAATTCATTATTTAACAGGTTCAGTTAATTATTATAAGCATATAATTCTTTCAACTATAATTGCTATAATTCAAATTAATAAATAATATTGTAGGGTAAAAATCTAATGAAATGGTCTCCACATATAAAACTTTTAATGATATAAACAACGCGTTTCGAACACGTAGTGTTCTTCTTCAGGCATTAACTAAAAAATACCAGAGAGTTATCTATAGTACAAAGTAAATAAGTAATTGAGTAAATACCACATAATAACAGATTGCACTACATTAGAAATAAATAATATTGCTTCAATGAATAATTGTGGAACACTTCTTCATCTTCATAATTAAACGATATTAAAGAATACTGGATTTTTTCGTAATAATTAATTATACTGTAAATATAAGTATAAAAAATTCAAAATGAACTAAGAATATAAAAATCAATTAATAAATTTAAAAATTCTATGAACTTTATTGAATATTGCCTTATAGAGAATAATTTTAATAATTTTGTTTACAAAATATGGATGGTCATTTGGTAAAGGAGTTACCAGTGAAGTTGTCGCTTCCTTTCTTCTTTATCAGATGTGGGGTTGATTGGCGCGTTTAGGGTCCTGAAAATGTTCTCTCATTAACACCGGCGACTTATACTTGTCTTTGCCTCTCTCTCCTCTTTCTTCCCCTGGTTTAGTAGTTCTTTTAAAAACGAGGTAACACTTGAAAGCATTTACCAACTTTTTCCATTTCTTTTACTATTTTTAGGGGTGATTTCCTTGCTAATGGAGTCACGTGTGTTTATTGTGACACTTCTGCTCATATAGAAAGTTAAGAAAAAAATGACCCCAAAAAAAAGTTCGCATAAAGTGATCAGGGAACACAGTTATCTTCTTATATTTTCTCGCCTTATGACAAATGAAACACACATTTTACAACTAGTTTTTTTATTAAAAACTAAACAGTTAATTTTTAGTACTGTTTAAAAACTTTTTTTTGTAAATTTTGTAATCAATACGTACATAAACGAACAAAAAAAAAAACGGTTCAGGATGATAACTGACCGTTTTGCAAATTACACAACTGACACTAGTCAACAACTGATACAACTCAGTCCGATATTTCGATTCTCATTGTCATATATCATTATATCAAAGTGCAAACCACAATAAGAAATGGGAAAAAAAGAATAAGATCTTTCAGAATAACAAGCGGTCTTCGTCAGAGTCATACCCAACAAGACCGTTTGTTAGGGTTGAAAGATCTTAATTTATTTATACCACTCCATTCCTTATTGTGGTTTGAACTTTGATTGTTATTTCACGTGTTTATTGTAAAATCTTGTATATCAATATATATAAAGCCCGTTTTTAGTATTTTGATCCCTACAGTGTTGCAGTCAGGAGAAGTAATATATCTAAGAATTAACGATAAATTAATCTTTGATATTCATATTTCTGATACTTTGTTTTTTGTTGTTGTGTTACTTTTTTAGTATTTCAACCTGTGTTATCCAGTTTGGATCGTTTTTCAGAATTTAAATCGAATATATACACATTAATTAGTCTTGGTTTCTGTTTCAATGTCTGATTACTCCCTCCTGATGGCGATGGGTGTTGAAATATTGCTGTAGTTCTTTTCTTCAGTGTGTTTTCTTTGGGTAATTTGTTATATATATATATATATAAAGATTTCACATAAACACGTGAAATAACAATCAATGATATTTGTTATCATTTTTTTCCCCAAACATCCCTTTCTGGACATTCGTCCTTTCCTGCGCTTTCACCCTTTTAAAATACCACTCTTCCCTCCCACTCTTCTCAACTCCTCACCAGATGTTTTCTAAATCTAGTGTTTCAGTTGGGTTTTTGACTCTGACGAAGGCAGCTTGTTACGGTTGAAAGATATATATATACACTTTTTCGTTGGAAATATGATCCGAAACAGACAAATATAGTTCAATGTAGAAAAAGAAACATTGAGAAATCAAAATCACACATTTACAGTCCCTAATTTTCGGTTTGAACCGTCTTCAGGAGAGATAAGAGAGGGAAACCAAGCGCACTGGTTCAAAAGACCAACCCTTTTGTTTCAAAACTGGTTCAGGGTCTCCAGCTGTCTCTAAACCAGTGCGCTTGGTTTCCCTCTCTTATCTCTCCTGAAGATGGTTCAAACCGAAAATTAGAGACTGTAAGTGTGTGCTTTTAATTTCTCTATGTTTCTCTTTCTACATTGAACTATATATATACATTGCATACTTGGGAGCAGTCTCCTGACATAGATGCCTCAACGAAACGTTGGCCACTTTCAATCCTATTCAACTTCTAGTAAGGCATGATAATTTTTTGAGTTATTTGGGTTACTTTTGAAGAAAAAGATTATTAAAAGTTTTATTTCGATACTCCACTTGGTTAAACATGTAACACTAATACTAAGATTATTACAAATACACCAATTTGTTATGAGATTAGTACGAGTGTTATTAGAGTTATGTATACTGAACCATGCTTACTCAAATAAAATGTTTTGTGAACTTGCCTATCTTGTTCCTCAAACATGTAGAAAATATTTAGAAAATTGGTAATCACTTAAAAGTTGTACTTTTCCGTAAAACATACATATTCGCAAATTAAAAAAAAATAAGAGAACTTAGATTGTTTGACCAGTATGTTTCTCATAAATTTTTGCAAATGACTTTTAAATTAATAACAATATTAAATGAAAAAAAGAGTATTTCGAACATTGAGCAGTTTTTTGAACATGTTTAATGTTAAATTCTTTTCATGTATTATAGAATACTATTACGTATATTACTTGTATATTGTAATCAGTATATTTGGTTATTAATTTATTTATTTAAATAAGTATAAAATTAAGCAATCAATGAATGTAGATAAATAGTATTCTTAACTAGAGAAATGGCAGTGCTTGAGATTAGAAATTCAAACATAATATATATATTTCATTTCTACTAAAGTGACTTTGAAAAAGTTACATTAAATTCCAAAGTCTATTTGTTTTGTACAAATCGGAATGTCAATGAATAGTATTATTGTTAGCATTCATTCAGCATGACTAAAAGATATATATATATCACTTTATTTCAAGTAAAATACAACAGTAAAAAGAATTGTCTGAGCGCGAAGGTTTAAATTAGTCAGTTTAGAAAAGGATATAGTTATTGGTGTAATGTATCTACATGTATACGTTATGTTTTTTTTATTTTTTTTATTCACTCCTGTATTTTACACTTTATTTCCAGAATAGCGAACATTTAGTTTACTCACTTCGTAGTAATTTAACATGAAAGCGCACTTGCTGTTATTAAAATTATTTTTATATCTGTTGGACAATAAGCTTGGTGTTACCGAAGAAGGAGAAGGAAGCCTCAGTGCGGGGGTGTCCGACTGATTACCTAAGCCTCCTAACATGCCCCGACTTTGATACCCTCGAGCGCTTCTTAACCAGGAACCTCCATCATGAAACACTTTTCAATCTAATCTCTCTCCACCCCTCCACAAAAAAGGAGTTAATATCCTTTCGTCTTATAGAGCTTAGCATCATATCCATGTCATATTTTTTTTTATTTAATATTACAACTACTTTATATGATTAATTAGAAAGATTTAAAAGCTTATATAATATATATATATATATATATATATAGTGTATATCTAGCTGTATATTTAATATATATATATATATATACTATATAATATATATATATATATATATATATATATATGTTCAAACCACAATAAGAAATGGGAAATAAGAACTTTCAAATGTAACAAGCGGTCTTCGTCAGAGTCCAAACCCAATTGAGTGTGGTTTGGACGAAGGTTTGGAGTGTGGTTTGATGAAGATCGCTTGTTACAGTAGAATGATCTTATTTCCCATTTTTTTATTGTTGTTTGAACACTGATTGCTATTTCAGGGGTTTATTGTGAAATCTTGTTATATATATTGACTCAACGTACTACTTTGTCTTCTGATGACAACCCCATTGCGGAATGTCCATATTTTAAACATAAGTACCAGTTTACTGCCTTCATTCCTGTTTGATGCTGTATCTCATCTATTGGAGTATATATTGAAACAGCTAATGATAATATTAGATTAACCTTAAGATCTTCTCATAAGAATCATATTTGGCACCGATACCCTGTTCTACACCCAATTTAAACTTAAAGTGTTTGTTTCTACCATAAATATTGTGTTTCCATTATATTTTGTTACTGTATTTTATTATTCGTTTCTTTATCGTTTTTATTTTTATCTATAATCTTTCTCTCATTTCTTTATCCTCACTTACGTTTGCTTTCCCTACCATAAATGTGATGGTGACAGGCGTGAAACAAGATATGGTGGTATACATAACAAAGGTTTTTGTGGAACTGATCACTCCTTAGAGAACTGCTCATCGAGACATACGTGCTTCTTCATCTCCGCCTGAATCAGAAACTGTGGTTTAATTATCGAGTGTTGTAACCGTTCGCTTCAGTTTTGTACTATTTATAATTCAAAATAGTTTATATTGTTTTCTTTGTCAAATGTTAATGGATACAAATACACAACAAGGTATAAAAATTAACTTAAGAACATGAAATGGACAGTTGCGTAAATATTTCTAAAGAAGTAATACATCTAAAATTAGCCATGTTTTTTAAGTAGTTATATTTAAATAATCATAAAATATTTGGATCTATATTTTTTTGCTGAGTATGTGTACAGTATTTTCTTGTTCTCACATGAAAAATCTGGTCGTGACCAAGATTTGAAACTCGGATCTTCAGCATCAGTGGGAAGCATGCTACCATTAGGCTGCTCTGACGCCGGTAGATTTACAAATATAATGAATGTTACGTCACACACAGCACGCTGTTGTGTTGATGAAATTATAAATAAACCTATAAACTAAAATGTTGCTATCCTGGTTTATAAATGATAGAAGTTGTTTCATTTGTTTAATCATGCAGATTTTATCTTTAAATGCTCATTTTATTCATCTCCTTGATACCGCACTTTTGCAATCTGAAGTATCAGGCAAATCAATAACGCAAAAAAAAAATCTTATTACAGAAAAGGAGTGATGAAAGTGTTGAGCAATGAATCGACCTACGTAATTGTATTCTCCCGGGATTTAATACGTTTCTTGCAAAATGAATATGGTGCATTTTATGATTTTTAGCTTTTTATCTCATGACTTTAATAGTTGTTTGGATTCTAATGAGATCGGATGACTGGTTTCTGCACTATTTATTAGTAAAACATCGAAGGTATGCATTTTTTTACGTATTTACTATACTATTACACATATTCCAAGTAATATTTCTTTAACATATTTAAAAATTTTGAATCATCATATATTTTTGAATTCCTACAGAATAATTTTTGACAGAATCGAATTTTTTAAGAGTTATTATATTTATAGTTTTTGACCAAAGAAAAATATTTGATTATAATTCATTTCTAAGGCTGTTACATACAATTGTCTTTGCTTGATTTAAACTTAGGGATTAAAGTAGGTGCTTTCAGATTTCTTATATGTTTTTTTATTTATTCGTATCTAGATACTCTCTAATGCTGACAATTTTATAATGCTAAGGTTTGCAATATCTCTATGAGTCGTTCACTGTGGTACTAAAGACTCCCCAAAATAACGTCCTGTTGGGGTCAAATTAACTATCATTGCAAGCCCTAGTCCCGGGGAAACGGGCATTGCTCTCTTCGGAGGGGACGACTGAATTCACATGAATCCTATAGTAGCCCTTAAACTGTAAGGCATATGTAGGAAGCCTGGCTATTAACGTTCATTTGAATACCTTTTTAGTAAAACATAACTTTTAAATTCTGAATTGTTTATTACTCAGTTATTTTTATCATTTGAGTTACTAATTTCTGGTCAAGGCATCATACTCGTAATTCATTCATTTGTTTAATTTATTTTCTGAAAAGTGTAGATTTTGTAATGAGTAAATAAAAGTCGCATAGTGTCCTACAACAGAACTTTGTAAAAAGCGTTACCTTGGGTATGTATATATACGACCAACTGTATCTATGTATCTGTATGTATGTACCAACTGTATGTATGTATCTGTAATCTGTTGCCGTGATTCAATTTCAGTTAACACAAACAGTCAAGGGTTAAAGGAATCAGGGACAGGGCTCAGAGACCAGCAGGTGGTCGAACTATCCCTGCCATTGAGAAAACCACTGTACTTCCATCAGAGGTGCTTGCCACTCACAGACATTTCATGTTTACAAATATTTGTACAGAATAATGCTAAACACACAGTGAGATCTGTGTTTATTTCAATGAAATAAATTCAACTTCAGTTAAATGAAATCAACATTTTCTATGATTTATGTCAACTAATTTAATTTATCGTAGGTTATATATTTCAATAATATTATATATATATACATTTTCGTTGGAAATGGTTCAGAGACGGTTGGAGGGTCTCCAACAGTCTCTGAACCAGTGCGCTTGGTATCCCTCTCTTATCTCTCCTGAAGACGGTTCAAACCGAAAATTAGAGACTGTAAGTGTGTTCTTTTGATTTCCCTATGTTTCTTTGTCTATATTGAACTATATATATATATATATATATATATATATATCGTATATTTGGGGAGCAGGCCTTCATTGATACATGTTCTATTAAAACCTATGCCTATTTCAATTTTGACACATTTTCGAATTAATTTTTCAAATTTCCTTACCTCTGGCTTCCATAAGTTTGGGACAAGATAAATCAGTCCTAGGAGGACCTAAGGAACATGTCGCAGCAGTACATGGATTAAGATTAACGAGGGAAATGCTAAACGACAACACCGTAATATTAAAACAGGAACATGACCATATAAGACTGCAAATTTTGGAAGCCATGTTTATTCTAGAGAAAGAACCCACTATCAACAGCCAGGCCAGTGGATTCACAAGAATTCTGAAACTGTACGAAGGCAGTCAGAAGACGAACGAATCAATGAGAGGTAAAGAAAAGACCCTGGCGAAACCTCACCTTGTCACTACCTGTTGATAACTTCTGTTGTCATGTTTACGTTGACTTTGCGAATAGTTTGAGTTTTTTCAGTTTAAATTTATATTAGTTTTTTAAGTAAATTGTGAAACTACGATTTTAAATAACTTTCTTGATAATGGTCGACGAAGACGGAAACATGTCGATGATATACAGAAATAAAAATTTTGGAGAACTGATTTATCTTGTCCCAAACTTATGGAAGCCAGAGGTAAGGAAATTTGAAAAATTAATTCGAAAATGTGTCAAAATTGAAATAGGCATAGGTTTTAATAGAACATATATATATATGAGTCGTTATCAGCCTTTGGAGCGATTCACTTCTTTTCCTGAAGACGAGGACGTCGAAATATAGTAGTGAGTTCAGTGGTTTCCTTTCTATGTGTTCTTTTTTAAATTCTAGTTTATATATATATAACAAGTTTGACAATAAACACGTGAGATAACAATCAACAATCAAACCACAATGAGAAATGAGAAACAAGACTAAGATCTTTCAACCGTAACAGAAAAAAATAATTTTTACTATAATAAAATTATTTTTTTCTGCATAAATATTTTTTATATAAAGAGCTATTCAAATGAAATGGATACTCTCATATTTATAATCACAATTGAAATTATATTGTAATAATATTTTTTATACTTTTAGTTTTTATATTTCATAAAAAAAACCTGCTCTTATTTTTATACCTTCTAGAAGCAAATGGCAGTTTAGAGAATTTTGAAGCCCAGTCATTATATAACCTTTGTATATTACGGTACTATTAAATATAACCTATGTCGCTTGCTTGCTTTCATTTTCTCATTTAAAGGTCCAATTTCATTTCAACTGTTGTTTGACAAGCAGTCCAAATTTTTATTTGGTAAATATCAAGGTCAGAGAGATATATAACTTTATCAATATCACATTAGGTAACGCAAGCTTCCTTTGAAAGGTTCTCTTTTTTCTGGCCACTCACGATTCGGCCTTCGCAGAGCCTCAAATATATTATTTTTCCTTGGGGTACTGATGCAAACTAGTGGAAGTAGCGCTGCCTCGGGGCATAGCGCACGCGCCCTCTCTCAATCTCTACCACCCCGCTCCCAATTTGGTTCGCGCTCTTGCCCTATACTAAAGCGAAATTAACTTCAAATTCTTCTTTATTGACTCGCTTCCCTCAGGAAATACCAACTTCATATCAAATATCACCTTTCCTAACTGATCTCACTTGTCAACATATATTCTCAACCAAATTGCTGCTTACAAAAGCAATAAAAGAAATAATACTATTTATAGATCTCTGACATTGACTCATAATTGAAATTACATTTTTGTTTTGCGTAATGATTGCATCCAGTTAACGAAACTCATGGCCTACTTACCTACTTTATAATGCCTTTAGTGAAAAATTTAAGCATCTAATTTTAAAAATTAGGTAATACTGCCTTCACAATCTCACCATAAATCTATCGAAGACTCTGGGGATATTAGTAAATAATAAAAAGGGCTGACCTGAACATGCATTTCATAAGTTTGATAAGTGTGCAATTATCTGGATTTGTTTACATCAGCACTGTATGACACATAGTTCACATTGAAATACCGATTACCCTTATCATGATTAACTGAAAATTAATTATATTTATTTTATATATATATATATATATATATATATATAATATATGACGAGAGCAATAGTCTCTTCTAAGAGGGTTGATAGCTAACGGATAGTTTTTTACTCTTTCTTATTGTACTCCTAAGAAACTTAGAAATTAAAAACACACACTTATACTCTCTAATTTTCGGTTGAACCGTCTTCAGGAGAGATAAGAAAGGGAAACCAAGTGCACTGGTATACAGACGGTTGGAGACCGTGTGATGAGTATTATTATTGTTAAAGTTAAGTAATGCCGATGTAAAGAAACTCATGAAAGTGATGAAAATATTAGCGTCTCCAACCGTCTCAATACCAGTGCCCTTGGTTTCACATCTCTCTCACCTCTCACATCTCTTCTGAAGAAGGTTCAACCGAAAATTAAAGACTGTAAGTGTGTGTTTTTAATTTATCTGTTTCTTTATGTGCATATATATATATATATATATAATATATATAATATATATATATATTGATAAAAGATTTCACATAAACACGTGAAATAACAATCAATGATCAATACCACAGATAATGAAATGGAAAACAAGACTAAGATCTTTCAACCGTAACAAGCGTCTTCGTCAGAGTCAAAAACCCAACTGAACACTAAGAAACTTAGAAAATATTATAAACATTAGTAACGGTCTCTTCAAACTTGATACTTTCGTCACGATGGGCAATAGCCTCTTCAAAGAGGGTTGACAGCTAGCGGATAGTTTTTACTTTTTCTTACTGTACTCCTTTGTTTCCCACAACATCCCTTCTGGACATTAGTCCTTCCTGTGCTGTTTAACCACTTTTAAAATACCACTCTTCCCTCCCACTCTTCTCAACTCCTCACCAGATGTTTTCTGCATCTAGTGTTCAGTTGTGTTTTTGACTCGGACGAAGACCGCTTGTTACGGTTGAAAGATCTTAGTCTTCTTTTCCCATTTCTTATTGTGGTTTGATCATTGATATATATATATATATATATATGAGGTATGTGTGTATGTGTTTGTGTGTATGCACGTATGAAATGGATTTGGACTGAACCGAAGTGTGATGGATATTATTATTGTTAAAGTTAAGTAATGCCGATGTAAAGAAACTCATGAAAGTGATGAAAATATTAGGAGAGGGACAGAAGAAAGTGTAGAGCCGTGTGTGTAACTTGATCCTCAGGAGTGATACTCGGTCATCTATGGGACGTACAGAGATTCCGAGGTTGTTTGACCTACATGCTTCTTAACTATAAACTTCTGCCCCCCCCCCCCCCTCCTCATATCAAACATGCAACCAATCTTACAAAGTCCCTAACGATTGATCTTGTACCTTCAAATCATTTATATACCGTTCGTTTGTACTAGAATGCGATTCCTTCTACCTAGGTCTATCTTGGACAATGCTCAGTCATCGTATGAACGCTTGCAGAGCTTTTATTAACAACCACCCAAATAACTCATTACCATTCATGAACACTCAAACAGCATTTAATGCTTGTTATAAGCTACAGATTTCTCCTTAAGGTGAAGTATTTTTTTGTTTTTTTTTTATTGTTTAAATCGATCCCCTAGTGGCTGATAACGTCAGCCATTTACCGGCTTTGTCTTTGATCGGTGATTCTACAGATTCTACATATGGGAGTCCTAAATATTGCCTAACTGAAGTGCATTTCTAGTAGGGATCTTTAACGAGTACCTGGCATCGTGCAGGCTCGGGACCGACGGCTTAACATCCTCTCCGAGGGAAGACGTACTCAGATTTATTTACCTCCCGCGTGAATAAATCGAAGACCAGGTGAGGATTGAACCCCGGATTACCAGCCCAGAGGCGAGTACGTTAACCACTGAGCTACCCTGGTCCCTTAAGATGGAGTGTTACTCTAAGAAGTTCAGAAAACACTCGTTTGGTCCATATTGTACCTAACTTTAATCGCAGAAGATGAATTTTTTTTCATTAATTGTTTTTTTTATTATTTCCTTTTAATTTGACAAAGTAGGTTGTAAGTATCCATTTACTGTTAGTATTAGTAAGTGAGTTTATAATTATTTCATCTCCTATTTATAACTTTAGTTTGTTCTCCTTATACACCATTTCAAATTTTGTTAATTTTGACTCATCTTTTACTCTTTAACGATTTATTTCTAAACTAATATTTCCTATCAAACGACCACTGTCGGTTCCCCACCGTTATTTTACCTTTGCATTCTGGTCTCCTGATGACTGTTGTGCTTAAAATTTCAAAAATATGTGCTTTTCTAGATCCAGAATATAAAAGTCCACTGTCATGCTCAGGGCAGTGAAAAAATAATAATATAGGCAATGCTTTACACTTACTGGAACAGAGATGCAAAATGCCTTCTCAATACTATACTACTATACAATACAATACTCAATACAATACAATAATACTATGCCTCCTCAATATTATTGTGGAAATTATGAAGCAAATTCAAGAGCCAAGTATAACGGGTGATGTTCTATAATATATCATTGAGAAGAGAACCCTTAAGTAAGTGTTGCATTTACAAATATAAATATTAAACAATAATGTTTTATATAAGTAATAGATTGTTAAAAAGAAGAAAATTGAGTAAATTGGCCACCAATTTGAGAAGTGTAATATTACTCTGTTCTAGCACACTGTGGAATACTTCCAACAGACTTTGGTATACGATATCGGCACTCATGACTCCTAAATAGACTTATTAGGTATTCCCTATGAAGAACAAATCTATTAAAGACTGAGTGAAAGGCCATTGTTTTCCATTAAAATGGGGCTGATTTAGAAGAGAAAAATACATATTTTACGATTAAAATATTTAGTTAGTATATGATTTTACTAAGAGAATCCAAAATTTGTCATGTGCTAAGGTTGAAAATTATTTCTTACTACTACTTTTAATTGGATAAAAATTAATTTTTAATAACTAATTTTAGTGTACTTGAAATTTAAATACAAGTTTCAAAACAGTAAGTTATGATATAGGTTGAATTCAAATGTTGTATTACTTGACTAGAAAAATGGGAAACAAAAAAAATAAAAGGTAATTTAGACTCAAGGTTGAATAAATCACTGCAAGCATTGCAGTAACTAACTAGACTTCAGTGGGATTAGAGATTTATCGCGAGTCTTTAGAGGCTAAAAGGGTAAATAGTTCACATGTTATCGCTTGAGAGAAGTGGGCAAAAGAAATAAAACATTAGAACAGTAAGGGTATGAGAGAGGGACATTTAAAAGAAATATACCAGGGTAAGCCTTAGTACACTAAGCCGTGACATTTCGTCTCATTTGAAACAATTATTGAACAGCTTATTCCTTAACAGCTAGCAATGGACGGATAAGATTCGCAAATTACTATTGAATTTACTTCAACCTCTCAGGTTGTAATATGTTGTTTTATGATGTATTTTATGAATACAAAATGAAGGATTATTGTGGAAGATGCCATTAAAAGATGAACTGCAAATCAGACAAAAGTAGGTGATTCTGTTGTCTTCTTTTCACAGAGATATTATCTTGTTACTTAAATCCAAGTTTTGCTGGATTTAAACTTCTTTTGGGGATTTATATAACCTCACTCCACCCATCGGCTTTCCTTTATAGTAGTGCTATTTTTACTTCCTCATCCTCAATTATTTGTAAATACGAGTACACGTCCAATGAAAACTCGTAGTCCTTTGACCTATAACCAATTCACCTGCTAAAAACCTTTCCAGGCTTAACTTGAATTTGCAGTTAATTCATCTGCACACCCACATTGTCTTGAGTGACATTCATCACCTGCTACAACATAGTTCTGCCTATATTTCTTCGGATCAGGTTCAGACTATACGAGGCAACTATACAGGAACGCCAACAAAAACATAAAACAACTAGAGATCCATTGGCGTGTTGGTCGTATTTAATAGAGAAAATTGAACAACACATTGACTGGATAGTGCACTGGACTAAGATCTGGATAACGGATGTTAATTCACCCTAATGCACTCTGATCCTCAACGGAACCACAAACGGAACATACCAGTTATACAACCTATAACTTCTGAGCTCACATGGGAATAAGAATGGCACTTAAAGGGCATATTTCTCATGGGAAGGGTGCCAGGAGTAGCATTTATCACCTGCTTAATGGTAGCTCTCTTTCTGTTTATATGTGCCTTGTTGAGGGGAATCGTCAGGCATGCAGGGAGTGACGAAGATTTAGCTAGACTAAGCAAGCTTGCTGTCCAAAGGTCAAAGGTATGAATTGATTTAACAGCAAAACTTTTCTTGTGTTGGACACACTACGTTACTCTGTAAATAAGGCTAAGTTTAAACAAGGCGTTCTCTAAACAAGGTAGGAATACATATACTCTTACTCTAACAGTTAAACCTCCTCCATAAATGCCAAGACTTCCTGTATTTCCGAAAACTGTGTCTACCGACTGGACTGTACCCAGTGTAATTGATGCCTTTTATGTAGGTTTGGCTTTTACTAAGCTGAGCCTCTATAGGGGCTTACACCAACCTTATAACCAAGTGAATCCTCACAAACTTAAACAAATTCAGAGCAAATGCTCTCAATCGAGTGAAGAGTGTTGAGGTTATTTGTAATGTTATCTTATTAGCCTAGTGGAAGGTTTTGTCCGGTTAACATTGTTGTTCCTTTAAATAATGTAAATTTCATTTTCTTAGTTAAAAAATTCTTACTTCTGCCTATGAAAAAGGTTTTAAATAAAACCGAAACGTTGGCAACGAGAATTTGATTTTTTATCCTAGAACATTGACCGAATCCCGATTAGAGAACATACCTATTCTATCAAACGGTCGATATATTATTGAATCTGTTATATATATATATATTAAGAAAAAAGATTAATATCTTTCAACAGTAATAAGTAATCTTCGTCAGGGTCAAAACCCCCAGTTGGGTTTTTTCTCCTTTTTATATTGTGGTTTGATCATTGATTGTTATTTCAATCAATCTTGATTGTTATTTCAAGTGAAATCTTGTTTTATATATATATATATATATATATATATATTTTCTTCGGTTTCCTACCTGCATTTTACCCCATATTTCCTCGAAGTCTCCTAATTAGGATGGCATCTCGTTATGTGTCAGTGTTGGCGTCATGATTGTCAGAGTTGCATCGTAATCAATCATGATTCCTATAACATTTCCTACTCTAACAATTATTCCTACCCGACTTCTTGTATTTTTCGAAACGCATAAACGTGTTATCTGTTTTATGTAGGTTTGGCTTCTACTAAGCAGAGCCTGCGTATGAATGCTCATAGGGCTTCCGTTGGTCAGCACAGCAACCTTCCTGTTACCATCCCTCAAAACTCTCGTAGACTCAAGTGCAATGACTGTTTCCTTGTAGGAATTCTTAAATAGATAGCAGCTTCTAAGGGACTTGTGATGAGGAATATATCAGTCTTCTTGGTGTTAGAATAACTCCTCGACTCAATCTCAAATGTAGTTCAGTTTTTTTTTATTCTTTAACGCTTTTTTGAGTAATTATTTATTTGTTTTTACTTTACTATAAGTAAAGTATAGTGATCGTGAAAAAATTCGATCTCGAGATTTTGACGGAATTACATGTTCTGAGGTCCCAGAAGTCGTTTTATGAGGTTTTTAAGATGATGTCTGTGTGTGTGTGGGTGCGTGGGTGGGTTGGTGCGTGTTTTAGCATTGCTTGTTACCACGCTACGGTCCAGAATCTTTGATGGATCAAGTTGATATTTTACACAAAAATGGGCCCCATAAAGACGAAGATCCCTATTGTTTGGGAAGAATTATGCATGATGGGAAAGTCACTTTTTTTGCCAAATACCGTTTTTTTTAAACCATTTATTTCTCCTGAACTGATAACCCTAGAGTTTTGAAATTTTGACATTATCTTTGAGGTTAAAAATGGAACAAACGAAAAATATATTCAGAATTTTAAAACAACGGGAAATATTTTTTTTTCAATAAAATGTACAAATTTTGACTTATTCAATTCAATCTCAAACCTTGTGAGAGCCATACAAGCCATACTGTTTGACGGACAAGAATGAAACTATGCCTATAAATAGAACATTATGTATAGAATGAGTTGAGATATTTTTTTTCAAAATTACATTCTTTAATGGGGCGTTACAGTACGACTTCTGTTTTCGAAAATGATTTTTTGACGCGAAACGGCTCATTAAAGAATAATGAAAATTTGACCATAAATGGAACAAAAAATTAGCAATTCATAAAAAAAAAAACATGAAGTTTCAGTTATGAGAAAGAGCAATAACGCTATAAAAACTGTTTGTTTATCTTAGACTAAGAGATCACCTGCTATACTTGTCGAATTTTTTATATTTGTTTTCATTGTTTACATTTACTTAGAAATTTTTTGACCGATTCCACTGAGATAAAATTGATATTTATGAAGGAACAATTTAAATTGTTTATTGACTTATATGAGATGTAAGAGGAATAATATTGTTGCATGTAAAAAAATCACCGCCAATAAACATAAATAAATTACCTTTGTCTTCCATGGCATGATGGATTTGTCTCATAAAATGCTTTAATAAATCTATATATTGCACTCTTGAGGAAAACTTAATATCAGTTACAATTACATTATAATTGTGAATGTAGTACCTTTCCATGATATTGAAATGTAATGAATGGACTCTTCCCTCAAGAAAGAGGACTTATGTTTGTTGAGAAATATCCAATTTTTTTTTACCACTCTAGTCTAATAGTTCATATTTATTATTTTCAAAAATTAGAAGCTCCCAACTATAAAAGATTTAAATTATATTGAATTGCTGGCTTTGACTTCGATTTGAGTATGTAAACTGGCTAATTACTAATATATTTTTTCTCAATATACATTCATAGCAAACTTAAACAGAGTACAGAAGGCAGGAAAAGGATACCACTCACTCAGAAAAAATTCGTATATATGATATTTGACAAAGGGGAAGGAAAATTATTTTATTAAATACTAAGAAGCCATAACATTCCCAGTATAATAATTCTATAAAAGACCGAAAATGTAAAAGATAATTCAAAATTGAAATCTTTAGTTTAGAGATTAATAAATGTAATTATCGTACTACTTTAATTATAATTCATCTTAAAGCAACATTTTTTCTTCGATTTTTATGATGTTTTTCAGAGAAAGTAAGGGTATATTCCTGTTTAAAATTTGAGAATTTTACTTTAATATTCAATGTAGAAGGATGTCAAGTAAACGATGTAAGAAATCCACTGGCTATTTGAACAGAGGCCATGTTCTCTTGTAGGAGAATATTTCGTATCAAGAAATGTTCACTTTGGTTTTTCAAAAATGTTATTACTGCTGTAGTTATACTAATGAAATCATTTGCATCAGCTGTGTGATGTACCAAAATAAGCTTATATATTGATATGTCCTTCAATCACTATCTGTACTCTTTCAGGTATGAAAGACTAATAATCATATCCCATTTAGATGTTTACATTATGCTTAATTGAGACGTTATATATTATATACTCAAGAAATTTGATATTAAGTTACTTATAGTAAAGTTGAGTGAAGGCCACTCCAGATTTTTTATTTATCATTTTCTTTTTTTTTACACATTTAATTGATTTTAGTTTATTTTTTGATCTATTAATATTATATGGCTATACGTTTAGTTACTTTATTTTCTGTCCCTTTCTCTCCCTGAGTATTTTGGCAGAACTTTTACTGCGACTATTGCAAAGGGATTCTCCAGAGCAGTTCTCGTCAAGCGAGTCACACATGCTCTTCTTATAGCTACGATTCGTCGGAATATCAAAGTGAGTTTGAGGTTAACTTATATATATATAGTTTCTGCACTAGTAAGCTTGGTTTCTCTCTATTCTCTTCTGATAATGATTCGAACTAAATGATAGACCGTAAGAATATTCTTTTTATTTATATATGTATCTTTGTTTGTATTTAACTATATAACAAAATTTTACAATAAACACGTGAAATACAAATCAACGACTAAACCACAGTAACAAATAAGAAAAATGACTAATATTTTTCAACTAAAACAATTGGCCTTCGTCAGAGTCTAACTGATGCTGAGTCAGTTGAACTCAGTCTGACAACTGAGACAGTATTAGTTACTTGTTTTGGTTGAAAGATGTTTGTCATTTTCCTGACACCTAAGACTGGTTTAGACATTGAACTATATATATAGTTACTTTTCTGAGTTGGAGCATAATGCATGAGGCTTGCAAACCATAACATACCGTTCATTTTGAAATAATCTTTTAAAAGTTGTAGCACTATTACAGAAGTTATGGATAACTGAAAGTTCTACTTGACTGTATATAGTTTTCAGTGTTGCCTCTATTGAAAGATTAACCTTTTAAATAATGCTTCAATGGATTAGTGTTAGAGGCTGTGAAAGGAATTAGTCTTTTCTTACATCATAATATTAATGACTCAAATATTACAGAAAAAAGAAGGGTTTGAATGGGTCTCATACAGTTAGTAAAAGCTGGCTTAGTCAGTTGAAATGACGAAAGCGTGAAGTGGGGTGTTGGGTGAGCTAATCTTAAACAACAGGAGTAAGTAATGAGGTGAGACATTCTAAGTCCAAAGCACGGGGTGACTTTGCTTCCACTGAGTGTACCGCTGATCTCATCGTAAGATCAGAGAAAAATATACTGCACTCCACTCATTAGGAATAAATCTTTGAATAAACCTTAGTCCTTGTGTTAACAACGTTAAACAACTTATTTTCATCTTTCCGCTAATTTATGCCTACTACTTAGGGCTGCAAAAATACATTATATTGTCTAACAAACTGCAATTGTTGCTTCTATTTGTACGATCATGTATTTTCTATTTAAACGAATCATTTTGATTACAATATAAATGGATAGTATAAATAAGTCATAGTTAGTGGATATTAGACATAGAAGTATAGAATAGCATATCGGTTTCGGGCATTTCCATTTTCAAGAACCCTGATCCAAATCGTTGAACTGTAGGCCTATGAACCCCCCTTTCACAATTAGTCTCGAAATCTACTGTGGATAGATTTTTTTCATAATTCTTATAAAATACTCTTATAATCCTTTTCATTTGTTTATTTATAATTTTTAAACTTTGATAATTTTATACTTCTTTCCCTAATTAACAAGTCCCTGTGCTTAATTTAATTAATGTAAGTAGTTTTAAATAAGCTATACGTTTTTTGGTCAATTGTCAATTTATTAAATTATCTTTTTGTATAATTAATATATTTCTTGTTCGTTTATTATATAAAGCCCATGTCCTTTTCGTTTGTTTATTATCAGTCCGAAAAAACCAGACAAATAATACTTTTATATTACTTATTATAAAATAAATGTAAATTGATTTTTTAATAATACAATTATAAAATACATTGAATTATTTTATAAGGGAACTGAGAACTAATCACATTATTCAATGTGACTATTTTCTTATTTTCTTAGTCCATTTAATATTGTATATATGTATATACTTACTATTGTCCATATTTAGTTAAGTGATTTAGTAATTGGTTTATTTGAATTATTTAAGTATCATTTAGTGCTCTTTAAATCTTGAGTTTAGTATCCTTCCACATTGTCCTGTTTATATAAATTTATAATATCAATTTCATTATAAATTCCTTGCTCCTGCATTTCAATTATTTTTTTATTATATCTCTTAGTTGAATAATCGGTTGTTTTTCCAATTATTTCTTTCATTAACTTTTAGATTTAAAACCTATCTTTAAGTTATATTGGTTTAGTAAATTAATTATTGTTTTAGTTACCTTGTCCTATATTTCATGTATATTTTTATCTTAATATATTCTTATATTATTAAATATTTTCATTTGATTCTATATATGCGCTAAAATCAATACATGTTTAAAAAAATATACAAATATATTCATACAAATTATTATTGTAAAATATATTCGATTTAAATTTGGAAAAGGATCCAAACTTGATAATGCAAGTTCAAAATCGAATAAAGTAACACAAGTAGTAGTAACAAGATGTTTGTCTATTATGTGTGTTAGTATTTTCGTTTTTGAACTTATGATGAAATGTTACTGAAAATACATGAAAAAATAATCTTAAAAATTCATCGGTCTTTTGAAAAAATGCACTATTTCCAATGGCAATTCATCTACCTTGATTGATGTTGCCGCTTAAATAGTCTAGAGATACGAGTAGGGTCGATGGTGTGTTCCTTGTACATTTCTACATCTTTACCCATCAATGAAATTGGCTGGGCATCCTGCTCTGATCACAAATCTGCTTTCAGGTGTCTTTTATTAAGTGAATAGTGTTCTCCCTCATGTCTGATATTCCTTTCAGGAAAGAAGGTGATAACAAACTCCCAAAGTTTGCATTGTGTAAAGAAGGGAATATTTAACTTGAAGGATAATATGTTTTCCAGAAATCTCTTTTTTATTTCGCATTTTCGGCTTAAGTAGTGTAGTTATGGTTAAACTATTCTTAAATTGAGACTATTTTCTATTTAATTTTCTCATGTGTTTTCTTTATGAGTTTTGTCTCTTCTCATTTCCTCAAGGCAAAATATGTCATTGAGGAGACTCTTAAGTATTTGAAATGCGTTGTTTTCATCACGGTATTTATGTTGGTGTTATTCTTTGGCTTTTTAAATATCAGTACTATAAATTACACGTTGTGACTTCATTTTTGTATAGGCTATAGATAAATGGCAATATCTGTTGGGATTTTGAATATATGTGCTAGTTAGTGAAACAAAGCACAATGGATGCGTGTGTGGAAAAGAAGTAGTTTTGACTAGTGCATGTAAGAGTCTTAATATGCAGTCATGAGTGGGCTTTGAGGCAAATATGTTGAGTAAGCTTTACGAAATAGTCCACCAATAAGGATTGTTTATTTTCAAGAACTAGATTTGATTGGAATAAACAAAATGATTGGATGCAATGCGCTTTTATTACGAATATGGTGCGAAGGAGGGGATAGGGACTTTCTTTTGTGTCCATTGCGTAATGGACGAGGAGTGCTCTAGATAGAAAGAGTTAGCAAGATATGATGCAAGGGGGCTCAGAGATCAAGGTCGAGCGACCCTAGCGGCCAGTAGTAACACTATGGAGCCCCGACAGTTAGCCTGACCCCTGCAGCCTTGCACTAGAACTACACCGCCCCTGGCTATCTTCACATCTCATTCCCATATGTTAGCTCTGAACAACGAGGAATAAATTTCGAACTTAATGTACAAACTTGCCCAGTTTCTTTCCACTTTACCAGTGTTGTTACATTTATTGAAATAACCATAAATCTATATTATTATACATCATCGGTGTTTTAAATATTCCCTTGAAAATATATGATTATAGGATACATAAAAGAAAAGTCTTAAACTACTATATAGACTGTAATCTTATTTATCAGGCTAGGTTTATGAGAATATGAAAATAATACCTAGGTTGCAAACCTGACCATCCTGTATCAGACAACTGGTGCATCACTCCAAAAAACCAAGGTGACCCAGAGCAGAGAAAAAAAGGTCACCTAAGTTTTTGAGAAATTTGGGATACACTCTAAACTAATTTCAGTTTAATTTAATTCGAGTAATGTAAAGAAGTTAGGTATTTATACAAGGGTATTCGTGATTACTTCATAACTAATTTAATAGTTTTAGCCACATAAAAATATTGGATTAAAATAATTATCCGTAAATTTAGTAATTTATTTATGATAGCTGAAGTTAATTACCACAACTTAAAAGTGGTAAACATGAAAATTAAAACTAAATTATGTTATAATTCATATGTTCGTATCATATTATGGATAAAATTTGCAGTTGTTAAACTTAACTATTTTATAAGTAAACGTATGAAGTATCAACAAATTAACTCATTGAGCACTTTTCATTTTTTTAGTTCATAATTGAGCAAACAGACATTAAATTTTTAAAAGGTTTTAATCAAATCTTAAAGTTTATGGTATACGTAATCAAGTCGATAGAAGCACCTGCAGGAAGTACAGAAGTATTATCATGGACTGCGCTCAGTGTTATGGTTTTTATGTAGGTCTTGCTTCAACTAAGCTGAACCTGCAATCAGATTGTCAGGAGGAATTCTTTCGGCCAGCACAGAAAACTTATTATTATTATATATAGAAATTTTCTCAGTGTTGGTGTCTTTTCAACGCGAGTACTTCGCACTTCTTCCTGGTGACGACGGATGTCGAAATATCGAAGTGAGTTCTGTATTGACTTGCTCTGTTCTTTCCTATATGTTATAATGACGGTCAAATGACATTTATTCCGAGTGGCTCACTTCAGCCACTATAAGACATCGCTTGTCGAAACATCGTAGTGAGTTTTTGTGTTATCATCTCGGGATACTTCTCTGTAATTTTATTTTCATTAGTTCGTTGAGTCGTCTTTTATAATTACCTATATAACAATACATAAGTACATACATAATTATAAGTATAGAAATAATTTTTTTTCTTATTTTCGATATTGTATGAATGTATGTATAACTTGCGTTGGATTTCGTCTTCTCGCCATTCAACTTCCTGATAACCCTAGAGTTTTGAAATTTTGACATTATCTTTGAGGTTACAAATGGAACAAACGAAAAATATATTCAGAATTTTAAAACTACAGGAAATATTTTTTTTCAATAAAATCTAAAAATTTTGACTTATAATTCAATCTCAAACCTTGTGAGAGCGATACAAGCCATACTGTTTGACGGACCAAAACGAAAATATGCCTAAAAATAGAACATTATGACGAGAATGAGTTGAGATATTTTTTTTCAAAATTACATTCGCTAAAGGGGTGTTACAGTACGATTACTGTTTTCAGAAAATGTTTTTTTGACGCAAAACGGCTCATTAAAAAATAATGAAAATTTGACCAAAAATGAAACAAAAAATTAGCAATTCATAAAAAAAAATGCATGAAGTTTCAATTACGGGAAAGAGCAATAACGATATAAAAACTGTTTGTTTATCCTAGACTAAGAGATCACCTGCTATACTTGTCGAATTTTTTATAATTTTTTTACATTGTTTACATTGACTTAGAAATTTTTTGAGCGAATCCACTGAGATAAAATTGATATTTATAAGGGAACAATTTAAAATGTTTATTGACTTATATGAGATGTAAGAGGAATAATATTGTGCAGGAAAATGATAACACTCACTCAGAAAAAAATCGTATATATGTTATTTGACAAAGGGGAAGGAAAATGATCTTATTAAATACTAAGAAGCCATAAAATTCCCATTATAATAATTCTGTAAAAAACCAAAAATGTAAAAGATAATTCGAAATTGAAATCTTTCGTTTAGAGATTAATACATGTAATTATCGTACATCTTTAATTAACAAATCACCTTAAAACAACATTTTCTTCGCTGTTTATGATGTTTTTCAGAGAAAAAAAGGGTATTTTCTTGTTTTAAATTTCAAAATTTTACTTTAATAATCAATGTAAAAGGATGTCAAGTAAACGATGTAAGAAATCCACTGCCTACTTGAACAAAACCCATGTTCTCTTGTAGGAGAATATTTCGTATCAAGAAATGTTCACTTTGGTTTTTTTCAAAAATGTTATTACTGCTGTATTTATACTAATGAAATTATTTGCATCAGCTGTGTGATGTACAAAAATAAGCTTATATATTGATATGTCCTTCAATCACTATCTGTACTACCTCACGAATGAAAGACTAATAATCATATCACATTTAGATGTTCACATCATGCTTAAATGAGACGTTATATATTATATACTCAAGAAATTTGATATTAAGTTACTTATAGTAAAGTTGTTTGTAGGCCACTCCAGATTTTTTTATATTTGTATTTATATACGTATATTATTTTATTATTTATTATAAATATTAATTTATTATTTTATTATTGTTTTAATGTTAATTTTTTAATTTTATTTGCATACTTATTATTGTCTTCATTATTATTTAATATTATATTTTTTATCTTATTTTATAAATAATTATTGGAGGGATTTCTATTTTTCCTCTCCTCCGCTGGGGGGCAGCATTGCGGTGGTTCCACGAGTTACTCTGGAGGCCAGTTGCAGTTTACTTCTCATCGCGGGTACTTCGCACTTTTCCTGATGAAGACGGAAGTCGAAATATCAAAGTGAGTTCTGTAGTGACTTTTCCTGTAATTGTCCTATGTGTTAAGTTTATATATATATATATATATATATATATATATATCATTAAATAACTTGCCAACTTTAAGTCTAGTATGTTTCTTACATACCTTCTCGAGTTTTCTTATATTATTCCTCCATCTTTCAGGTACCATATAAATCAACTCACCGAATGATTTGTTTTTATTTCTATTTTCCATATTTACACAGGGCCGACGTTTCGAGAAAACTCGAGAAGGTATGTAAGAAACATACTAGACTTAAAGTTGGCAAATTATTTAATGATACATGTTTAAAAGAAGGTCTGCTCCCAAAGTATACCAATATATATATATATATATATGTGTGTGTGTGTGTGTGTGTGTGTGTAAGTTGATGTATGATATTTTAGTTTTAATTTCCACAATATGAAAACATCTTTCCGTAATCGATGAAAGCTCTACCACCAATGATTTACCGATTGTGAGCTACCAGGCTCAATGATTGCATTTGTTGCCATGTAGGTGACAAGGTATATGTTTAACATGGAAATAGAATACTTCATTACGCCTTATTTAAAGCAGATGGTTTAGTTTTCGATAGCATCAATCCTTTGACTAAATGAAGTCGTGGGCGCTGCTTCAGGGCCAGTCTTTCAAGTACTATATACCTCAGGCAATTATAAGCAGGAAATAATCCAATAGCTGTTACCATTGACATGGCGTTGATTTATGACAAGGTGGCTTCCCGACACAAACACAACTTCCAGTTTTTTGAAGTCGATTTATTCACTTTATCTTCTATTCATTTATAATTTCTGCCTTCTCGTAAATTTATTTGTTTGTTAAAAATGCAAATTGATAATTAAAAAGCAATATCTCTGTATATAAATAATCTGAGATTTTTAATTTGGAACACAAATTTGCATATATACTTTAATCTGTTGAACCGCATTACTTGAGGATAAGGTAGGTGGCAGCAGATACCCATCACAGTGCTATGAAAGCGCAAAATTTTAGAGCTTCTACGGATAATATCAGTAGAACATAATTATGTTTTAGCTATTTTAAATTTTTTTTACTTAAATTTCTATTAAATTAATAACATTAATGATTGATCAATTAATCTCTTCAGAATTAAAAACAATTATTGATATTTCTGGATTCAAACTCTGACATGTTTGACAGTGGCAAGGAGTTTAATGCTTTAAAATATTTGAATTGTTATATTTTGCTGGTTTACATATATGTCTTCTTAATGCGTTTTAAGAAAGGAGAAAACAAATAATTCAAATTGTAAAAAAATTTCAAAATTTTTTCAAGATTATAAATGACTGCTTAATTTATAAATAACTATAAATTGTTCTTATTTCATTGAGGACAAAATGTTATATACAGTTGGTAATCACACTACTGGTTGAATAACTGTGACCTTTATATGTTGACCTTGTTTTCACCTAGTCACTTAATCACAAAAGAAAAAAAACACAGGAGTTTGATTTTCATGTTCCTTTTTATTTAGTGATTTGCCTTTACGAGGCTTTGCGCTATTTGTAGATAATCGAGAAAGACTGACGTTACGATTGAAGAAAAAAAATACAAGAACAAAAAAATTAGGAAAACAAAAGGAATCCCTTTGGAGTGATGGAGTATGTTGATGTAAGGTAAGACTGCTTGAATTTACTGTAGCTAACGGCGATTCTTAAATGAAGTTACTACAGATCACTGAATGCGCTTACAGCCAGCCTCCAGCAACCTCTTCATTGCAACAAATACCCACTACATATTAAGTGCCACAGCGGCCTATCACCAGTATGTTAACAATTTCTTTTTTCAAACTGGTTCTCGTCTTATCGAAAGTATAATCATTTTCAAATATCTCTTTGAATATTTAAACTATCAGCATCTCTTAGGACAGGATTGAGGGACCTTTATAACGATAGAGCCATTTAAGGAAATAGAACGATACCAACATTGAATAACAAATTGCAAGTATAGAATGAAAAATACAACAAACTTAAAATGTACAATAGAATATTTTAGAGACATATCCTTATTAATAGCTGTTTTCACTATAACAAATAGTTTTCACTACAATCGTTATCCATTATTTATAGTAAATGTCAAAACTATTGTGAGTGTTTGGTTGAAGAAGCCTTAGTATCCTTCAGTTAAAGAAGAGTGAAGGGCTTGCAGTGAATTCGCAGGCTGCGGTTTAAGTTACGTGTAACCTAATCGGCGCCGTCCCTTGTGATCAAGCTCTCCCACGGCCTCCAAGTCCACCAGCCACCTGTAAATAATAGCTTTTCCGGTCAGGCACAAAACCAATACTCCTCAATTAACCTTACCTCACAGTGTTTTTTAACTCTTTTTTCAAAGTGAATATCAATTTGTTTACACGTCTACTTAAAACAACTATTTAATCATTCCACTATTCAATAAAGTTACTTTTAATGATATTTAAATAAAAAAAAAATTGAAATATAATGCAGTACTGTTCGGAATTTAGTAAAACTATATTGCTCTCATATATCGCAAAAGCATTGTTAAATAATAATGATGACGTCAAAAGAAGCCTCCTTTGATTTTTGCTCTTAGATATGCTTCAGTCAGTGGTGACAACCTATGACACGTGTCTCACTGCTGATACGCAAGCTCATTTTTGCTGACACACATCTTCAAAGACACAACACTTAAAAATTCAAATATTTCTTTCTCATAAGAGCCAGAGTTCGTTATTAATAATGATATTATTACTTACAATTCAAAATAGGTTTTATAAGATTCGGTCCCAAGAATTAACTCTCTTGATAAGCCGATGTTTCACCGAAAGTTTTTGGCATTTTCAAGGTTTTTTTTTTGAAAAATGCTGAACAATTTTCAGCAAAATATTGGCTTATTATCAAGAGTGGTTAATTCTTTGGACCAAATCATCGGAAAACCTATTTTGAATTTAAGAGTCAGTGGTCGGGAAGCTATATTATTGTTATTATTTACATAAAAAAATATTAATAATTTAATTCTGAATCCAAGTACACAATTCTGTACAGATACAAGTAAAATAATATTGCATTACAATTATACATATTAAAAACATTTAAATATAATATTTTAATTATGATGTTAATATAAAAAAGTATGTAGTTATATATAAAAGTATGTAGTAAATTATATATATTTATATTACTTGATTTTCTATGTTAAGTGTCAATGAAATATATAAAACCAGTCTCTGAATGTAAATCTTTGGTGGCATATAAATCGTGGTGTGATGTGTGACACGCTACGAAAATAAAATTAGATTTTTCAAAATTTTGACACGCTTATTGATACACAAAATTTTACGCATTTTTGCGATGATTAGGTGGTAATCATCTACTATGCAACCGATCTACAAGGCGGAAGTGTAGTCCTTCTAGTTACGATCGCGGTGACTGTAGTTCCAAATCCAAGCATCGCGTGCGATTCCTTTGAACCTGTTTGCATTGAGTAGTTTTATTGGTGATTAGGTAAAATAATGGTAGTCATGTTTTTTAAACCTTTGTTCTGGGTTAACAAACGCTTAAAATATGTGCAAGAGGTAGTTTTCATAGTATAGTCCTGATGAACTGCAGAACTTCGTGGGTCAGTTACAGATATAAATGTAGAACATTTTGTATCAATAGTATAAATAATGTCTGTGCTAACTTTCCCAGTGTACTGTAACTGAGGTCAGTTTGGGACCATAGCGGACACTTAAGGTAGGGACAGTTTACAAAATAAAGACTTCAAGGAAAACTTAAATGACAACCTAAATTCTAATTTTTGGATAGGTCAGCAATTACCTAATTTATCTTGCAAAAAAAGCAAATAAGGCGAAATATTTATTAGCAACATGGCTGTCCACATCGTGAGAAAACTAATCACAAAATTTGATGTTCATGGGTTCAGTCACCAGTTTTCAGGTAGACTACATAAAAATACGGCAGTACTCATATAATGTATAGTAGCGTTTTATTAATATAAACAATCTTTATAAATAAAATAATGATTTTGTCTGTACATTGCTTAGAACTGACTCATTTCAAGTTTTCTTTACGTTTCATACATTGGAGAAACCGAATCCACCCTTAGAAAAATTTCTGTCGGTTTGTCGGTTTGTCTGTTTGTCCGCAAAACTTTGTCACAAATAAACTCAGCTACCATAAGACATATAAAGCTGAAACTTTTACAGTAGATTTGTGTAGGTCTAACTTAAAATATAGGCTATGAATTGATTGGAAATTCAACGTAGAAGTGAAGTTATGGACGTTTAACGCAAAAATGTTTGTCACAAGTAAACTCAGCCACCATAAGACATAGCGAGCTGAAACATTGACACTGGATTTGTGTGGGCCTAACTTAAAATATGGGCTCTAAATAGATTATTAATTCAGTACAGAAGCGAAGTTATGGGGCTTTTAGCTGTATTTTCCTAACTTCACAGACAAGTTTGTTTTGAAAATACACAGGTGTGGCAAGTAGGTATTGTTAGTTGATTTTAATTTCAATTGAGCATATGAATATATTGCGTATTTGACATCATTGAAATGGTGTTTCACAGAGTTAAGGATGTACTATCTATTGAGAATAAATCTTTTGTAAACGAGCAATTCTCAGCCCTTAATATGAACAGGCATGAGAAATCAACAAACAAGTTCTTACGCTATATGAAACCGAGGAAAGAACTTACAAGTCAGTAAAGAAATTGGATTAGTGATGAAGAAGCAGTTCATTATCTAATTGAATTTCTTGACTCTGAATTTATTTCTCCTGGACTGCCTGCTGATGAGTAAAAACTTAAAGTAGGAGAACCAATCATGCTGCAATTTAGTAGCAGTAACAAATTTCATGTTACGAAACATGAGTGCCCCAAAACTGTGCAACGGGACACGACTCTGAGTTCGTGCTCTACACAGGTATGCCATAGAGGCGGACATAATGACTGGATGTGGTATTGGGGAGTCTGTGTGTATACCACACATACCATTGATTCCGAGCCACTGTCTGTTTACGTTGAAATGATTGCAAAGTCCGGTCAGAGTCTATTTCGCAATGACGTTAACTAAGTCGCAAAGGGAGACTTTATCTAACGCAGGAATTCAAGTTAGCAAAACCAAGTTTTTCTCACGTGGTCAACTGTAGTTTACTTGCTCAATAGTCAGAGGTTTCAACTGATTGTTCTTCCATGAACCTGAAGGACAGACAGCTAATGTAGTGAATACAGAGGCATTTGTTTAACACTGTACTAATAATGGTGTTTTCTACTATTCTACAATTTCTAATTATAGTATTAGTATAATACTATAATTGATATTTTGGAATACCAAGTATAATAGAATTTTTGATTCCGTCAAAGACGGGTACATTTGCTAGTATAACTATATAATTCATTAAACAGATCTAGAACTGTATTTGGACGTAGCAGAGTTAATGAGTCATATGTTTTTGCTGACCCTTTTTACTAGTCTTAAGAGCCTCTCTTCTACTGAAGCATTAAAATATTAAATTCAATTTTCACCATCTTCAGCATTTTTCGAATTTTTATTACTGTTTTAAAAATTATTCTTTTTAACTCAAAAGTGCTGTGCAAGCAGTATTATAATTCGAAAATAATAACAAGGTTCATTAAATGATGCTGAAACATGGCCATTAATGTTGTGTTGAAGGCTCAGGCGTGTGTCTCCGGTTACCAGCAGGCTGTGCTGTTATTGTGAGCCCATGTATTCATTGTCACTGCCTAATGGCGAGCTTTGATAATATGGAATCAAGTTGAATTGCATAGACTGCAATAGATGAAGAATCATATAATTGAAATTTTTACATGGCAGTGATCATTTCCTGTGGACGTTTAACGCATTTTTTGTGTAGTTTTTTTCTCCGTTTCTGCTACTTCATTTAGTGTCACGAGTTTGGCTCTGACAAAACCAATCTGACACTAACAAGTTGATCTTGTTGTTTACAGCCATTTTTGTGGTGAATTTGGAGCACCATTCTTTTTCAAAGGTCTATTACTACCTTTTGATAACTACTACAAGAAGTCACCAAAGTATCGGCAATGGATGGATGACCATGATTGCGCTGATGCATTATTTTGTTTTCTTCATGACACACGTAAAATATTCTGGGTAACATACTATTTAGCAGTCTTTTCATAGGAAACAATAATGAAGATATTACTTCACTATTAATAAAATAAAACTTTTTACGTGAGTGTACATGAAATCTGTATATTGTATAGATTACATGTGTAAACAAGCAATCCTGAAACACGTCATACTTTGGAATGATAACAACATTCTTTTCAAGGATTCTAAGGATGCATTTAGTCACTGGAGTCCTACGAAACATACCAACAAGAACACCACTACAAGAAATGAAACATGCTTGTGAATGGCACAAAGTTAAATCACCGAGAAATACACTATTGTCGCTTGATAGGGTTTCAACTTTTCTGAACTTTCAACTCACTTGAACAAATTCAATTGAAGCATGTCAGACCTATTTCCCACACTATCCAGCGCTTTGATGGAGCAAGCAAGAGGATGATTATAAAAGTTATTAAAACACAAGTAACTGTAGAATATGGGGGCCCACGAGTCATGAAGCGTCTCTTATAGCCTCTCTGACTCTACGCTACTCTCACCTCCTTGTGGTGGCCCCTGGACAGAGCGAGGTGGTTTGCACTGCCCCACTCTGACGGACGAGAGTAAAGCGGCAATCTCCTGTCACCCATCGCTTTCTTTCCTTTCTTTTTTCCTATCCTTATCCTATTCAACCTATTTACTTTCCATTCTGTTATTCGTCTAGGTCTCTTGTTCGTTTCATCCTTTGGAGGTAGGAAATTGAACAGTCATACTATTAGTGTGTTAAGCGGCCTGTGTACACTGGTTGGAAGTCACTTGGGTGAGTTTTGGTGTCGGAACGGAGCCTCTGAAATATATTTAATTCATTTCAAATACCTAAATTTTTGAAATTGAAACATAGCTACAGGTGCAGAAGAACTAGGAGACTGGACGATCTGGCCAGAAGCGGAGACATGGATCATGATCAAAAAAGGGACTCCTCCTTGTGCCATCGAACGCAGAGCTGTTGACAAAGCGAACAGTCTTGGTATTCGAGTGATTATTGGAGCAGAGGCTAATGCTTATCATTCAGCATGGGGCAGCAACAACATCAACAGAAGAGGTGAGTTGTTTTTTGATTCTAGTTATAGACAAAAATTATGGACAAATATTGCATATCTTACCTTCTTTACACTATCAGTTATCATGTGTCATGCGAAGCAGTACTTACAAATTATTTTGTCAACTTTGGTTCCTCCCTGCGATAACCCAGTATTCTATAGCTTGTTAGATAGATGGTGTCACACATGACTTCATGAAACGGACATATGTTATTTATGACCACCATTCGACTCTGTTCTATAGAAGGGGAACATATTTAAAATTCTTTTCCGTAAGAACATTAACGATCACTTTGAATTATTACATTGTTATTTGAAAACAAAAAATGCTAACAAGGGTTTATTTTGAAATAATTTGCATGATTGTGTTCATTCTAACTGACTTTGTTTGTTAAGATTGGTTTTTATAAAAGATTTGATGTGTTTTTCATCTGTGAGAGAAGAAGGGAGTTGAAGAATGCGATTAGGGATGGAGATACGATCTACTCTTGACATTGTCGATTGAAATGAGTTGAGTCGGACTGAGCTGCTTGATAAATGCTCCAGTGATATATACGCTTGCTGAAAGTAACGTGACTTGTGTGCACTAACGAAGGCCACAGGGCCTGCGCGTAGCCAAGTCCTTAGTGTGGGAAGATCGTAAATCAACCTGTAGGAAGCTGTTTCAACATTGATTTACTACTTCAAGTGGCAACCCATGAATCCCTCGCTATCGTATACAACATAAAACCGATACTGTTTTTTCCATAGTCATAATTACTGAGAAGGAAGAAAAAAATAAAAATTTGAGTTTTACTGGTAAAAACTGAAAAATGTATCAAGTGGATTGACATTCAGAGATGTGCATTAAAATTGAAACAAAGAAAGTGAGGATAATACAGTTCAAATTACCTGTTAGGTTTTAATTATGACCTTGTCAACTATTTTACGTGTAAATATTCAATTGTTTCTGATGTTAGTCCTAGTATTTTTCTTCTCATGCAGCAAAACTGAACCTTAGAACTATCGTTTTGTTTGGTTATCAGTTTCTATGTTAGCCGGATCATATACATGCATCAGTAAATGTTTTGGACTTACAATAAACGACATAAAAACTACGTGGATCTCCTCCATAAATGTCTTAAAAGAATAGCAATGACAATAAGAGGAATAGAATTGTTTGAAGAAAAATCATTCTACAAGGTTCTAACTAAGCCTAGGGCTAATCAATCATACAAGATATGACTTATTCATACTATTGGAATAGAGAAACAGACAACAAACTAACCATTAAATAGGAATTAAAAACTATTAAAAATAAATTAAAATTAATAATAATATACATATTAAGAATGACTACATATGTTTAAAAAAATAAAACAAAGTAATATATATATAAATAACAGTTAACAGATAACAGTTAACTGTTGTATGCAGTTTGGATCGTCTTACCATTTATCAAGTGAATATATATGTATATCTATATATATTCGCGCTCCGTTCTTCGACGTGGGGAGATCTCTCTCATTTCGTCCTCTTTTCTAGTCTACTCCTGATGATGAACAACAGTTCGAAATATTTAATTCTGTTAGTGTTCTTTTTACTATTTTCTGTGTCGTGCTTTGTGTAATTTATATATATATATATATATATATATATATATATATATATATATATTGATTTGACGTAGACATGTGAAATAACAATCAATGATCAAACCACAATATGAAATGGGAAAACAAGACCTAAGATCTTTCAACCGTAACAAGCGGTCTTCGTCAGAGTCAAAAACCCCACTGATTTGGGTTTTTGTGGTTTGATCATTGATTTAATATATATTAATACATATATATAATGTAAAATTAAAAATTAATTTTTATAAATAAATAATATTTACATAAATGATCATAAATATAAATAAATACCTATGAATAATAAATAAATATTTATCAATAAATAAATTTATATTAATAAGTTATTTAGTTAATATTTATACATTAATAATATTTATATCAATAATATATAAATATTAATTATTTTTTTATTAATAAATTATTAAGAAAAATGAAAAAATAATAATAAACCATGGAACAGCGAAACATTAAAAAATAAATTTAAACTAATTAAACAGTAATCAGTAACTAACTAAACTAGAAGTTAATTATTTAGATAGAATGGGGTCATATTAATTAGAAAAAAGTCGATTAGAAACACAATAATGGATTATGAGCCCGCATAAGTAGAAATAACGCCCCGTTGCCTTAGCGAACGCTCAAACCGGTCACCATTATGCCGATCACCGCCAATGAACGGAGTCAACATAGTAAATTCTAAAATCACAATAAATTGTTGCATAATTCTGAAATTTTTTTTATAGTTTGAGTAACCAAGTGCCAGATTTAATATTCAATTACAAGGAAAGGAAATAATTATATTAAGCAAGATGAGTAAATAAATGATAATTCATTTACTTGGTTATGTACCTACAGGCATACCATGTGGTGCCTGGTCAATTGTTGCATAAAGTCAATCTCCTTCTACTTCCTATCTATCTGACGAGATATCAGTGGGATGTTGTCTCGGTGTTTCTCGTATGTTCAGGCCAACTGCACCACTTGTAGTAATTGACTAATTATATTCTTGTGCCTCTAATCATAAAGATGATAAAAAATTATGTGATACAAGAAATTGGAGGTATTTGAATTTTATTACCACTTTTACCCCTCGTGATTTTCTGCCAACCTTGACAAGCGAAATAGAGTTAGAACTGAGAAATCTCACTTGCTTAGTTTGTAATACAAATTGTGTAAATTACATATGGACTTATTTGAAATTTCATGGATATATTTTATCCCTTTGAAAATTAAAAAAAAGAACTATAACTGGTTGTTTTTGTTATGAGTTGTCTACTGAAATTGGACGGATATCAATTTTCATGGGTGGTCTTCTCCACTTGTGCCCTCTGGGGGTTTTATACTCTCCTGACTTGATCAAGTTGACCTCTCTAAGACCTTCACCGAGAGGTCAGTAGTCTACATGCCAATTTTCAATTACTTCATCCAGCAGTTTGAGTGTCTATTATATTTTTCATGACGTCTTTTACCCTCTTTTGTCCTCCTTCCCTTGACATGATCCCATTTCCACACCCCTAAAACCTTCAGTAATAGATCAGTAATCTACTCACCAATTTACAAAAATTTTTTACCAAATAAAAATTTTATGATTGATTTAAATCATATGAAACTGTTAATGTTAACATAATATTAATCAAATACATATAAATACAATAACTAATATAATTCAATCAATATGTGGTATATAATTTATTCAAGTATATATTATTTAGTTTTAACATTTATTATACTATGCTTTAGTATTTTAATACTAAATTTTAAATTGTGATTACGCTGTATTAGGGTTAAAGCGTGTATAATAACCTGCACAGCTTATGGAAGTATAATATCCGTACAGTCTTTATTTCACACCTTAACACGCGTGATTTCTTTAGAAACTGTCTTAAGAAAAATTACTATAATATTAGAGTAATTAAAAACCAATTGATTTTGCGGACGTACAAGTTTCTATATTCTCTGGCTCTATAAATTCATTATTTTGATATTATTCGTGTACATCTGAGTAGATGGAAAGCTCGACATTAAAAGTTATATCATTTCATTGATAATACTCAACTTTATTATATATAAATATATGTATTTATATTCTTCTTGCTTAGAAGAAGAATTGAGTATAATTTTTTTGAAGTGAACATTTTTTTTATCATCTTTATTTACAATATACAACTACGCATATTACGCGTAACAAGCATATTTAATAATACATTACACAATGACATCGATGCACATGAGCAAAGAATGAAACCCACTGGTTCAACTTCTCACTTTGGGGTTTTTTTTTCAAAGTATATTATTGTAATAGCAGATCCCTGGCCATTTTCTCTTGAGTCGTCTTGGGATCTGAAGGTGAGGAGGAAGCAGGATTCGTACAAATGGATTTGGGTGAAAGAAAGGTTCTTGTGAAATGACCTATAACGATCAGAGGCAAGTTTTGGATGAATGGAATTTTAAGTCTTTATGAAGGGTGTAGTTTTTGACGTAATACGGAGCATTTGTGATAGTGCGGAGGATTTAGATTGCAATGATTGTATTCTATGAATATTGGATGGTTTTCCACAACCCTAAGTGAACATAAATAAGAAAACTTCATTATATATTTGCCAAAAGAGAAATTATTTAGTTCCTCCTCATGTTGTAATTATAAGGGTCATGCTTTGATATCATCAACATAATAACACTGTTCAAAAAAGAAAAAAAATTGAAAAATATTAAGAAGAACAAATATTAATTAAACTATTAGGAAACAACTGTTAACTTCCTCTACACTACCAGATTTATTTACCTTCGTGTTATTGCAAAAATATCTATTCTCCCAACAATAAGGCCTCTTATCTTCATAGCAGTGCTTGCAATAATATTTACATGTTATAACTCAAATGTTTATATATATATATATATCCGAAACCAACGTTTCGGTCTGTATTTAAAACCTTTTTCATAGGCTTTAATATTTTTAGAAGTATAAATTTTGAAACAGAAAAACTAAGAATTACATTACAAATTATTTTTCTTTGTAAAATAATTTGTAATGTAATACTTATGTTTTTCTTTTTCAAAATTTATACTTCTGCCTATGAAAAAGGTTTTAAATAAAGACCGAAACGTTGGCGATGAGAGTTTAATTTGAACCTGAAGAAAATATAACTTTATTTATTTTATTATGATATTTTATATAATATATATATTAATGTCTAAAGTGCAATAATAAATTCAAAAGTAGGCCAACATTTTTGAATTTAAATCATGTTTTGACTCTGATGAGGACTTGATACTTTGGTCAAACAACGTTAGTAATATCTCTGTAGTTATCATTGTTGTTTTTATGTTGATTTTAATAGTACATGCCATATATATATATAAAACTGAATTATATAAAGTACAGAACTGCGGTTTACATTTGAACTATTGTTCAAAATATCAATCATAACAAGTGCTTTGTTGAGTTCTTTTGGTTTTGCCAAGTCTGGTTAGATCGACTATGCAATGAAAAAATTACTTTCTCTATTCTGATGACAAAAATCATCGACTGAAATAGTTTACTTTTTCTTGCAATGTAAATAAGTTATCTATATTAGTTGTACCATTTTAAATTGCGTATTAATCAATGCATAAACTACATTTGATAATCTAAGAAAGAATAAAGACATTTCATCTGGAACCCAATATTTACTAATCAGAGCTTCAATCAAAAGATACATCTAAGAAAGATTGCGGAAAGCTCCTTTAATTTGATTTTGATTCTAAACAATTATTATTTTCTCTTCATGCAAAAATGAATTAATTCTCCTAAGAGAAAATGTTTAAAATTAATATTTAATTTTAAAAATTATCTATATTTATTTAATTACATTAAATATTATTTATTAAACTATTAGGAAACAACTGTTAACTTCCACCACATTACCACATTTATTTACCTTCGTGTTTTTGCAAAAATATCTATTCTCCCAACAATAAGGCCTCTTATCTCCATAGCAGTGCTTGCAATAATATTTACATGTTATAACTCAAATGTTTATATATAAAACTAAAGTTTTAATTTTTTTCCTTTAATATTTATAAAAAAATATAGTATACATAGTGTAATCAGTTATGATGAATTATGACATCTACAGCTTAAGTACAGTCTGAGATAAGTGGTATGTTGAAAGGTCACTATAAGCGGAGAGAGAACCGATACAGGAAAAATACCGCCACAAGGAAAACCAACTGGTTTCTAGGCTTAGGAGTTTTTTGGGTATTCAGTTGGTTTTACCAGGTCATTATAGAACCAGCTCAACAGTTTTTCCTCTTCCTCCAATTTTTGTCTTTCTCCTTTTCCCACAATATTCTCTTTAGTTTTGTATTTCTATTTCTATATCTCTCGGTTTAGAAATGGAGCTACCATAATAAAGACTGAAAATGTTTATTTTGTCTTGTAAGAGTGTTTTTATGTTTATCAGTAACAAATTTCATGTTACAAAACTTGAGTGCCTTGGGAAATGTGAAAATGGACAGAACCATTTTCTCAAATGGTCAACTGTAGTACATCTAATGTGGTGTATACAGAAGGATTTGTTTAACAGTACACTAATAATGGTATTTTTTACTATTCTATAATTTCTAATGATATTTTGAAATACCAAGTAGAATCAAATTTTTAATCCCGTCAAAGACGGGTAGGTTTGCTAGTATATATATATATATATATATATATATATATTGTTAAATGAAGGACTGCTTCCAACTTTTACAAGTATATATATATATATTATAGTTTAAATATATCATATGATATGTGACAAAGGTCGTCAACTATCATTTTATTAGCGTGCTGGGTCTTCTCTCTAATTTTCTTCTTGATGATGGTGATATCAAACATTATAGACTGTAATTAAGCTTCTGCATTGTGTATGTCTATTTAATTCATTTCTAAATTCATATCTATATCGTTTTTATTTTAAGTTTTTTCTGTACACATTAGTATAGTTCATCAAATCAGATAAATAAGTAATAAGACCTCAGAAAATGTAATTCTTAGACTATCAAAACATATTAGCATTATGTTTCATTATTGTTATATCTTTACTAAATAAAATATATATTTATTAATGAAATTATATTGAAAGATTTATCAGTTGTGACGTTTTCTGGGTCCATCTTTTTGGGTGCGCGTGTGGGTGTGTATACATTCATAATTTTGCAATACCTCTATAAGTCGTACTGTTTAACAAAGCTTAATGCAATTTTGTCAGATATATAGTCCATTGTGTGGATATGCGCCCTATTATTTTTGGGCAATATTCCAGTATGATAAAGGCAGTTTATCATACTTTGTGACAATATAAGTATCAATTTCTTTCAGTTCTGGTTATTTTAGAAGACAAATTTTGAATTTATTATTGTCTTTGTATGAGGAGTTTGTGATACAAATTTTATGAAGTTTAGATGATTGAAAACGGCGATATAACGCTAAAAAGGACAATGTGCCACTCATGTTCTTTAGTCTGTTTAGTTTACCTTTCTATTAAAACCTTATCCTTATTAAAACCTTAGTTTACCTTGTCTGAAACCTGAATCTCATGGTTTCAGATAAGTGAATCATTAAGAGTAAAGTTCTTTTCAAAATTGTAAAATAATCAATTGAAATATATTAAGTTATTTCATACAATACATCAATTAGTTATTGAAATACATTTCAATATACATAGTTATTGAAATATATCAATATATTTTAAGTTAATTCATAAAAATGATTACATAATCATAATTACTTATATTATTTGGAATAGAAATGCTTAACAAAATATAAAATAACTATTTGTCATTTTCTTCATTAAATTTAGTGATTTGATTAATACAGTTATTGAGAGTTACAAATCTGTACAACATAGCTGAAAAATACAATTTACTGCATCACAGTAAGGTCAATACAACCGCCTATGGCGTTCAGCAGACGCCCAACCTAACATACGGATTACATTTTCATTGTACTTTGTGGATTAAATCAATTGAATTTATTATTACTATCGTGTGTACATACATAAAACTGAGGGAAACCACTGCAGAAGTTTTTTGTTTATAGTTTTAGTTAGTGTTTATTTTGTTTGAGGATATAAGGAAAGCGCTTTTCTAGGTAGAGATGATGAAATGATTATGTGCGCTAAAGTATGAATGTGTATTGTATTTCGATTTGTCAGTCTATATTTGTTTGGTTGAAAACCAAAGAGATAAGCGATAAATGACATTGAAGGGATAAATACGCGTGATTGACTGCTAAGAGCTCTTTCGTTTCCTACAAGAAGCCGGTACTGGAAGGGTCTGGGCTAAATTTAGCCTTGATTAGCGGTAATGCCTGCTTAGCTTAGGTGTTGACTAACTTGCGTGGGTTTTAATTACATCAACCCACCTGCATGCCTGATCAACACAGTCCCAAATTTGCAAATAAATAATGAGGGCCATAAATATTGGCTAATCGCTTATTTTCTACTTCATCATTGTGATAGACCCCCACTGGTAACTTTGTTTCCGCCCATCTACCACCCAACAGTTACTTGTTACAAACAGGAAAGTAGGAGTATTTGTTCTCGCAACAGTATAAATTTGAAGCAAATAATCAAATGCAAACACAAATTAGATATTTTGTAATTTATGATGCTTAGAGTCAATATTAAACATATATTTTTAATATATTTCTTTTTTTGTTTTTTTTTGTGTGTACAAATTAGATACAATAAATTGATGAAATTGTTTGGTTCTGAAGAATATTACTTATATTAATGTTCTTGTCAATTATGATTTTATTTTCTTGCTTTGATAATATAAATATTTTTAACTGTTAAATATTTATTTTGCGAGATTGTAAAAAAGTGTGGTATAATTTGCACTTTAAAACATCTCATGGAATTAAAATAATCACTGTCTAAGTTTAGATTCTCGTGTCTTACCAATCTAGCCCATAAAATTGTGTTTTGCCTCTATTGAGGTTTTATGATAAGGAGAAAAGAAACATTGGTTGTAGATGGATGATAACAAAGTATCGAGGAGGGTTTTAACGCAATGCTTAGGTTGATTACAAATTGTGATTTTGAAAGCATAAAAGCTTAAAGAAGCAGAAAAAAAGACAAGTGAAATGCATGGAAAAAAGGTTTATTTGTTTTAATTAATTGAAACTATTTTTTTGACAACGAGGCATTGTTCCTAAGTTATACTGAAGCAATTGCAATATCTATAAGTTATCTTGCAGCTCTGTCTCTACCTCAATCTATAAGTGATAAATATATTGTAAACAGAAGAGTTAGCATTTCGTTAAAAATGATAATCTTAATTTCATAATAATCATTCTTGATGATTGGTTACATGACTTTCAAGTCAATTCATTTACACACTTATATGAATGATCAATTACCCTAATTTTTGTTAAGTACGTCTGAATTAGGCTAATGACTGATTACAACTTTTTCTTAACTTACGTAATATTTTTCACCTTTTTTTGGTTGATTAGCGTAATCAAAGGTCTTCAAAGTGGGGTACTATCCCCCACTGAGAGGTAGAAAAATCAGACTGCAAGGGAGAGACAAACATAAAAGAACTTGTTTTCAAAGAATCTAAATGACGAAATACATATGAATGACAGGAACACATATACGGTTTGTATAAGGTAAAACGTGTTCTAAGTTTGCGTGAGGATAGTAAAAGTCAATAGAATCTTCATTGCCATGCGAGCAATTTTGGGTCACCGAACCTCCAATCTTCAACACTTAATGGCACGTGCCTTAATACTGGACACCTTGAAATTCAAAAATATCGCAATTATGAATCCTAAATACTACTAATTCTTCTTAGGGAGTTTTACTATGATTTTGAGAAGCTAATATTCTCGTACCCAACACATCCCTCAGAACAGTCACTGGAGAAATGAACAAGGCGGTAAAATTGATACTATTATCATCTGTTTTACTCGTTTACATACCAAACAGTACTGCAGATTCATTTATCATTTTACTATCCACCTAGACTTGTAATGATTGGTTTAATGAATGATGTTTAATTTGTCTTTGTAATAATTATACTTATTTGCAAAGCATGTCAAATAAGTACGTTTTGGTGAATTGTATGATTCCGTCTAAAAGCAGTGGGGTATATGAAACAAATTCAGACTCCAAGGAGTTGTTACTAGTATAAGAAGATTTTTTAACAGGCCAATCAAGGTACATGTGACTTGAGGAGTAGCCCGAGGCATAATATGAGCCTCATCAAAGTGGACTAGGCCTCATTTTTATCCACTAGTTATATTTGCAACGATTATTTTATATGCTACAGTAAATTAACCATATATATATATATATATATATATATATAATCAACAGAATAAAACAGTTAATAAGAAGTGTTAATTAATCACCAATGAGTTTTGGTTTAATTTTAATGACTCTAAGTGTAAATGTAATATCAAACTCTCTGGTAAATTATTATCAATTCATAGAAAACTGATTTTAAAGTTATTTGATTTTTTAGTGGCCATATCAAGTTCAACAGTTAAAACAAATTTGAGACGGTTGATCTAGAATAGTCTGATATGTTATTGTTATTATTAAAATGAGGACCTTACCAATTTATCTGGTGCAGGGATTTTTCAGTTTAGTCTTCTACGGAAACTTGAAGGTATGCGCGTCCCTCTTAAAATTCTAGTTTACTGTTTTGTATTAATGAGGTCTTTGAAGCTTACTTTTTTTTCTCTTTAGATAAGTAAGGACTGTTTTAGCTGGAATTTCATCCAGAGCTTTCTGCTTTACCTATCTTTCAATAAATTGGATATAATGAGGCATAAGCTCAAAGGCTGTACCATGAAGAATTCATATTCTTGAAGTAACAAAGTCATATGCATATTCTTCTGTATCCAGTATAAAGTTGGAAAGACGATCCAAACTGGATATTCTTCCGTATCGTAACACTGATTATTTACAGTATACAGAAGCCAATCCGCAAAGTAACCACCAGAATAGGGGCGATAACACAACTGCCCGAGGGCAATCTATACTGACCACAATTTTCGTTATACTGGATGCTATGCACTAAATATTCTTGCCCTACATTATCGTAATCTATTCTATAGTTCTTGACTTAAAACCTCTATATATTCGTTCTGATTTGCTGGTTTCTAAGAATGCTGTAAAACGCTTCTTCAATATCCAGCAAATGGTTTAGAAAGAATATTAACTAGTTTTAATTTTTTTCAATCAAAGTGAAGATTTCATGTTAAGACTCCATGTTTGACGATATAATCTCTTACAGCAGAACATTGCTCTCGTTCCCTTAGCCAGCGTTGCAAGGTTTTTATAAATTAGTATTTAATCTAAGAGATATCCCGGAGTATGCCAATAACTTTGATAGCCTTAGGTTTAATCATTTTTCTTCTTCAGAAAGGTATAAGGACCGCTTTAGGTGGACTTGTGCCCGGACATTTCTCCTTTACCTATCTTTCAGCAATTAATCCACAGCTTGTGTATAATTTGAAAGGCAGTACCTTCACGAATTTATTAGGTAATCCACAACTAAAAACAAGAATAGATTGGATAGCTCACTAATATCTAATCTATATCTAATACCTGCACTATTTTTTTTTAATATTACTGTAAATATACTGATCTTCTATTTCACGAATTTAGAAAAGTGATTTATTTAAGATTTCAAAATGGTTCCAGCTTGTCAGAAAATTGTAAGAAAAATCTCAGGTTCATCGAATCATCGAAGAAGTAGATTAAAACTAGTATCCGCTTTGTAATAATGAAGAAAGAGTACATTTCCCACACTTCAATATCACCTAAAGACAATGGGGTTTATAAGCGCACCGTGATCTATATCTGACATTGTTTTGTTCAAGGGTGCAACATGTAGTTGATTAGTTCAACAATTTGTTCAACATATGACCGTCATCCATGGAATGCATCAGAAAGTTATTGTTTGGTTGTGATATTTTTTACATTTAACTGTTTTTATTCTTTAAACTCACTCAAACATTTAAATTTTCTTTTTAAAAAAAACCCTCTAAATAAGAATTCTATTTCTTTAAAACCTTTTTTTAGTCGATTTAAATAATGTAAAAAAATTAAATAAATTGGACAACTTCAACAGGAATTCCAATATTTCAATTTATTTTTTACTTTACTATAAGTAAAGTATAGTGATCGTGAAAAAATTCGATCTCGAGATTTTGACGGAATTACATGTTTTGAGGTCCCAGAAGTCGTTTTATGAAGTTTTTACTATGATGTCTGTGTGTGTGTGGGTGGGTGGGTGAGTGTGTTAGCATTGCTTGTTACCACGCTACGGTCCAGAATCTTTGATGGATCAAGTTGATATTTTACACAAAAATGGGCCTCATAAAGACGAAGATCCCTATTGTTTGGGAAGAATTATGCATGATGGGAAAGGAAAGTCACTTTTTTTGCCAAAAACCGTTTTTTTTAAAACATTTATTTCTCCTAAACTGATAACCCTAGAGTTTTGAAATTTTGACATTATCTTTGAGATTACAAATGGAACAAACGAAAAATATATTCAGAATTTTAAAACAACGGGAAATATTTTTTTTTCAATAAAATGTACAAATTTTGACTTATAATTCAATCTCAAACCTTGTGAGAGCGATACAAGCCATACTGTTTGACGGACAAGAATGAAACTATGTCTATAAATAGAACATTATGGGTAGAATGAGTTGAGATATTTTTTTTCAAAATTACATTCGCTAATGGGGCGTTACAGTACGATTTCTATTTTCAGAAAATGTTTTTTTGACGCTAAACGGCTCATTAAAAAATAATGAAAATTTGACCAAAAATAGAACAAAAAATTAGCAATTTATAAAAAAAAAATCATGAAGTTTCAATTACGGGAAAGAGCAATAACGATATAAAAACTCTTTGTTTACCCTAGACTAAGAGATCACCTGCTATACTTGTCGAATTTTTTGTATTTTTTTACATTGTTTACATTGACTTAGAAATTTTTTGAGCAAATCCACTGAGATAAAGTTGATTTTATAAAGGAACAGTTTAAATTGTTTATTGACTTATATGAGATGTAAGAGGAATAATATTGTGCAGGAAAATGATAACACTCACTCAGAAAAAATTCGTATATATGTTATTTGACAAAGGGGAAGGAAAATGATCTTATTAAATACTAAGAAGCTTATTATTATTATTATTTTAAAGATTAAAATTCCCAGTATGATAATTCTATAAAAGACCAAAAATGTAAATGATAAATCATAATCTGAATCTTTCGTTTAGAGATTAATAAATGTAATTATCGTACATCTTTAATTAACAAATCACCTTAAAACAACATTTTCTTCGCAGTTAAAGATGTTTTTTGGAGAAAAAAAGGGTATTTTGCTGTTTTAAATTTAAAAATTTTACTTTAATATTCAATGTAGAAGGATGTCAAGTAAACGATGTAAGAAATCTACTGGCTGTTTGAACGAAAGCCATTCTTTTGTAGGAGAATAAATCGTTTCAAGAAATGTTCACTTTGGTTTTTCAAAAATGTTATTACTGCTGTAGTTATACTCGTACTAATGCAATTATTTGCAAATAATAAATTATTTGTGGTGTACAAAAATAAACTTATAAAATGATATGTCCTTCAATCACTATCTGTACTACCTCAGGAATGATAGGCTAATAATTATAGCCCATTTAGATGTTTACGTTATGCTAAAATGAGACGTTATGTTTTATATACTCAAGAAATTTGACATTAAGTTACTTATAGTAAAGTAGAGTGTAGGCCACTCCAGATTTTTTTTTCATTGCTTACATTGACTTAGAAATTTTTTGAGCAAATCCACTGATATAAAATTGATATTTATAAAGGAACAATTTAAAACGTTTATTGACTTATATGAGATGTAAGAGGAATAATATGTGCAGGAAAATTATAACACTCACTCGGAAAAAAATCGTATATATGTTATTTGACAAAGGGGAAGGAAAATGATCTTGTTAAATACTAAGAAGCCATAAAATTCCCATTATAATAATTCTGTAAAAAACCAAGAATGTAAAAGATAATTCAAAATTGAAATCTTTCGTTTAGAGATTAATAAATGAATTATCGTACATCTTTAATTATAAATCACCTTAAAATAACATTTTCTTCGCTGTTTATGATGTTTTTCAGAGAAAAAAAGGATATTTTCCCTTTTTAAATTTGAAAATTTTACTTTAATAATCAATGTAGAACGATGTCAAGTAAACGATGTAAGAAATCCACTGGCTTTTTGAACAAAAGCCATGTTCTCTTGTAGGAGAATATTTCGTTTCTAGAAATGTTCGCATGGGTTTTTCAAAAATGTTATTACTACTGTAGTTATACTAATGAAATATTTGCATCAGCTGTGTGATGTACAAAAATAAGGTTATATATTGATATGTCCTTCAATCACTATCTCTACTACCTCAGGAATGAAAGACTAATAATCATATCCCATTTAGATATTTACATTATGCCTAAAAGAGACGTTATATATTACATACTCATGAAATTTGATATTAAGTTACTTATAGTAAAGTTGAGTGTAGGCCACTCCAGATTTTTTTTTGTAGGTATAAAACAAAAAACAGTAAATAAATTTGCTCTTTGTAGAATTAGAATGTTATGAATTTTTTAAATTGCTAATTTTTAAACTGCTAAGTTTTAATGTTTTGACAAAATTTCATTGCTCAATCATTAAAGGTTTTACTATTAAAACACATTTTCTGAAATCATAAAATGTATCCCTTTAACGCTCCTTTTGGCTAATGTAATTTTATAAAAAATGCCTCCTCAGTCATCCTCACATAATGCTCTATTTGTAGGTATAATTTCATTTTGACTTGTAAACCGGTATGACTTCTGTCATCTTCGCAAGCTTTCAGAGTCAAACATTAGTCAAAATTTTGTATATAAAATGTTTTATATTTTGAACATTTTATTGAAACAAAATATTATTTGTTTTAGGATCTGAAGATATTTTCTGTTATTGCTTTTATCACTTCAGTGATAATATCAAAATTCCAAGACTCCATAGTTGGTAGTTTAGGAGAGAAAAAATGTTCTCTAAAAACACATTTTAGCCAAAAAACGTGACTTTCTCATCGTGTAATATTTCCTCTAAACAAGAGGGTAGATGTTCGGTGTATGGCCGTTTTGTGTAAAATATGAATTAAATCCATCAAACTGTCTATACTGTAACGTGACCACAGCGTTTTGGATACACACCCACTTTTTATATCCGAAGAAATTACTGTTGTCTTATACTGGTTTGTGTTCTTTGTTTGATTTAGTTTTTGGGATACTGTTGGAACACAGTTTCATTATTATGTATTACATATATTTATACATGTATATATATTACTGTTATTAGTAGTTTATATTGCATTAGATAATTATTCTATGGATAAATTAGATGTTTTCTCATCAATATTTATTCTTCCTCTGTATTCACCCACTTTATTTACATTTCCTTCATTTGGCCTCATAGTATTTATAAGTTAAACTATTTTTTAGAATCCTTCCAAAGTTCTTCTTGTCGATTACTTTCACCCACAATGTAGGAAACAGGATTATATCTTTCATGAGGTTGGTATTATTCTGAACAGTCATCACTTCAAAAATACTGTTCATTTAAAACTAACAAGTGTTCAGGAGAATATAAGCTGTTATAGGAGTCACCCTCGACATAACAATGCTATGCCTAGGCTACTATCTATTTGATACCTAAAATATTTCCGTCGACCAAATAAATAGAGAAATTTTGAAAACAGCATTTGGGTTTAAAAACTTATAAATCAACAGATACAGTTATAAATGAAGACGACCCAGTAAATTATCCACTAGGATTTCATAATTTATTTTGCACCTCAAGTCTTCCTAGCCACTGATGAAAAATAAAAATATTAGGTATCCACCTAACGTGACCTTCAAAATCAGAGTAGCACAATATTACTAGTGAAAACATAAAGAAATAGTTATCTCTTCCTATTAAGAAGTTCCGATTCCCCTCGAAATGTCTTTCGCGATCACTACAGATCTTAGATTTACAAACACAGCTGTGTTGCGGTTGATTTTGGGGAAAGAGTGGCTCTCTATGGTTTACTGTACGTTTAGGAAATGCATTAAATCAGCGTATTCTCAATCTTTAAAGGTCAAGACAAAAAGTACCGCGTATACAGAAATATTAAGACTAAAACAGTGTCAGTGCAAAAGAAAGAAGAAGAAATGTTATTTTTTCGTCACATTTTATAGTGGTCGAGTGTGCAATAATTTTTATGTTCAGTACATTTAATATCTTTAGATAACAGTCAAGGCATCTGAAGTGGAGGCCAGATGGCCATGATGAACAGCTACAGATGGGCTGAAGTCCCTAGTGATAGATACTGGCAAGTAGAACTGGAAGAGGTAGACCTACAAAAAAATGGAGAGGTGAACTGGACAAATTATATTAATAACTGTTGCATAGATCTGATGAAAACAAAATAATCTCCTTATAGCAATAGAGAAGAGGGTGTGTTATCTAAATGTAGGCTACTTTCCAGACAAAATTTTAAACAATATTTAGATTTAATATAGATATATAAGGGAATCTACTAAGTTCATATTGATTATAATGTTTCAGATGTTATGCTAAACGTATGTTATTGAAAATGAAGCTGTAATTGTACAATTGTCTTCTCTTGAGAGAAAAAACGTAGTGTGAAAGGTAATAAAAGAGTATAAAAGCATAAATATAGTATAAATGAATAAATGAATTTATAGTATAAATAATAGTATAAATGAAAAATAAACTATAGCAAAATGATTTTTGTTTACAATTTATTCTGTATATAATGGCATGAGAAATAGTGTAAACATAGAAAGATATAAATAACTCGTGGCTGTAAAGAAATGTCAAATAGGATAACTGCTGATGGATAACAGCTTGAGAGAACCCAATGGTTTCAAGTATACCAAAAGAAAAACAAAGTTATAAACATACTTTTTAGTTTAGTCTCTTTATACTATTTTTAAAAATTATTTCATAATTTAATAATAACGGTTGTTATAATGCTTCAAAGCAGGCTAGGAGCCAAAGGGTAAATCTGATTAGTTTTACAGGAAAAGATACAAGTGTAACTACAGCTTACAAGCCAAGTTCATGAAACAGAAAACTTAATCCATATAAATCATAAGCAATCTATTTTTTTTAATTACATGTTTTATTACAACATATATAAGTACATAATACCTACTTGAGATGAATTATGTATAAACCCTGTGTTTTCAAGTACAGATTGGAGAAAGTGAGAGTTTGTAGTTTACTTGATAGCAATAGGATTGTGAAAATTACATTTAAACGCAACCAACAGGTTTATAAGCCTTATTTAGTATTAGATGATGGAGGAAACCAGTTCACTATAATAAATCTCATCAGAAGGGGTCTGCAAGTCTACAAAGAGCATTGCACTTCACTCAACCCATTAGATGTGAAATACTTATAACGATTTTGAGATTTTTATGAAGAGCTGCTGTTTTCTTATAACGATAATGCCAGTTCATTAGAGATCTATTCTCAACTGAGAACAGATCAGTAATCATCAATGTATAAGCACCAGCATGAATTCGATCATGAAACGCAACTTCGATCATTTGACAAGTAACCGTGATTGTTGGAAATACAAAAGGAATCAGTCTCATAAACTCATATGATCTAAAAATTAACACATAAACACATTTTTCTGAAATTTTTATAGTATTATTATACTTTAAATAAATTAAAACTCTTTCTGTTATGTACGTACTCGTATATACATATATGTATGTATGTTTCTTGGCCAAATGACTTTATTGTTTTTATTGTGTAGAGTATGGGGATCCTTGAGGTTGTATTGTTTCCGGCTCTAATGAAAGCCATGTACTTAGAACATCTCTTCTATGTAGTGATATCAATTAACATAACGATTATATAGAGAGGTCATACTCCCTCAGAAAATAAAGTGTTGTCATCTAAATGCAGCTTCTCCATTTGAAGATCCCTTGGTCCATTTTTCATTTCTTACATACTCCTGTAACTATGGTCTTGGGAAGACTGGTTTCGAAACAATGAATCCGTTGTCATGATGCCAAGAAGGGTAAAGGGCTTCCACTCCCTCAGTATATACGAATATTGGCAAGAGATATTAGTCTCACTGTGTAGTAATGTCTCATTTCTATTGTTTTGGTGGTTGTTTGTTGGAGATTAGATGACTATTTACGAAGATAACTTGTTTCATGAGGTGCTTGCCTTGGAAAATATTCTGCTGTGGATCCTGATATCTGCATTTACATTAGTTAATAACAACTTTGCAATTTCAACAACATGTTGACAGGATGATGCAATAGACTAAGGCATGAAGGATGGAATATCACTGTCAACATGCACATCAGACTCGGATTCAGACCTTTACTATGCATCAGGTGTAGCTAACATCTATACACCTGAGTTGTTCTTGACTAACAGGCAGAGAAGCAGTCACCATCGTTGATGCCACTATAACTAAAGGTTTGGACTGTGTGTTCAAACAATCACCTTTGATCATTCAAGTGAGAAAATAATCTTGGGCTTGTTGAATGTAATGAAGTGAGTTTTCTATCTGCAGGCACACACATAGGATCATGGTCTAACAAACTTGGTAGCCTCGACGATTCCTGTTGTAGAATAAACCCTCCAATATCAGCTCTGTGATGTACGATATTCTCTTTTGTCCAATAAGGACTTGGTGCTTTATAAACCTTTTCAGGAATTAAAAAGATATTCTATTAGCTTTAAAGTGATTTCAACAAATCGATCTGTTTATAAATCAATTAAATGTTTCATATTTTGAAAATTAATTCGCAGTTAAATAACTATTGATATATTGTTTATTTAGTAAACTCTTTACCAAATAAAACGAAATTAGAGAAAGGGAGAAAATATGACGTGTATGAGTGACGAGAAAGTTCTTATCACCTTGTTATTCCACAAACCCAGAAGATTGCCTCTTATCTCAGACTAACACACACTGAAAAAGTCAATTGATGTAATGAAAACGTACATAACAAATCATCAATATCCTACATATATGTTTTAATGAATTAGTACCATTTTTGCTTTTATTTACCCTTTGTAAGATTAATGAGAGTATTGCGTTTGGGTTAAGATTTAATACCGTTCTTTCAACAGAAATCACGTTTTGAGGTCACCTGAATCCATTAAAATAGGTTTCGCAAATTGTTTTGTTTATGTGTGTGTGCGTGTGCTTTATGAGTGTCTCAAAAACCCAAGAGTTATGGTTACATAGTTTCGTATTAAAGCTGTTGTTACCCTTGAGATGGAATAACAAGTTCAGCACAAATATCACACTGTCTTAGTCAGTACTTTGTCAGGAATATTTTTTTCGTTGTATTTGGTTGGAGAGAAATATCTCCAAACAATGTTGATGAAAACCACTAGTCTTGCTTTTTGTTAGTATTTAATATGTACTGCTAAAATATGCATAGTAATTGCTCTTCAGATTGTCTACACATTGCATAAAAATTTTCCTAGATTTTAAATAGCACTGATATGTTAAATAATAATTTTAATTTTGAACTGATTAAACTGATAAAAAGAAGTAAAACAGTTCTTCTTTCTGGTAAACAATTAGCTGACAAAATAAATAAATTAGGAAAGCTTTCTTCATAAAAAACAGTGTGTGTACTAATGATTACTGTGAATAACCTCTTACTCTGTTAAGGCTATACGTATTTTGTTAGTTGATCAGTCTGATATGTTATAAAATTATTAACTAATAGTCCAAGTGTCATCCAAATAGTACATTTCACATCCATACCTGTTGTACATCCCATACTTGTAACTAAATTTAACTTCAGATTTGAAGTTGTTTAATGACCTTCATAAATATACATAGATAAGTATGTCTACCTTTTATAGTTTTAGGTGTGATTTGATAAAAATCTTTATCTTCTCCAATCAAACTGCCTCTATTCAGATGTAATGCAATCATATTCTATTATTAAATTGAAACTTCATATGTATTAAGTATTATAATGTAATTTTCTTCCATTTAATTTGTTTAACTTGAACTTAATCAGAATATGATTTCGATTAGTATATTTTTGACTTCGTTTAAATTTGGTTATTGCACTTTTTTAAATTTTTATTTTTAAAATAACTCGTTCTTAAAAAACTGTTGAAAGACTTTCATACATAAGAAGATAATAAAAGGATTTATGATTTAAATAAGTTAGAATACCATTTAAATAAGTTAAATTAAGTTGTATTGGTCGGGTATGGTGAAGTGCTCGCATGCTGCTAGATGTGAAGCTTTGATGTACAAATCAACCTCTGCTAAGTATGACCGTATATTTACGCAATATGGAAGTTCAAAAGTATTTTGCACACTGTCTTTGGCGATATGAACTATCTGTCCAAAACCTTTTTAGTTCTAGATAAATTATCCTCTGATAACCTTGTTCAAGGTACACTTTAGTAGTCCTTATGAACATTAAACAACGTCAGTCATGTTTTAGGGGCTGTCAACTAATCTATTGCTGCTAGTTGTTCCTCATTCCACTTTTAGTAACTTGTGGTACATTTTGAGTTATTGGTGTAATGTATATGAATGCGGTGAGTTGAACCAGTCTGTGTTGACGATTCCGTTTAACTTAAGTAACATTCGCAAACTAAGTTACTGTTAGGAAAACTTGTACTTCAAGAGCTGAAAGTGCAAAGTACTTTGGCTTTCATCTTCTCAAACTACCGATATAAAAATACAGAATTTCTTAAAAGATTAGAGCTCATCTTTCTCTTCTATACTACAGGTTAGAGAAAATGGAAGGGATAAAGCGTTCAAGACAACATTTAGATTATCAGTTTATGCACTCTAATGAAGATCTGGTAATATTCCTTGGTAATATTTTATGAACTAATGTAAAAGTAGATTTATAAACTCGTCTACAGGAATGGTTTTACTTTTCAGAATAGAGATCGTATACCAAGTATTCGAAGTAGTCGAATACACGAAGTATTCGAAGTAGTCGAATATACGAAGTATTCGAATATACGAAGTATTCGAAGTAGTCGAATATACGAAGTATTCGAAGTAGTCGAATATACGAAGTATTCGAAGTAGTCGAATACGCGGTTCCTATACCAACACGACTACTTTCGAATACTTCGATACGTATTCGGTCGGCTTGTGAGATATAAATACAAAGTAATCGTATCGGATTCGTTCTTATGAAATGATTGCCCTCTGTTGTATTGAGAAATCGTACAAGTATGAAATAAATAAATCTATTTACTCTATCGAGTTTTTTTCTATTGTTTTTTTTCTCCGTTCTAAGAAAGCATTGTCAACTACAATATTTTTTCAAATCGTTTACTAATAAAGCATTTTTACCTGTTCAAAATGAATCCTAACATTAACATGTGTAATATAAGTAGGGCAGTACGTAAATAGTAATATATTAGTTTTGTGGCTTACAACAATTTTAGACTGTAGAAGGCTTAATATTTGTGTTAATATGTGTGTGTGGCGGGATAAATAATGAGAGTGTTAAGTAATTGGGATAAAGGATTCGATACCCAAGAAACTGGAGAGCCAAATGGGTTAATTTTATTCGAAAGTAGTCTCATTCGAAGTATCGAAGACGGGCTCCGAGTTTCAAATCCGCATTCGGTACGCGAGAGTATTCGATATGCCCATCTCTACTTCAGGGTGAGCTCAAGAAGAGTTCTATACAATATTGCAATAGTTGTATATATGAATCACAATTTACTGCTTATAGCAAAAGCTTGATATGCACGATGTTATCTATGGACGCCTTTAGGCACTCATACAGGACGAGTGATTGGTCAATGGTAGGGGCACATACACAACGAGTGTCATAAAGTAGGCTTTGACGTGCTTATTAAACACCTTTTATGTTTATTTACTACTATTGCTGCTTTAATCAACTTTATACATACAGCATGGTACAAAGGTAGGCTAAATTACTGTATTTATCCCACTATAAATAACACACTGTATACGTGTGTATGTTGTCTATGCATTCCCGAGTGACCTCATTAATCCCAATTAATATATTACATAGTAATCGAGAGTTACTGAAATAATGTTAAGTGCATCGAAAATGTTTATATATATATATATATATACCATATATATCCTTGAAGTTCTTAAAACGAAACTATATAAATATACAGAAGGTTTTCATTATTACAGTCTTAAACTTTTTGTTTAACCATCATCAGGAGAAGCAGAAGAGGGAAGACACTGTACTTCAGCAGAATGGCAGTGCAGCCACAAATTTGTTCGATCATAAAGAAGGTAAATAGATGAATAAGATATAGTTAAAAAGACAGGTGAGAGGGAGAAGAGAAAACAGTAAATAAACATTGAAAACATGAATATTAAATATTAATTAATTAAACAAGTTGAAAAAAGTGTAAAACAAAACAGGAAAACAGAAAACAAAAATAATACAAACTTAAAACCTTATGATAAATAAAAAATCTGGCCTTCACACAACTTTACGATAAGTCAAGATAATATCAAACTCGATGATAACCAACTGCCTTTCTGTTTTGTTTTAATGTTAAGGCTATACATAATTATGTATTTTGTTAGTTGATCAATCTGATATGTTATAAAATTATTAACTAATAGTCCAAGTGTCATCCAAATAGTACATTTCACATCCATACCTGTTGTACATCCCATACTTGTAACTAAATTTAACTTCAGATTTGAAGTTGTTTAATGACCTTCATAAATATACATAGATAAGTATGTCTACGTTTTATAGTTTTAGGTATGATTTGATAAAAATCTTTATCTTCTCCAATCAAACTGCCTCCATTCAGATGTAATGCGATCATGACTGACATTTCTGACCCTGACATCATCGGAGAAACGTCAAAAACGGACTTTGGAGACCTCAAATCATTTAAATCCGAATTTATTGTTTTGTAAAAAGATGAAGGATTGAAAAAGTCAAACGTACATAATTCATCAATACAATGGAACAGAACAAAATAAAAAATCTGGAGTGGCCTACACTCAACTTATCTATGAGTAAACATAAGATCAAGCATTTTGGCAACTTGAAGAATAGATGAAGAGTAATAGATATTTCAAAGCCTGTTGCTAATGCAGAACTTTTTTTAAGAGGTATTAAATATTCTTCTTTATATTAATAAATAGTGTATTAATATTGGGATATTAGTTTTAAACTTCTTTCTTGCAGTTTCATACACCTCTCAATATTTTTTGATTTGGGATCTGGAAAGATTAGCTGTAGCATACATTCTTCAGTGATAGTGAAGAATGAGTGTTCATCTTGGTAATATCCTTAGTTTTTCATTTTAAAAATGGGAGGAATTCTTTTGTCAGACACTTCTGATATAAAACCTGATAATGTAGCTTACTCATAACAAAAATCGGTATCGAGTGATGAAGGACAACATTGTGCTTATATAAAACTGTACAAAAAGTGAAAGGCTGTAAGTATCGGCATCGAAACATAAAAACAAACTAGTTTTTAGTTTAAAAAAATTATTTCCAAATAGTTATTACATTGGTTGATTTTTTATGTCCAAAATTTTTTGACTTTCTTTGTGACATGGAAGGAACAGGTTGCTTACTCATGTTATAGTAGGACTGTTTCAAATAAATGACTTAGTTCGTCACGCAGATGTCGTAATCCTATGGTAATCCGATTATGAACTTGAAACCAACCAAACAACTACAACACAGGCATTTTTGTTATGAATATAAAAATATAAAAAGAAAAGGCAAGGAAGTGTGACCCTGAAAGAAATGACAACGCTCGACTCCGCTGGTCACCTTGAGGCCCACAACCTGGAAGACTTCCCGTTTTATCTCGGACCTTCCACCGCCACTCATCTCCTCAACTCGAGCACTTTACAACTTAAAACTCAGTACTTATCTATCATTTAGGTATTCAATTTATATAAGAAATATGTATTTTTGAATACCTTATTGAAGGAATAGAGTAACTGATGACTATGCTTTACAAACCACTGTATTGTTTTGTTAAAATAATGGTTAAGAAAATTATTTTATGTTTTAAATTTATTCTATTTAATAGGTATATATATACACATATATATATATATATATATTTATTCCTTATTTCCAGTTTGATCTATACATTATATATTATATTTCATTTTATTTTTTAAGACACTCTTTCTTAACTAGTTTCCCTTTTACATCTTTTTATCTAACTTTACCTTTTATGGATTATTGCAGATATTTTTTTCCCTACAATTCCTTCTGATTCATTTATATTTTTCCAACTTGTATTGGTTATCTGTATTTCTGTCTATACTTTCCCTTAATTTTATTACTTCATTACCGGGCACGGGGAGCAGCACTGGCGGTTGCCGTGTCGGTTATTAGCCCTTGCGTCTACAATGTGCTTGGTCTCCCTTTCTCTTTTCTCCTGAAGACGGATTACCCAAAAATTTGAGTGTGTAAGTGTGTTTCTTTTACTCTCTGTGCTACCCATCTTCAATTTTGAACTGTTATATATATAATAAAACTTTCACAGGGTGTAGAATAATACAAAGTCCATTTATGATTGGTATTTGAACAAGAATTTGTAATCAGGTGAAGATCACAATTATTTTGTTTCGTTTTGTTTTCTATGTAATTTTTAGCTTTGTTAAGCCTGATATCATTTAAATTTTTAAAACCAAGAAGTAACTTCTATTAATTAGAGAAACATTGATTCGAAGTGAGAAATCAGTCGAATTTATTATGTATACATGTAAACAAAAAGTTAAAAACACAATAGATTTCAGATTGAAACACTTAAACAAATTAAAACAATGTATCGCCATACATAAACTGAAAGTTAATTAAACTAACGATGATTTCACCTAAGAGAGGAGAAGGAAAGGAAAAAAAGCAGTGAGATAAAGTGGAGAAACGAAATATGAAGACAAATATAATCGAAGTAATAATTATTGTGAATTGTTGTGTTGATTGATAATAACAGTAAATAATAGTATTAATATAATACAGTACTAATTATAATAAAGTATATAAGTATCGGAAGGGATCAATTATAGACTACAAAATTTTTAAATAAACTTAAGAAGAACACAAAACAAAAGATCTTGAACTCTACAGATTGATTTCAGGAGCAGATTTGACACCAAATCAGTTCATATTTTGAAGACAGGAAGTACATGCAAGTAAAAAAGTACCCAAAAAAATCTTTTTTATTAACGCTGTTTCACAAATGGTCTAAACTATCAAGATTTCTTTAAACAAAAAATAAATGAATATTCGCTAGAAAATGAGAGTATGCACTCCAATTCAAATTAGATGTCATTTAGATATTTCTGTTATGCCAAGGAACTCACAGAGGGATGAAGAGGCAGAGAGATATTCTATTTCTAAATTTATAGATCTGTTAAAGTGAAAATCGCAGCAATATCATCAGCAATAAAATCTTTTATATTTTACTTATAACAACATACTTATTTTACCATTCCAAATTATACCAAATGGTTTAACGAACTAATTCGATTTTGTAGTTTTTTTGAAAAAAATGTGAAATAGGAAAAACCTGTAAAGGCAATTGTAGAGATATAATCACCCAGTTTGCTTAGATCCCTGCTATATATTCTCGTAATGTTCTCGACCTCTTCATTCAACACAGTATTTAGTAAGTATTTTTGGCTAAGTCTACAAAGTCTAGGTCTAGGCTACAAACACCTAGCCCTAAAAAAAGTTTACTAAATACTATATATATATGACTCTGATGAATACAACTTGTTAGGTTGAAAGATCGTAGTCTTTTTTCCCCATTTCATATTGTGGTTTGCTCATTGATTGTTATTTCACGTGTTTATGTGAAATCTTATTATATATATATATATATAAATAACTAGTTTCTTCCTGATGACGAGGCCATAGAAGTATAGTAGTGAGTTTCTGTCTCATTTCTGTGTGTTCTTTTTGTCAATATAGTTGATATATATAAATAAGTAATTAAATGAAATGGTCCAGCGGACTTTTAAATAAAAACCAATTAAAATTAAGGTAGCACACAGATAGACAAAGGAATAACTCATTTCTATATTTCGACCATCGTCGTCATCAGGAGGCGAAGAGTTCCGCGGGAAGGTAGAGCGGTGACTGCACAAGTGACAGTTCCTTTGTCTATCTGTGTGCTACCTTCTTTTTAATTGGTTTAAATATATAGGCCGTTGTGTTTCCGGCGTACTTGGTCTCCCACTTCTTTTCTCCTGAAAACAGATTATCCAAAAATTTGATTTATTTAGTGTAGTCATTCTCGCTCACTCACACTCTTTCTCTGTGTGTTACTATTCTTCGTTTTTGAACTGGTTTGTGTCCAGTTTGGATTGAATTTCCAATTTTCTAAGAGATTTTATGTTAAGAACTTTGTTCTCTATATAATTATTGGAAGAATTTTTTTCTGCTAAGTCATTTAAGAACCCAAAATCCTAAATATATATGTAAAAGTAATATTGACACTTACCATTTGTTCACATAGTATAATTTATGACAGTGTTCATTATTCTAACCGAGTAGTTTTGCATTCACATGTTCACTCACTGGTAATCTGGATATAGTAATGCCTCACTGTATGACTTCACTTCATTGGTGAAATTAGAACTTAAGTTAGCAATTAAAGCCATTTTTGCTATTTTTGTTCACTCAAACGATCTGATAGACTAATATAAATAGTAATTAATTAATTGATTAATCAATTTATCATTTGATTCCGTTTGTATATTAAATATTTCATAGTTTTCGATTAATTAATGATTACTAAATTTGTTATTATTTATTAATTAAATATTTATTAATTAATGATTGATGTGATGTTTAATTAATTAATATATTGAATAAATTAACATTTTAAGAGAGGTATAACTCTCTTATTTGACAGAAAAAACAGGTAATTCTTAGAAAGGTTTTTCGTGTTTAGGTGAAACTTATAATAAGAAATTGACTGAATGAAACGACAGCTGTGCAAGAAAAAGACGCTAGCATATATAACTTTTAAAAAAAAACTCCAGAAAAAAATGCAAAAAATCGTGATTTACCGAATAATATTCTGAATAAAATTATCATTATCTTGGTTTTAATTTGTACATTGTACTTGAAGAATAACTTTGCTAAATTAGCCAGTGCCCAAGTGTTATCCATCTTCTTTGAACTGAAAAAGGCTATTAAAAAAAATGAAACAAAAAAGATGGAGCATGATTGAGATATTTTTATCTGGGAAGGAAGGGTGGATTTGTCAAGTTATCTGAAACAATCGAGCAAGTGTGGACGCAGCTGACCTCAGAGACACCTCATGCATCACCCTGTGATGCTATCACGCCATCTTCGCATAATGCTCCTCCCTCTCTGACAAGTCCAAGTAATTATTTTAAAATTAACATACTCGTCCTTTCCAGATCTAATTTATATTTCAGTTTTTGTATACTTGTGAGAAGATTAGAATCATATATTACAAGCATTCCTAGCGGTTTCACCTTAATTATAGCGCCCCTTCTAACAAAATTTTAAATTAGTAATTTTTTTTAAAATTTCTCTTCGATTTAATTTATAAATTTAGTTTATAAATTTTTGTTGGTAACAGTATTTTTAACTGAAAAGCTGTGTATTCCAAGGGCAAAAGAATAAGACTTCAGTTGTATAGTATACAACAGACTTATACAATTTGTGATACTCTTCGGTCGTGTATGTGAACATGTTTACCCACTACAAATGTTTTGACAATTTTCTTATTCTTTCATCCTCAAAAAATGTATATCTAATTATAAAATTAACGATTTATTTAAGCCTTATTATTTAATTTCTTTACGCTGTAATTTCTTTAAGCTATCAATAAGAAAATTTAAGATTTCCATTTTTTAACCTAAGTAATATAATTGCATGATAAATAATTGAGAATGCTACCATTTTTTAAAAATGTTCATTGCACTGAAGAACATAATTTTAAAGCAAAATAGAAAGTAACATTATTTTTGGTACAACAATGGTAGTTAGTAATATATGAAAAATAGTCCATGTTATACTGTAAAATATTAGTTCGGAAAATAATTCATATTATTTCGTTTTCAAAAGCAGATCTGTTTTGGAATACACCTAAAACAGTGAGGCTACGAAGAAAAGTTGAAATGCAACGAAAGTGTTCAAACTATTAGGGAAAAGAAACGAATTGACAGGATACGATGGGTTATTTGTATTTAAATGTCATAATCATTTCTCCTAGAAAGCCTTCAAGTTTTCTTTTCAATATATTGAGCTTTTTTTTTTTCTTATTTTTTTGTTGCAATGGGGTTACAAGTGACACAGCAGAGTTATAAGTGATGATTCTGTTATTATGCATACGTCCTTCCTGAGGTATGACGTGCATAACATGTTCGGTGTAACATGAAATCCCTTGGACATTGGGGATTCCAGTGCTGAACATTCAGTACTGCTGGAACTCATAGACTGCTGACATTGACAATAGTGCACACATTATTTTGCAGTACTTCACAATTTTTTTTTCAATACGATCACGAGTTTAAAGGTTAGACCTTTACAAGAGCGACCTAAATAACTGTATTAATAATTCATTTTTCAACTAGTTATTTAGTAATGGAGTAGTAGCAACTATCTACAACGGAAATAGGCCTTTTGTCAAGGATTTTTCTCAATACAATAACCTTGAATTGAAGACCTTTATTTTCTAGGTGCTGTCTTACTGGGTACATATAGAAGATTGCATATAAAATGAGTTTGACAAGAACATTTATAACAACTTACTTGTAAACTCGAAATGGTGTAAAAAATGCTTGAAGTCATAATGCAATCTCAATCTAATACAAAAACATGATAACAGGGTACGAGACTATGGTGGTATTAATGCTATTATGTAAATAATTTAGCTATTTAAATGATTTTAAAAGGTGTATGTTATCATGAATGTTTGATAATGAACTAAGTGAATGGTTGATATTCGATATCCATTGCCGAACCTGAATCCTTAAGTCCCACTAGTATGTACCCAACGAGTTTCAGTCAAACTGAATGCCTCACATATTTGAATGTATGCACACACGGACAAAATATAGAAACGACTCAAAAATACTTTGTGTTGCTCACTGAGCAGCCCTGTCATATTGACATCTTTAGATTAAATAAGTTTTTTTTTATTACATCAATGTAAATTATTAGTTTCTTAAAAATGTTTGAAGGTAAGCAAATATATAATGCTGTATTAAATACCAGTTAAAAACCAAATGCATTATAACTAATTTCTCGTTGGAAAACCAGTTCATTGGTTTTTTTGCCTCATTTATGTTCTACTACGTTGATTTTGATTCTTAGATATTTTCTTTGACAAACATGTTTTACAGTTTTATATTTTTGATTCATAAGATTATAATTTATGGATTTTAAATGCCATGTAGTGGTACGTGTCAGTTTAAATTTTACAATGAAGATATATTTTTTTATGAGTGGGATTAATACTCATGGGAGAGGCTGTTATTTATCCAAAATGACTAACATGTGTATAAATAGTAAAACAGTTATACTTTACCTCCTTCCAACAAAATGGAAGATAAAAAAGTTAGAAAAGTGTATGTGTTCAAAAAAATACTAACGATTTTAATTATCTGTAACTGAACATCAGCTAGCAAAGATTTAGTAGAAAGAAATATTACTGCATATAATGTATTATGCTTTTTTTTGGAGAATGAACGGCACACTATGGTTAAAGAAATAACATTTGACTTTCCCGACTTTCGTTATCTTTAACAGGAAGAGAAAGATAGTTAGATATACAAGTTGAGCTGTTTTTTGTACTAGTTGGAGATAGCAGAAGAATAGAGCACATAAGAACGATTGAGATAAGCGAATTCAGATCTGATAGCATAATTTATGCTCAGACATAAGAATGAGAAAACATGAACTTAATAGCTCCGATTGCTGCGAATCTGCCTTTCTCTTCTGCAGTCGCAACTTCCTTAGTTTATGGATCAAGATGGTCAGTGTCAAAGAATACTGCTGCTTCTACTCTATATTATCACAATAATGGTGAAACTTGTGTTCTGTGTGATGTTCATAAAGAAACATGGCTCAGGGGCTCTTTTAGAGCTGTCAAACAGTTTTCCAGGTTAATTGTGGAGAAAGAATTTTATTTGTTAGAAAACAAAAGCGTTTCGTAGATACTATTTTCCCAAGAAACAATAATCTCTTAAAGCACCTTTCCGTAATATTAAAAAAAAATTACCGTGTATCCACTAAAATGATATCAGTCACAGATTTTGAAAGTTCTAGTTCTCTATATGACGATAATGTCCATTAGGAATATCATAGAATGTTGGAAGTAAGAGTAAGCATTCACTTCAAAATAGCATTGTTTTTTTTTAGCGTTGTCATTGCAAGGGCAAATAAAGTAGAAACACTTATATAAGTTCCTAGATTTTTGACATTTGATTGGTTTTTTTTTTAAATACTTTTAAGTTTAGAAAAACTTATAATAAATTATATGTTATAATAAAATATTTAGAAGTATAAATTTGTGCTAAACGAAGTCCAACTAACAGGCTTTATAAATAAATGAGAAATGATTTCAGTTATATTACAAACCAAAGTGAATTAAATGTTAAAAACGTGAAATTCAAAAAGCATTATCAAGCCTGGTGTTAAATACAAGGTAATTATGATTAAATATTCAATTACTTTTTCATAATATATCTATTAATATGCTTAACGAAACTTTGAGTTTAGCATTTAATTTAGTGAACAAATAGTGAAATGTCAAACAAGATTTGTATGTGAACTAAGATATTTTAAGTTCGATCAAATTTTTTACAAAATAAAACATAAAAACAGAAACGAAAAAAGAAATCCAATCACTTCTCTTAAAACAAAAAACTGACTTAATAAGAACATTACAATGAACAAGGACTCAGTAGGAGGAGATGAAGCAGCTTACTGTGCGCACCATGCAGTTCTCAGTGTTACCACTCTGTGCCATCGTGAGCGAGGAATCATGAAAAAACATTTAGAAAACACATGGTTCATATTTGATTCTATCGGTTAATGATTTTAAAGTGATCGTTTGAGGTCCTGAATGAATTAATTTTTTTTGAAAAATATTAAACAATTTTTTTTTTACTTTATTAATTAAAGTAACAATGGTTACGCAATTTCAGTTCAGCTATGCAACAAAATCCTTCGACAACTAAGGGATTTGTTCTATGGCTCGGCAAGGGAAGTGACCTCACTGACTAAGCCTGATGAGGTACATGGTTTAGGCCTTAGGAAAATAACACGTTATCAATATAATAACAATAATACTTCCTTTTCATTCGCCGAGCAGAATAGTTTGACATCAGCAAGAAGTTGAATGGAGGAGAAAAGGAAGTCAAAGTTTTGCACGCCTGACAATCTAATTTAAAAAAAAAACCATTAACTTAAGCGACTCGCTGTCATTGAGAGAAAAACGGTCGCAGCTTGATCATTGCAAAGAAATTGCGAAATATAAAGTATTTCAAACGGTTGCATTATTAAATTACTTTTTTCTCTCAGTCTCAAAGAGGAGGCACGATCATGTTGTCACGCTTGTTAATTATTGCGACTAGCTTTTGCTTTTCCTCTTGACTTTAGTTTCCCGAACAAATTTAATTCATCAGTGTTAGTTAGACAACAAAAAATACAAATTTGTTTTGTAATCATAGTTCTCTTATTATAACGTGTTAGTAGCTAACTGACTCTACATTTGTTATAGAGTTCATTAGACTAGTATTGAAATAAAAAGAATGTTTCAAGGCCGTTTATCGAACTAGTTCCTAAAGCATATTTAATACTGGCAAGATAAACTGTGTTCCCAAAACCAGTTAACCTTGGCAGATGACGAATAGAGTCACAATGAGTGCCTTACTTCGCACAAAGCTGCGAAAGAAAACGCTTAATACTGGCGAAGATTAACACCAGTAGACTGACCCATAGTTAGTATACCATTAAGCTTCCTTAATTATTAATGCTAAAAAAAGAGAATTAAGTGTTCAGCTAATGTTATTTTTAGCACAGTTAGTGTAACAATAATAACACTTCAAATATATAAACTTATTTACAACTAAAAAAAATTATTATCAAACTATTTTTATTTTGAATCTCTCAATTAAGCTATCCCAGTTAAATCTTTAGATCCCTTAAAGAAATATACCAACGTATTGATTATGGACTCAAATTTAATTCATTTTGGTAAGACTGGGTACAACTTGTCTCCTTTTTGATGGTTATATATTTGTTTAAATAAATTTAAGCTCTCTCTCTCTATATATATATATAATATAAAACGTGAAATCTTTATAAATATGGACTATTCCACTTACCAAATAAAATAAATTCACAAATATCATGCACATAAAAGCGATCACAAACTGACTGTTATACAGGGTGGGCCTAAAGTCGCACACCGAACATTCAAGGCAATTTTGATTATATAACTCTTACTTTATTTAAAACAAGCTTATCTAAGGAACTATCTCATCTAAGGGACTGTTTTCAACCCTTTCGATGACGCGTATTCTGATTTCATCAGACCCTCTTGGAGGGCCACTTCGTGGTTTGTCTATGACACTACCAGTTTGATAAAATTTCAATATCAAACTGCCTACTGTTGTATGATAGATGGACTCACAATCAGGATAAATTCGATTAAATTTCTCAGCAAATGATCGATTAGTAGCGCCAACTCGCTCGTTTATTGTTTAAGGCATACCTGTAAATTAAAGAAAAAAAGTTTTAAATGCAAATCATAACTAATAAAACTTTGATTATAGTTGATTTTGACATACAATTGAGTGATACATTCAAAAAATGGTAAATTACTCTATGAAAGAACATTTATTATACATCAGAAGAAAGGAAAAGATATTCTACTCCATTAATTCTACCTTGTTTCATATCACACTCCGCGTAATTTCTTGGTGCGCGACTTACGGTCCACCCGGTATTTTGCTTCCACGTGATCAGGGAGAAAGATGTGGCAATCAAAATATAGTAGTGAGTTTTGTGATCCCTTTTATGTTTGTTCTTTATGTGAATTTAGTTTATATATATATATATATATATATATATATTCTTTGAAAACAGAAATACAAATGAAAACTAGACACTAGACTCACCTTCAATATTCCGATCCTGTTTTGGTGACACCTAGAAATAGAAGTGGTTTGGCGAAAAGACGAAAGCCAACTCATTATACATATATATAAGAAATAATTAGCTGGTCTATAAGCAGGCCGTCGGGGCAGCAGGCGTCTCTGTGAAAAAAAAAATTACCGTTATTTATCATGATACAAGATTTATAACTCACAACAAAATAGAATTAATTTCAGTTCCAAAAAATGCTTATTTAGTTAGATTCATATACAAAAAATGAACCATGTAAAACAGAACATAAACAATATTGATTTATTATAATATCTTAAATCCCTGAGAAGAAATCAATCCTCTGAAAGCTATCGATACGGGTAAATTAGAACTGGTCTATTTTGAGAAGTCAATCTATGAAAATCCATCTTGGGTTTAATAAGCATTAGAATATTTTAGTTCATTAAACAAAGTTTCACCATAGTGTAATAATCATCAGGACTGCAAGGTCGCTAAGTTTTGACTCTTCATCATTCCACTCCCTTAATTATCTTACTCATCATTACTCCTTAAATAAACCACATTCTTTTATCTCCCAATGCATGATGCACCCACATGCGAGACACAATCTGCGGAAACCCTGGTTACAAACACACACTTGATTTACATATCAAAGAGATTACCTCCTTTTAAGAGATTGATAAAGTTCTGAAAAAAAATGGTGTTTGTTCTTTTTAACTTAATTTATTGTTCTTCTGAGGGTTTCAATAAAAATCTTAGAAGTTAAATGTTTAGGGATAAAAATCAAATTAAACATGGAGTGGTCTACCCTCAACTTTACTATAAGTAAACTTAATATCAAACTTCTTGGATATATAATATGTAATATCCCATTTAGGCATAATATAAATATCTAAATAGGAGAGTTCATTAGTCTTTCATTCCTGGAGGTAGTACACTAGTGATTAATCCACTTATCACTATATATGCTTATTTTTGAATATCACACCACTGATGCATATGATATCATGACTATAACTACCGCAGTATGAACATTTCTGAAAAGAGAAAAGGTTGATTTCGTGTTACGAAATAATCTCTTACAGGAGAACATGACTTTTCTTCCAATTGCTAGTGGATCTCTTGCATAGTTTTTCTGACCTTGTTCTACATTGAAGATTTCAGACAAAGTTTCAAATCTAAAACTTGAAAATATTCCTGTTTTGCCTGAAAAATGTCAGGATCATGTAAGAAAAAATGTAGTTTTAAGATCTTTTTTATTTGAAACGTTGGATCATTTCATTTATTATTTGTCGAAGAATCTTTTCAATTTTAAATTATGATTTACATTTTTGGTGTTGTATAAAATTATTGTATTGGGAATTTATGGAATGCTATTTTCTTTTTTTATAAAATCGCTTTTCTTTCACTTCGTCAAACATTCAATTTACTCTGAGCGAGTGTTATCTTTTTTCTGCATGCTGAACTATGTTATGAGGTTTCTTCATGTGTGGATTTAAAAAAATATATATTAATAATTAGCCAGTTTTGCATACTCAAATTAAATTCACAGCATGCTTTTCAGTATTACAATTTAAAACTTTTGTAACTGGAAGCTTGAAATTTTTGAAAACAATAGATATAAATTGTTAGACTAGAATATTAAAAAAACTGGATATTTGTCAACAAGGTAATAGGAAAGAGTCCATTCTTGACACTTCAATATTATCCACAGTTAATATGATTCATAAACAAAAAAATTTTTACATTATATCATGTTTTATTCAAGGGTGCAACACATAGATTGATTAGAGCATTTCGTGAGACAAATCCATATATCATACTATCAAATCATGGAAAGCATCAGAAATTATAGGTTTGATTGGCGTTTTTACAAGTAAGAATTTCATTCTTTTACATCTCAGTTATTAAATTATTTAAATATTTTTCATTAACCCTCTACACATTAATTTGATTTCAGAGTATTCACTCAAAATAGTCAATGTAAACAATTTAAATAAACGTAAACAAATACGACAAGCATAGGAAGTAAACCATAGTACAGGATCAATATTCAGTTGTTATAGCTCTATTGCTCTCTGCCGTAATTACAATTACATGAACTTTTTTTTATAGATTTTTAATTTTTTTGGCAAAATTTCATAGTTTATTAATGAGCCGTATACCATCAAAAAAAAATTTTTTTTTAAACAGAAAATGTACTGTAACACCGTTTTGGTAAATGAAATTTTGAAAAAAGTTATCTCAATGCATCCTCTACAGAACATTCTATTTCTAGTTCCATTTTGATCCGTTAAACGATATGGCTTGCATCGCTCTCACGATCTTTCAGATTGAATTTTAAGTCAAAATTTTTACATTTCATTAAAAATAATAAATTTATTGTGGTTTTAAAGATCTGAGCGTTTATTGCTTTTCTAGCCTCAAAGATAATGCCAAAATTTAAAAACTCTAGAATTAGTAGTTTGGGAGAAGAAAATGTAGTTAAAAACAGGTTTTCGGCCAAAAAAATGACATTCTCATCATGCGTAATTGTTCCCAAACAATAGGGCTCATCTACATTATGGGGCCCATTTTTTTCAAAAATATCAACTTGATCCATCAAAGATTCTGGACCGTAGGTAGCGTGGTAACAAGCAATGCTAACTTACTCACCCACACACACACAGATATCACCGAAAAAAACTTCATAAAACGACTTTTGGGACCTCAAAACATGTAATTCCGTCAAAATCTCGAGATCTAATTTTTTCACGATCACTATACTTTATTTATAGTAAAGTAAAAAGGACAAGAAATTTTTATGAAATAAGGGAACAAACTTTAATTTAAGACTATAAATGCCTTTTTCTAATTTATACGGACCTTTATTGCATTTTTGATCTTATATTTATATAAAACTTGATAATATTTTGTCAGTAAAATAAAAAAAATTAAAATTTATCAACAAATCAAAGTTTTAAATTGATGGTTGGTTTGTTTTAATTTTTTTATGACAACAGTATATAATTTTAACAATGAAATGTAATGAACTGTCTCACTAGGGATTTATAAACTGTTTACTTTGAGCAGTTTGGCTGCAGAATAGCGTGTTTGGCCTAGCTGTAAGTTCTTGCCTTTGTAGGATTCTGACAACTTGGGTCACTGCCTTCAGTAATCAATATTGCAAGTCCAAATTCAAACAAGTCCCTAGATTTTTCAAGAAGGAGGCAGACAATCCTCGGTAAGGACTTAAATCTCTAGTTCACGAGCCTGTACGATGTCAGGTACTCTTTAAAGGTTCCTACTCTAGTAAACTCGAGGAAGGCATAGCTAAGGTCTCCTGATGTGTAAATAACCTAGTTTACTCATAGCTCGCAAAAAAAATGTTGCCAAAGAAAAAATGAGCCACAATTCCCGTCCCCTAGAACAACTCTAAAGGTGAAATCTTATGTGGACGGGTGTTAGAAACAAACAAAAAATAATAAACCTCTATGGTAATGGCCGTTGATTTTCATCTTTGAAATGCCATAATTCCACCTATCAAAAATGTTTTGAATATAATCGAAACGTCGCCTGTGAAAGTTTGATTTGAACGTAGATAACCGACCGATTCCTGATTACGTTTGAATCTACTCTTATTTTTGTATATTACGTGATAACCTGTATCATCACATAAAAGAAGAAAGACATTATGCTAAGTTTTGAAGAAATTATTTAATTTTCTGAACAAGTAATATCAGAGAAATTACATTTATCAAAAAACTTAATTATATAGTAAGTTTATTTATGTTAATTAAGTTTTTATATTTATCCATAAATTGTAATTTAAACTTTTTGAAGTTTATTGGTTAAATTCGTATATCTGCTAATTTTTTTTTTTTTGATATGAAGGTGAAATGCATTTAAGCACATAGTGCTGGGCTCACAGGTCACTAAAGTTTAGATATTTGTTTAATTTTAGTGATAATAATTGAGATATCTAGCTGGTAACTTGCTCTTGGCTTGCTCGGATAGAGTAGTCCTATAACTTGTAATGCTAATCAATCATACCTTAAACATTAATGCTTTCATGATGAATAACTAATACCTGGTAGCTGTTGTTTTGCAGTTCTTATCCTTTGGTCCCACAACTCTGGTTTGTGGGTTTCTCCAAACGGCTTTCATTGAAAGCGGACAAATTCAATTGCAGTTAAACATTTTCCAGACTATTTAACGTTGAAAAAACGTCAAAAAATAATTTTGGGGATCTCAAAACAAATAAATCTGTTAAAAACTTGAAGTTAATATTTTTTCATTATCACTTTATTTTAGTTATAGTAAAGCAATACAGTATGTAAAAATTGAATCATTTTATTTCGTGATTTAGAAGGCTTTAAACATTTGGATGACCCCAGAATACATTGTGATTATTTTTATAATTGCACCTGTGTTTGTGGTGCGTGTGTATACAAGTTTGTGTATGTTATGGGATATGTTGTGCGTAAGATGGTTTACGCTTAGGTCAGATCACTAGAGAATGTATCATCTAACCATGAAGTTTTGACGTATTAGATTAGAAGAAGAACGGACTAGTGTTTATTTAACAGACTGAAATTTATTTATATAAGTTTTCACGATAGTGATATGATATGATAAAACTTTCATTCATTCATTTCAATTGAAATAAATAGTCCAAGTAAGAGAGTAAAATCAGCTATTAACTTGAACCTTCTGCTTAACATTTATCATATTCGATTGATTTTAAAAATGTTTTCCAATGAATTATCACAAATATTTCTTTAAAAAATTAATAAGAAAAACATTTTTTATAAAAAAAATTGAACGTGACTATTTTAAAGTAATTTAGAAAATATTGTACATGAGATGGAATGAAGGCAGTTTGATTTGTTAGAAACATTAAAGTTCTTAATTTATTGAAGTTAATATTATGCTGAAAAACAAAATGTTGGTTTAACATACGTGTTTAATGTCATCATAACTGAAAGTAGGGAATTTTTTTTTCTGTCGTTCTGTAGGGTTTACGTACCATTGAGGTAGTTGACATAGAGAACAAGTTTCAGATTACTTAACGTATAAGTAGTGAGTATTCGAGCATTGCAGTGGGCCAAGCAGATAATAATAAATATAAGTTTATAGATATGAAACACATCTTCAATATCATAATGTATCCGTCCCTGCATGTCGAGGCAACACTTAGCTAATAACAACTGAAAGTGCTCCCTGTGGTCTGTTCGAAAGGATTCTGAGGGTCGATATCTCTGGCCTCTTCTCCTGTACTTCATGTTCCCATTGAAGGGACTTGCGTACCGTGACTTGTCAAGTATTTAACCAAGTAAGTCAATAGCACAAGACAAGGGCCACGTCGACTGACCTTGAGAAGCTGTTGAGAGCAGCACTGGCACTGCTTTCGATATTTCATTTAACCTTGAGATTTAATTACACCTTGAACCTGGCAAACCAATAACACACTATTGACCTTAAGATAGCAGTATATCGTGGAAAATTAAAAGTATATTAATTGAAGGAATAACAACCGTGAAGAAAAAAAAGAGGAGTTGGTTGTAATTTATTGTTCGGGTCCTGCTGGGAATTAATTTCAAATATTAGTAAATTATTAAAATGTATAAATGAAAATAGACTTAATGAAACATTTTGTGAGGCATTAAGGCTGCTGGTATTGTCTCTTCGATATTACTTTCTATTACTGATTCAGATGTATGGCATAGTGAGAAGATTAATCCCTTTCTTTGAAATAACTACCATGACCAGACAGGTTAAACAACCCTGCAGGGCTGACCACATTCGAGGTATTTATCAGTAACATTAGACACAACAACAAAGTAATTAACACCTTTACGCAGACGAAGGTAATCTTGTAGTAAGATAACATCTGACTGCATATACAGATAAAGATTATTATTAAATATTGCAATTTATATTTAAATTATATTTACCTCATATTCAAATAAGGTAGTTGGTGAATGAACATTTTTAGAACTTTAACTTTAACACATAAATAAATAAGTACAATCATAAATAACTGGAAAATTGTTTTATAAGTATAAAATAAAAATCTCATGTTAGACGCAACAAGGCTATATTTAACTTATTAACATTAGCAGCCTCCTTCAACAGAAAATACGAATAATAGTAGTGGCATGCGTTCTTCTTTAAGATACTATTATAACTATTTTGTAGTTTCGATATTGTCGATCAACAACTAAATCTCAACTGATAAATTTCATAGAATTAGCCCTTCAAAAAATTCACATATTTAATAGTAATTAATAATACTTATTACTTTACATATTGATTAATATATTTAATAATACTAATAGATAAAAAATTAACTGCGAAATTATGAATATGCCGATAAAATAAAAGAAGACAAATTTTAACAATTACTAGTATATAAGTTTAGCGGTTAGTTAAACGAATGAAAAATATACACAAGAGAATAATTATACATATACAATAAATATACATTATTTAAACCATTGATTCAATGACCTACAGGAAACGAGTGAGACTACAGAATGACGATGACGTTAGGGTTAAAAACAGTTACAACTGACTAAATTCAATTCAGTAGTTACAGATAATATATTTAAATCGTGTTTACAAAATAGGAATTTTTCCTTAGGTTGTTTTAACTGTAAGAAACAATCAAATTGAGGGAAAATCGCGTGTTGTCTTCCTGTAACCTCAATGACTTAGTTTACTCTTGAGAACTGAATTGCCTCAATACCAGTCGAGCTGTGAGGAAGAGATCAGTGATGAGATGGTTACTGTTCACAACAATTTTACTAACAGCCCTTATGGTGCTAACAGTGGTGCTTGAAGTTCCTATTTGGTTCACTAGTAGCTAGAACCCAGAAGGTACAGTCTGTTAATGACGTAACTCTCCAGATGTCTTGTGTTCTCATGGGTATCGCTAGAAATAAGATACATCACAATGTAGTTAAGTAACTTGCTAAAATAATCTTTCTTTAATTTCTTGTTCTTTTTTTAATCAATTGGATCAAAATTTATTTTCATTATCTATCCTAGTATCTATTGTTTGATATCCATATTAATGTAAACACGATTCGATTAAAAGGTTGTTCATCACCATTCCAGAACAGTTTTTTTTAAATGTTAACCGTGATGGACAAACTCTTTGTTGATCACCTTCTTAGTGCAGCACTAAATATGAAAGAAAATGCTAGAATCATAGGAATTGCATTAAAAAAGGTGTGGTTAGATTTTTACAAAATAAACAAAACATGCCTCTTCCTGACCTGAAAACACACATAAACTGACAAATCAATTTGCGAAATATTTTTTGCTACAATTTAAATATATTTTTCAGTGAATTCCATGTATCAAAATTTTGATTTGAATGCCATACTTTTATTACACATATTTCATATAAAGGGTAAATAAAATGAACAATGCACTGTTGTAGACAAAAAATTATATTTAGGATGGGTGAAAAAAAAATGAAGTTTAATAAAACATAGCTCAGCCAGTTCTTTCACGCCTTTTCCAAATGTTACTTTGACCTTGTCTTAATAGAGGATATATTTACAATGTTGAAATTGATTTTTAAGCAGCTCTACTTCTAATTTTATTTACTCTCTAAGCATATTATTTTAGAATATCGAAACTATTGCATTTTGGTTAATATTTTGATATCGACTTTTTAACGGAAATACAATTGTTGAATTCACTGAACTCAGTAAAATTGATATTGCGAATTGGTATATGTGCCCTGTGTTTGTGCATATGTTTGTATTCAGGGGTGTATGTGTGTGTGTGTGTGTGTGTGTGTGTGTGTGTGTGTGTGCGTGTGTAACTGTGGGTTGTGTATAAGTTGAATATTATTTTTCCTCATTTATTATGTATAATAATAAACTCTTATATAACCTTTTATCCATTATAGTATGAATTATATTATTTCTTTTGTTATGTTGATTCTAGGAATTTTGATTGACTTAAGCTTTAGTACAAACTCTGTATATAGAGAAATAGAAACGACAATAAACCGTATCTTAAACGAAAAGATACGTCAAATACATTAATATTACAATTGCGTATATTATTATTTGTCATTCATTAAATGCATATGATGTTTCCATATATCTACAGTTTTGTTATTAATAAATATGTTTTTTTATGACTTGTAGAACCTGCAATACAAGGAAAAATTTAACAAAAATTTTAATGTCATGCAAGTAACTTCTTTTACGAACAAATAATTTAACTGAAAGTGATTATTGTTTAAACAAATATGCAGATAAACTAAGTTCTACTTAATTTAACACTGTTTTAGTCATGTTTTGGTATAAACGAATGCAGATACATTGATTAAGTAAACATTCTTGTCTTCACCTACATTAGCCATACATATATCATATGTTTAACATGGCGTTACATAGACTTCCTGCAGTTTAAGAATGAAAGTATCTAGAGATGTAATTATTTTTAATGAAGGTAATAATGTCATTTCCAGAATAGTGTAAACTGTCTGCCCCTAGTGGGGCCATGCAGCTATAGCACAGGTTGCATTGGCTTTATTTTCCACGTGGTTCTTCGAACCGGAGGCTACAAGGGCCACTGACTCTACCTGTAGCTGAGCAGGTTCAGTAGGACCATTGGTCCGGAGCTTGATCCGAAACTCTTAAAATAAGTTGGTCCTACGGGAGGCGGGTGCCCATGGAGAGGTTTTCTCTCCATTCCGCCAACTGAGGTTGGACTCGTAGTGACTGTTGGTTCTCACCCAGGTTGAGTAGACCCTTGTGGTCTTTTGTGTGAGAAGCAGTAACTTTTCGGCCGGACGCCAACATAGCATACCGGGAAGCTAGAGCCCCAAACCTTGAACAGGAGGAACGGACCACGATCTCAGTTAAGTGGGCTACAATACTGGTAGTTGTTTTAATAGACGCTTTGGCTTTTGATGGGGTACTCAGAGTGGGGAAGAATGAATACCATAACTCGTGCCCTTATATATTCGAAAGAGAGACCTACGATTCTACTCTGTCTGGAATTTATACCGTCCAGGTGGCTTTTAGCCAACGAGAGATTTTTAATCTCTCTATTTTCAGTCTCTTAATATACCAAGAGGCCCTATAATGAGGCCCTGATGGGCCAAATTAACTATCATTGCAACTCCTGATCCCGGGGTAACGGGAATTCCCACCTCGGAGGGGGACGACCCAACTCCTAAGAGTCGTATGGTAGTCCATAAACTGTCAGCATAGGTAGTGCTGGTCATCATTATTAGATAGTGTAAACTGGAACAGATTATATAATAATAAAGACGGCTTTAAAAATCCATACATGTAATTCAGGCACACATTGAACTGTAATTACTGTCGTTCTGAAATACAAAAATAGAAACGACAATAAACCGCATCTTAAACGAAAAGATACGTCAAATACATTAATATTTTAATTGCTATTATTATTAATTATCATTATTAATTATAATAATAATTAATATTATTATCATTATAGGCCCTTAGTAGGATTCTTAAAATGAATTTAAAGTCTTTCCACTGAGTGAAGGGAATTTTAGATATTAGTCTAGATAGATTATTAATTAATTACTAATGAGTAGATAATACATTTATGTACCTATAGTGTGTTTAGTGCAAACTATTCCAGGTGATTAAATTTCTATCTATTAATTCTTTAAAGTTGATTGTTCAAAATTCAATACTATTGTTACTACTATATGGAATGATATTGGTTTGGTTAAATTGAATTGTTATATTTTTTGCTCAGTGTAACTTTTGCTTGTTTAACTTATTTCATCATTGGGAATAAATAAACAATATGTATTAACATGGGGAATGGAAAAAGGCGGTTGACAAGATAACAATGAGGCGAGGCATTCAGGGGAGCTACAAAACAACAGTGAAGAGGAAACGGAAACAACCTGAAAGTAATCATAGTGAACGGAACTCGGGCTGACAGTCGCCGAATATATCACGCCACGGCGAGCCAGTATGCTGCCTCCGCAACTCTTACATCTATTTATTTAGTGTTTAATGCATTCTATTAGAATTACTTCACGCTTAGCAATACACACAAAAAACACAAAACGAAAAAGCGATTCATACTAGACTTTGACTAATTAGAGAGCATTTATTAACCTACGTCTTTCGCTTGAGAAACAAATTTCTCATTTTTATAGAATTACTTTTAGAATTTTACAGAATTTTTATACAATTATAGATCTTTTTATAGAATTATTTCTTTCAGACTCTTTTATAGGTATTAACCATGGTTTATTTAAATTATTTACCCATGCATATTTTTAATATCACAGCTCTTTGTCGTAACTTATTTCCTTTCATTTTGTTAAATAAATTTAAAATAAATATTCATTTAAAATAGAAACTTTTAAAAGTGGTCTAGCTATATCTATGAGTAACTGAATACATCAGAAGTTTTCTGTTATATAAATATAACAGAAGTTTTGGTGTAAATATATATAAAGAAAGAAATCGTTATATATATATTTATTATTGTATGGGGTTTCTATGGGGAGTTGGTTACAACTTCAGGTGGAAACAATTGCCTTTGGCTAGGCTACGACTTTGCAGTTCACTTTTTCTATTACTGCTTCTATGAAATTATACAGGATATTGAATGTTTTTTTTCTTTTCTAGAATGCTTTAAAGGCTTCTAGACTGCTCTGCACTTGGGAGATGTACTACTGTTGTAGGACATGTTAGGATTACTTAGAATGAGATTAACATTTAAGTTTATTCGATCAAATTCCCTTCTGATCAGACAATAATAATAATAATAATACTTTCATGGTAACATTATTACCGTAATTATATGACAATATGAACTAATTACTCTTAAAAACGTCCAGAATGTAATTACATTTTCAAAATACATAAAAGATAAAGGTTGTTGAATGCACTTGAACAGGTCCATGATATCATCAACGTATTAATTATTTTTTAAAATGGGTTTTATTAAAAAAATAGTAAATTCTATATATTATTTTTTTATAATATCATCGTACACAAATGTATTAGTTAGTGAACAGTATTTAGAATACAAGTTGGTATCAAAAACTACTCAATATTTAGTCATTTGAACTATAATATTAAAGAGTATTACTCTTAATATTTTATTTACTTCAATTATATATTGTGATATATTTATATACAGACTTTTTGGACAATAAAAAAAAACAACAAGGACTAAACACAGAATATAGACAAACCATTAAAAATGTAAACATTGGGTGCTCAAATTCAAAAGAGAACATAACAGTAATGAAACCTCCAACAAACATAGACAGTAGCCCGGATGTATAAACCATGTAATGCAGTATACGAAAGAATGTTGAAAAAAGAACAGATTTCAGAGGTAAGCAAATATTGATCTCTATACTTCTGAAATAATGTAAAAACAATGAAAAAATAATAGTAATAACAAAAAAAATCATTAATATCTATTTATAAATATATTTATAAATATAAAATAAATATGAATTACATTCATATTTATAATACACATTTATCAATCAATACCTCTCTATTTCCCTTCATGTAAAAAATTTAAAATGTAAACAATATCCAATATTGTACTAGTAATAGCGCTAATTGTAAAAAAACGTCTTGTAGCCCTGAAGATGACAGAAATATATGTCGAATCGTTGGCGAGAGAAATAGATCAATCATAAGGCTGCAAACATAAAAAAAAAATTATACATAGACTATGACACTTTGTAGTTTAGATCATGGTAAAGTAAGTTGCAATAGTATTACACCTATACTAATTGTGTAAAACATCAATTTCCTGATATTGATAACGTTGTGTTTCCCTAGGCTTCCTGAAACAAGTTTTAATGGTTTCTCATTATATCTGAATGTGTATTACCGTATTATAAATTTTTTATCATGTAAAAACCACATCTTTCAGGGCATTTTAATAAATTTGACAGGCATTAAATTCTTGTGGTGGAAAACCCAATTATTCTTGAGTAATATTGCCTAATGTTTTAATATAAACCTTATTTTGGAGGTTCAGGTCATTGTTTGAAATCTCCTCGGTTCACAGATCTATGTTAAAAAAGAGAATGCTTTTATCTGTACGGTTAGTTTTCAAAAAAAATAAATGACAGCTAAACGGAGTTGCCATCACCTTGTGTTAGTTGACTTATTCGCTAATCGAGCGTCAGTGGGTTTATTGTGCTAAATGGGAGAATGAATGAACAAGTGACCCCGAGTGAAAAAAATAGAAGCAATGCATGGAATTTCTATGTTTTACGTAGAAAGTATTATTCAAAGTAAATGAGAGTAAAATTACAAATATTAGATTATCCAAGAAAAAAAATGAAATATTTACTTTCCTCTTCTTATTCTAAATACTGTAAAAGTTACTGAAAAACAATTATTTATTATTATTTGAAAAAGAAAAAAATAGTTGAAGGTATTTAATCTGTTGTTTTCCAATGTGACAAATGCAGATCCCATTGTAAAATGAGCTGTAGAACCCTCTATTTAACATTGCATCTAATAAAAGTATGTTGCATATTTACCTGGTGATAAGTTTTCGTAGGACGCGTTATAAATAGAATAAATATATAATGTAACAATAATAATACTAATATGAATAATATTTAGTTAATTTTAATCCAATTCCTCTGATAAGAATAATATATTATGTAAAAAAAAACTTATTGGAAGATATCTGCATATGGTAAAGTTAGAAAGAAAAGCTGTGATTGGTCAAGGCAGCTCCCAATGAATATCTGTTACGGTCTGCCTCTTCGCTGCCATACATTTTCCGACGAATTGTCTGCGGTTTCCCACACTTCCCCTTCTACGTACGATTCGACCCGGCCCATTTAGCGCTTCACTCAGTTTCACGGTCTGCTCAAAATGGAGTCTATTTCTTTTATTCCCCGCTAAATCAAGTTCATTATTTCAGTAAAGGTCAGGTTTTTTTTTTGGTGAATTTGCAATCTTTTTTTATAGGCATTAACTTCTTGTGGTCTTTGATGTAATTTTTTAAACCAGTAATATTTATCAAAATTATAGTTTGAACAAAGTTTATATTTTTGTGAATATAAATTTTCAAAATGAATATTGAAAACATTACTATTATAATACTTTATTATTATAAACTGACTTAAACTCTGGCCTCTTTGTGTTATTTCTTTTTTTTTACTTTTATTCACTAGTACGGAAGCTTTGAAAGACATCGTGATTACTATTTCTTCCCAGCTGACATTGGCTGACAGTTGGTTACCGAACTGTAAGCAAACAGAAGTTAAAAGCTAGATAGTATTAAATGTTCAATGTGACCTTTAAACCTTTTCACCTAAATTTAACTTGATTTACCTAAAACCTTCTAGGGTGAACCTCAATTACATGTCTTATTTTATAAAAATTGATAAAGCTATTTGAGGGTACACAAGCCAGTCGACTTCCTGAGTTTTGCATTGTGATGTGTTTTTTATGTGAAATTATAGAAGAATGTGGTTGATGAAAATGATAACATAAGGAAGTGAAAGGAATGATTCTAATACATTTTTTCCACTGTGAAAGTGCCTTCAAATATTTGTTATCTTTATTATTTACAATATTAACATTCGGGGGTGTTATTAAGGTTAGTTTTCGCTGTGTAGGCCTAACATTACTCGTTGTAATACAGGTTGGTGCAGAGTTTCTTCAGTACAAGACCGTAGCACTGAAAACCCAGTACTGCGCAACTCACAGGTGCTTAATGAAGCAATGCAAAGTTGCAATCTTAGATATTAAATTAACGACTGTAACAACCACTCCTTAACCAATTAATGTAAACTATTCTATTTTACAATGCTGGTGCCAAATCCCTTGAACTCTAAGGTAACAGGCTTACTGCTGGACTGCTTTATCACTCTGAATGACCTCGATTGATCAAACAATTCTTACATATGTAACAATATTCATTATAAACATACATCATAAAATTCAATGTTATAGCTTCACACATTGGAAATAAATTTCAATGTCATTGAATTGTACATCAATATACTAATATTCTAAATCTTTAATAAAATGTATACGGTAAAAATCAAAATAATACGGTCTAAAAATTTAAGAAAACAGCCGTACATCAGTCAGTATGTATATAAACGATAAAACAGAAAAAAACACGAATGAATGAAAACTAAACACAAGGACTCATTTTAAACATGATGTCCCTTTTGACGGTCGTCTTAAGAAAAGAAAATAGTGCAGTAAAACAATGAAAGACACACATATATACATTCATGTTGTCTTATCTGAACAGCATATAACAAATAAAAATAGTATATGTGTATATACATATATAAATATTGATAAATGTATTGACCATGAAATAGAAACAAAATTAAAGACTTGGTCAGGTCTTCAGGTTTAAATTACACTCTCATTGCCTGTGAGGCCTATTGGCAGTGAGAGTGTAATTTGAACCTGAAGAACTGAACGAGTCCAGATAGACATTAATTTATGTATATATATTTTTGAATATATATATATATATATATATATGTTTTGTTAAAAATTGTCATAATTTTTAACAAAACATGTTTAAATGATGGTCTGCTCCCAGAAAAATTCACTTGCAAAAGGACAAAATTAAAAATTGGCATACTTTTAACAAAATATGTTTAAATGAAGGTGTACTCCCAAAATATACAGAATATATATATATATATATATATATATAAACATTGGTAACGGGCTCTTCAAGCTTGATTCATTCTTGACAAGGGTAATAGCCTCTTCTAAGAGGGTTGACCGCTAGAGGATAGATTTTACTCTTTCTTACTGCATTCCTTTTTTTCTCCAAAAATCCCTCTCTGAACTACTGTCCTTTCCTGTACTTTACACCCTTTCAAAATACCACTCTTCCCTCCCACTCCTTTCAACCCCTTACCATGATGTTTCTGCATCTAATGTTTCAGTTGGTTTTTTGACTCTGACAAAGTTTGACTCTTGTTACGGTTGAAAGATCTTAGTCTTTTTTTGCCATTTCATATTGTGGTTAAATAATATATATATATATATAGTAATCGAAGAGTAAAAAATATTGTTTCTTTTATTATTTCAACCTTTATTTGTTAATAAGATTAATTAATTATTTGTCGAAATGGATTTGTATTATTTTTAAAATCAACAGTTCAGTTATGATTGGATTATAGAATAGGAATGTTTGTTATTGCGAAGTCAGATTACTGTTAAGTTGTATGAGTGGGGCTGTGGTGGGGCTACCTATTGCTGAGGGCTGCGGAGCCCTGCATGACTTTATTTATCTCCAATACTCCTCAAGAACAAGACGACACACCAGACTTGTCCCCAACCATTCCTCATGCAAATACCTTCCACTCTCACACATCTCTGCGCTCGTCACGTAGAATTTATATTAATGATTCAACATTCAAAGCTAGTTGATGGATGCAGTACTTTAATACAGTTATGCATTAAAGGTAGGTATGACTCTTCACGATTCTGGAAAACAGTACCTCAGTATGTTGAATTGAAACTATATTTTTAAAATTTAAGTTTCGAATTGTCTAAGTTTTTGTTTTAAAACTTAACTATTGATTAGAAATAGTTAAACGGAGTTTATGTACTTTGCACTTAACACTAAGTAAGTTCATTACTTAACACTGGTGTGTTTTACTACAATGTTTCATAAAATGAACACACTAATAAAGTTTAGTGTAAATGAGTTAGTCTCAACTTTTATTTCCAAATGACTGAACTAACTTCATAACTTCAAACGAAATTCAAACGAAGTTGAAACTTCGAACTAACTTCAAAGGTCCCCATGTGGGTCTTATAATGCATGGATCCAACTGTTTTGTTTGACCTTGCATAAAAGATTATAGCTCTAATAATATCCAGTGAGCAAAACATTCAGTAGATCGAGTTTAAATATTTGATTCACTTAAACTTATTAATTAATAATTTTTTATTGGAAAAGTTATAGACACATTAAATGAAAAGCAGTAAGTCGTCAACAACGTCTAAAAACTTGTTTTGGGGACATTTATACTTTGATTATTTACTAATTGAATGTCCGAAGATACTTATATTTTAGCGCTGGTGTTGTTTAAACATTGTTTAATAGTTTTCCATTTCAGATGTTGATTCAGTCAGCTATTGATTAACATTTCAGTGATATTTATTCAATCTGTAGTAGCAATGCTATTAAAGTGTTATTGGGATATTCATTGGGCTTCATTTAAGGCTGTTCTGGCCTCAGGGTGGAAATCTCGTTTAAAAGGGAATGCTTTCTGCTTTGAGTATTAGTGCAGCTTTGCACGTAGGTCTTAATGACCTATCACTATATCACCTTCCTTAGGGAGCTCTATTCCTTCTAGTTCCTAAATGTGTAAAAAAATAACTCAATAATGCTACTTTTAGTGAAATCAGCACATTTACATCATAAACTCCTTAGGTGTTTCTGTGGACCCCAGTAATCATTGGAATAGACATAAAAGCTTTTCTGAGTTGGCTACATCCTGATGAAGGTACGCTCAAAATTACTTCAACGGTACATGTAACGACACTTATATACTATTTCATGGTGTTGCATTTCTCAAATACTGCAACGTTTTAGACTTATTGATTTATCATTAATAAAGAAATAGTATGTGTTTAACGATATTAGCTAATCCCGGGTGTTGGGATCAAAATAATTTGACAAGCATCAAGGTCGTAAAATGACAGACTTATCCTCAGCTGCTTTCGTAAGAGTAACAGACTATTTAGCTGCTAACAGGATTCATTGTTACATTCTTGAATGCCATGAATGCTAATCACACGAGTGATGCTGGCATGCAATCATCTGCACTAAGTGATTTCATTGGAACGTGATGATGTGGGAAGCACTCTGAATGAATCTTGGGATTAGTCCATTCTTTATTTTTCAATGTTTCCTTTTTGGCTAGTATATTAATGAATCTGTAATGGAATCGACTTAGGAGACAAACATTTGTCATTTATCTTGCGTGCTGCATTGTTCTCCTTAAAAGATAATAGGTTTTTTTTTTTCAATTTATTTGTGCATACCAAAATGATTATAAGTCAATAGTAGTAGTAAGAGTATAATTTCAGTGACGATTAGCTTTTTTTATTAGCAATAAATATGTGTTATATTCAATTGCACGGTCTTTCGTCAGTTTAAAACTATGACTCTATGTTAAGTTCCAATTATGATTCTCAATAAATATGAAAATAGACTGTTTGAAGGGAAACCAACCGTTGGAGTATTTACCACCTTAGCCAAGGGGTCTCCAATACATAATGATCCAATTCATTAACTGCGCAATCTGTTATAGTATGGTATTTACTCATGTTAGGGAAAGTATTAAGTCTCCACACAAACAAGTTTATTACAAGAAAGTAAACAACACGTTTTGAACACTTGATGTTCTTCTTCTAGAACCTGAAGGTTCTAGATGTAACCTGAAGAAGAACATCAAGTGTTCGAAACGCTTTGTTTAGTTTCTTGTAATAAACTTTTTTGTGTGGAGACTTAATACTTTTCCTAACATAATGATCCAAATTAATGAATTCCAAATGAGTTTTTATTTAATGTTTTTACATTTTTATTTATTTCATTTTCGTATGACATTTGAAAAAGATATCATAAAAAAAGATATTTGACAATAAAATATTGATAAATAGTTTATTTATTATTAAATTAATGGGATTTTTTGTATGAAAGTGCGGCACAGACAAGGTTTCTTGTTTACTTTTGCTTTATTTATTAATTAGTTGTTTAATTAGAGTGTTCTCTAACATGGAAAAGACTCAGCCACAGCCTTCCATCATTTTAAACTCCATGTTATGTTTCGATTATAAGTATCAAGGAGAAAACAATTAAAGATTTGCACTGTAGGATATCAATATGGCGGGCGGAAGGAAGGTTGTTAAACTAAGCAAACGATTCGAATCCAATGAATGTACCATTGAATGTCGTGCGTATGTTCTGGTTTGATTCGCCCTGTCTATTGGCAATTTATTAATTATTGTAATTGCTCACTCACTACGTGGAATATAAACGCATTTCTGATTGGTTACTCCAGTTTGTTTTTGTCTGTCATGTAGCATTATCAAGAGTTAGCCTCTGAAGAGAGGGGGTGCACCGCACCAGGATCCGTCCATAAGAGTCGCACAGGGCACATTAATATCAAACTTAAAAATTCAAAGAGCAATTATGCATGCATTTTGTTATTATTGAATCTTTTTATTTGATTTGAATCTTTATTATTATTGGCTTTTTGAGTCTTTTATTTGACTTTATAAATTTATAATGTATATTGTCTAGACATGACCAGTGTTGGAAAGGAAGGCCCAGAAAAGGTCTTGCACCGGCACATTTCTTTCCTCTCAAGGGCTCTGGTCCTTAGATTAAAAAGGAAATGTCCGAAGGTTTTATTGACAATGACGTACACCTTGCACATGTCAGTTTTCTCCTTAACACTGTCAATGTAATTGGTGATTATTCTTAATTACTATAATTGTACGACCTACCATTATTTGTAAAAATCACATTTCTATAAAGAATTATAAAAGACAATGTTCTACATTTCCGTATTCTTGTAAAATGTATTCATTTGAAGATGTTTTGTAAATTTACAAAGTCTGTTAGCTGAAGCAGGTAAAAATTATTATTTAAAGTAATAATAAGCTATTTTTAAGTACAGAATGTTGTGAGAACAACTCACTGTTCCTGACTTGAGTATAGTTTCGAAGGAAATTTTCTATTTTTTTGGGCGAATAAAAAGATATCGAGCAAGCTTTATTTGATAAGCATAAATTAATAATCAGACCAGCATTTTTGTAAGTGAATTTCTATATTATTAACATTTTTCTTTTGTGTCTCTTATTAATTTTTTTAATCACCACCGATCATGTGAATCAAGTTGTTTATAATATTTTTTAAATCAGTTCGTCCATGGAGTGACCATGATCAAATTTAACGATCCCTATTCCCAGGTACTTAGTCGATTTTAATCGCTTTTTCATTAACCGTGAAATAACTTCAACCACTTACAGTTTATAAAAAATATTACACAGCAATTACTGAATTACTCAGAATTAACTAACACGGTGTTACACTGCTCTGGTTAGTGGCTTTGATTGGTTGTACATAAAAAAACACATGCTTTTCCATAGCCTTTGCTATAGAGGCGTAGATTGGAATCCTATTAGAGTCCATTAATATGTGAAGTTATACAATTACATTCGATAACGTTGGTCTTAGATAATTCTTAATATCCAGTAATAAACAGCGTAACATTTTGTTGCATTTCAAATTTTTAATTGAGTTTATTTTAATAGTTTAACAACTTTGTTTGAGTAGCGCTATTTAATATGAGAAACTCTGTAGCACAAGGGTTAATGACACTTGTGCTACTTAAAGAAATAACCAACAGCTAACACAAACCTCTATCCTAAAACAAATCAAAAACAGTTTACAATTGTAAGAATTTTCTTCTCAATTGAATTGCTGACAAGACATCTACTGACTAAAAAATACAGACGATGAAAGCATTATGCGGCAGCTATTAAAGCTTTTTGAAAGATAAACACTCGGGGAAATATTTGGCCGTCTCAAAGGAATAACAAGTGGAGAGTTAGGTATAACTATGAACTGACTAGCTTAAACAAAGCACCGGACGTTATGAGTCATACTGGATAACAAGACTTAATGGGCAGTCCGTGTCACACGGATGGGTGACATCAACCTCGACTCTGCGATTTTATTTGAATAGAAGCTGTCTATATATAACCACTTCGTACGAGCAAAGTTGGGAGCCTCAAGAGGAAATCGATGGTTAGTAGATTGCCTGCCATGTTATTGGCCGAAAGGTTAGTAGATTGTCAAAGTTCTAGGAATCAGATAATTGTTGGTGGCCCTAGGGATGGACTGGACTGAATCGGTAGTTTTAAAACATAACATCTAGCTTTGAGATTTCTGTACTCAAAATGATCATGATGACAACATAACAATTCAGTCTGCAATGGATTAGAAGCCCTCACATTTGTAGGGTAGACCTTCCCTACAATGCCTGGAATGTCCTACCATGCCACTAAGAAAGTATGCGGCACAATACGGAAGTGTACTGGGCTGTAACCCAAGAAGCATCGCTAGTAGTACCATTAGCAGTTCTTCTTGATCGGGATTTGGAGTACTCAAAAATCATTTCAGTTGTTGGGTAATTTCAAAAGTTCTTTTATTCTACATGTCATTACAAACATATAGTCATTCTACTCTCCTCTCGACCTTTGTACTGTAGTAAGGACCAGGCTGGTTTAATTCGAGAACTAAGAGTAACCTGATGTCTTTCGTGTTTGCCTAAGGGTGACGAATGTCTGTTTTTCCCCACGGCTGCTCTGGGGCAGTGTCTAAAACCCCGATTAGCCAACAATTCTCACCCCGGTTTGGTGTCTCGAGGCATGGATTATTACTCAACTGTGTCAATCCAGTTTTTAAGACTAATTTAATCCAATGTACCACTCCTTTATAGATACCAATCACAAGATTGGTAGGACGCTTTGGCAGTACCCAAAACAACAGAATCAACACGGTAATGTGGCTGATCCAAACAGATATGAGTACCAAATAATAAATGAACCACACTTTCCGCCTCTAGAACAAAAGGAATGAAAAGTGAAAGCCCTACTACTGTGCGCATTGGAAAACAAATTGAAACTGATTATTGAATGAAGATATGGTAGACAACGAAAAAACAAGTAAAATAACGTTTTTGTAAAAGAATAATTATGAATTTCTGGTTATCTTCTTATGATTCATTATAAATCGCAACTTTTAATGTGCTACAGATTTAGTAGATTTACATATTTTCTACAATTTCATAAAATGTAAGGAGCTTATAAATTACATTACTTATTAATTACAGTGTTTATAGAGTGTTTACTGTTTTTTTTATAGATGTTTGATTGTTTTTCGAGAGGACGGGACACATTGTTGATTGTGTTATGTTTTTGAAGATGAAGAGTTCGAGATAAATTTTTACTTTGAACGTTATATAAATTTGAAAAGTTGTTAACTGTAGGAACGCCAGATAGATGACTGATACATATGTGCAGTTAATTGTGTTAGCTCGTTGGAGTAACTAAATACTATTCTTTAGCTCTTATGATTTAACTGGTATGTTTAAAATTAAATAGTTATAACTCATTATTGGCATCTTTATTTGCTGAGTGCTTAGCAATATAATATACTGCTCGCTTTATACTGTTCAAACCATTTTCCAAATATGTATGCTATGGACATGTAAAGAGCGTTGTCGGGTTGACCGATAAGATCTAATTGGTGCGACTTGTGGGCACAGGGGAGTCAGAGCAGAGCGCAGAGAGGGTGCCCCGGCGGGGAGGGGGCCTCGCTGGTCCAGTCGCAGCCCTGCTGCCCCCGATACCTTGTCAGGCTCCCACTCATGGCCTCGTCCCTTGCCGACGACCAAATCGTTCCCGATCCCCACTCGCACGCTTTCCTCGACTCTTGGCTTCATCTTCAGGTAAACCTGTGAACTCAGTGACCAACCGCGAGACTTTCTTTCTATATTATTTCCATTTTTCTTTTGTTTGTTTTATTTAAATTTTTTAATCGCCAACGATCTGATGTGAATCAAGTTGTTTATAAATATTTTAAAGCAGTTCGGCCAAGGAGCGACCATGATCGAATTTAGCGATCCCTATTCCCAGGTACTTAGTCGATTTTAATCGCTTTTTCATAATTTAACCCGTAAAATCGCTTCAACCACTAACAGTTAATGAAAATAATACTAACTTTTAGTAGATAATGCTTAACTACATGTGGTAAATTTCACACAGAACTAATCAGGAAGAAGTTACTTCAGCTGCTACTGAGTTACTATTTTGATAATAAATCTTATTTGTTAGACACTTTGATCAGAAATAATAATCCAGTAAAATAACTACTTCTCTAAGTGATTAAGTAATAATTGAAAATTGGAAGTGAAACAAAATATAAAATGTGAAGCTAAATAATTTTCTTGTAAAGGTTTAATACATTTTTAAATAAAATATTCATAAGTAGAATTTATTTCAAACATAAACTTTTGATTTGGTCAATCTGTATATCTCATTGATATACTCACAATTTCGTTTAAAATATACCAAAAAACAAGCAATCCAAGAGTGTTTGTTAAGTTTCAAGCAAATAGATGATGCTTTATTCATGACTTACTGGTAATAATTATAAAATAAAGCGGTATATTAAATAAAAACCGCAAGGACTTTGCAAGATGAAGCATACAATCAGCCTAGGAAAAGAACTATTTCTTTTAGGGATACAATATTTAAAAATGACACATTTACTTGAAAATAAACAAACATTTATTATTTTATAATATAATAGAAATAATGCATGAATTGTGTTATTTATTACAGAATTTAAAACTATAGAACGTATAATTTATTAATTATAGCCTGCATGCAAGGAGGTTACATGAACAAGAAAAATGTTTGCTAAAGGAAAAATGTAGGCCTGTTTAGAAATATTCTTGGATATGTTTGATGCAGGGATTATGAGAAACTTAATTTAATTGATAAAGAAAAAATAGTTTCAAAATATGCTAGATGTTAAATTTCAGTTTAATTTGTAGTTTCACACAATTTTCTTTATCCAAAAAAGTATATTTAAAAATTCTAATGATTAATAATTTAGCAAAATCTATTTCAAGAGTCACAGGTAATTATCATATATATGAATATAATGTTAGCAGACAAATCAAACTTCGGTATAGAAGGAATCATAATGGTATGTAATTAATATTTATAATATAGCTCACTAATTCAAACCATTCGACTAAATATAAATCAAGAAATAAGCAACAAACGATACAGTTTTTTAAAACTACACTCTCGTCAGAATTCGTTCAGTCTGGGGATCAAATGCGTACTGTTGAGACTGCTTGCCTCCGAGGCTTGATGTTCATTTATTTAAGCTAATATCTTTTACTGTACAAGATACTGTAAAAGATATGAGCTGTAATCTGTTCTATATTTAATATAATAAATATATTAAATTTATATATTGACACTAAAAATAATGAATATAATTGGCAACTCATTAATATCTACGAAAGATATATATATTTTAAAAAGTTGAGTTTGGTTTTTAAATATATGCTATACTTAGGTGACTGGTCTTCTTTATAAATACTCTCCAGCTTCTTTTCTCGAAAGTGTTGGTAACAGTTATTTCATGTAGATAAGATTTAGCTTATAATCTTGTATGAATTGTAAAGTCTGTACAAGATTTCAGCCAGATAAAGCCCTCGTCAGGTTCAGAAAGAATTATTAGCTCCTGGGTTCAAAACATTTGTTTGTTACTCTCAAGTGGAAAGTTACTGGATGAAATCTTGTCTTCTTTTATGAAATCATACTGCCCTTTATATCCTGCCCTGGTGTAATTTTACCAGGTGTTTATTATAATTGCAATTAATAATAATGTACAGTCATGGCAAACAGTGACGTCCAATAGTATAATGCCAAAAGCATAACCATCGCACTGCTTTGCTTGTTACCTATCGATTATACTTTTCTTAATACTTTATTACAAATGAGATTAGTATTTTATTTTACTCTCATTAATACATTTGTAGAAGATAATGAAGTCGCAAATTAAACTTAGAAGCACACACAGGAGGTAAACACAAAGGAATTCTTGATTTAACTCTCTTCAGGAGGGAGAAAAGAGGAAGGACAGAGTACCGGTAGGTCGGTTTGCAACCGACGTCTTAGGTATATATATATATATATATATATATCAGTGGCGACTCCTGACCTTTTTCTTTAGGCATGCAATCTTCAAAGAATAAAAGAAATACGGAGAAATACCCTTCTAATTCTCATGTTCAGTCTTTTCATGTTGCACAAAAGGATAATGATGTATTAAAAACATTTTTTATGGGGATTTGAATCAGGTTTTATTTGGTAATACTTTTAACATTAACTTTTATTAACCAATAAAATAAAAATAGGCAAAAAATGTTTTTATTAAAGAAAGAGATACACAATACATCATTTGAATAAAAACTCCACCCTTCTCGTTTTCTTGCAAAATTCTTCGATAACAAAACCATAAAACTTCTCTCTATCTGCCATGAGATCTTAAGTAAGTATCTTTCAATTGAAATTAGGGATAAATTCGACAATCGCTCTTCAGTTTGGGAGCTTCGTAAATAACTTTTAATTCTTTTGAGGACAGAAAACGATCTCTCAACACTTGCTGTTATTATGGGAATAGTCATAACCAAATTCATGAGTTTATAAATTTCCGGAAGACCTGTGTGCAAATCACTTTCCAGTATATATTTGAGGAGCTCAGCAACATTCTTTTTGACAAATTGTTCGTGCGAATACAAAATGCTTAATTCAGAACGGAGACGGGAAAATTCAAAAAACCCAAGGTAACTTTTTTTCAGAGACTCAAAAGCTTTAACTGGAAAATTGACATCATACTGCTTAAACTTGTTGCAGTCTAAAAGTTCAATAAATTCTAATTTATCAATTGAATCAAAACGTGCTTCTAACTGAAGAAGTATACTATCAAAAATTTCATGAAATTCTTGGCTATACTTCTCCTTGGGGGAAAGAGTCTGCTTCCTTTTGCAAACAGGTTCACCATAATTTTCGGTTACAAAATTCCAAACTTCCTCAAATTTTGCATCTCTTATTTGTTTAATCTTTTGCATTGTGCTTTCAACCATGAACAAACAATACACAATATCCATAGATTTTGTTTGCAGGATACTAAATAGAAACTCTGTTAAAGGAAAAATTCTATGCATGCAATGCATGTGTTGCATTCCCTGAGAAATCGCCACTGATATATATATATATATATATATAGGTATGTTCTTTAATCGGGATTCTGTCAATTTTCTAGAATAAAAAATCAAACTTTCGTTGCCTTAGGCAACGAGTTTGATTTTTTTATCCTAGAAAATTGACAGAATCCCGATTAGAGAACATACCTATTCTATCAAACGGTCGACATATTATTGAATCTGTTTTATATATATATATATAGTATTTTGTAAGTTTTTTAAGGGCTAGGTCTTAGAAATGAACTTCTTCTTACGCCATTTCGATGTATTTATACAAAATCATCAGGGTTGCTAAAGAAGATAAGGCTATAATATTTTCAACAACTATACACAAATTCAATTGGACTACTATGCTAACAATAAAAACTTAAAAAGACTTGTTTACATCAAAAAATGAATTGTTGAAAATATTATAGCCTTATCTTGTTTTGTAACCCTGATGATGGTGTATAAAATATCGAAACGTTGGCATAGGAGGAAGAAGTTGATTTCCATGATGTAGCTCTTACCAAAAACTTACCAAATACTGTTGAATGAAGAGGTCAAGATCAATTTGAGGATATATGTATATATATCATTAAAGTTTTTCCCTATTTTCAATTTTTAGGCAAATTGAAGTCCAAAGTCTTGGATAGTTTTTCTAATGTTATAATCAACATTTTCTAGTTGACAGAGTAAAAAATGCAACAAATCACCAAAAGACTTAGTCCTGGTTTCCATGAATTTATCAAAACTCTTTATACTAAGTAATTATCACAAAACTATTAACTAACATTTGAAACTTTCATTCTTAGGGTGTCAGTAAACATAAAACAATGTTCTGAAATATTGTAACTACAATTTAAATGTTAATAATTAACTAAAGAAGTTAATAATTAACTAAAAATGTTAATAATTAACTAAACACTGTTAAATAAGTAAACAATTACAAGAAGATATAAAAGTACTAAATATTTTAATTTAAAAAATATTGATAAAGTTAATCTTGAAATGGGCAAAAATAAAATTATGGAAAGAACTCAATATTGTATACATTAAAAAAGTTCTGTTTAGCAGAATACAAAAGCTTATATACAAATCACAGTAAACCAGACGGAAGAAAGAATTCTTTTCTGTCTGTGACTTATGTTCGTTGCATAATAAATTTCTCCAGATGAATTGTCATAAAATAGTTTCTAAGTCAATGAAAACAAAGGACAAGTAAAACACTTTGCCAAGTAAGCTTTCATATTTTACGAACTATATCATCGCTTCTTGCAATGGGCTCTAACATACTCCGGTCTTAGTTTGATGGGTAATTTAATAATTTTTTATTTAATGTTCGTAGTTTTGTAGCAAAACATATTTTTTTCAATTTACGAAACAAGTCTGTTTTTGTAGTCCTTTTCTTCGTAGCAGTATTACCAACGACTGCTACCATTCTACTATAAGAGGTATTTCTGTTTTTCATTTTTTTTTTATCTACCCATCAGTGTAACCATTATCATGTTAAGAGCTTACTAATTCAATCAAAAATCAACATATTTTACATTTTTATGCAAAACTGAGTTTTATTTTATCGAATTTTTCAGAATTATTTTCACATAAGGTTTGTAATAACTACAACATTTTAATTTTCTTAAGTATGTAGTTTAGGAGGAAAGAATGATGTCTAAAAACACATAGTGTATTATAAACTTTGATACTATTAAGGTATATTACCCAAATACTGGTCATCTAATCCTAAAAGATTAGATTTCCTCCTAAACTTAAGTATGTAGTTTAGGAGGAAAGAATGATGTCTAAAAACACATAGTGTATTATAAACTTTGATACCATTAAGGTATATTACCCAAATACTGGTCATCAAATCCTAAAAGATCAGATTTCCTCCTAATACTTAAGTATATCCTTTAGGAGAAAGAATGAGTCTAAAAACACATAGTGTATTATAAACTTTGATACCATTAAGGTATATTACCCAAATACTGGTCATCAAATCCTAAAGGATATATTGGGATATCCTTTGGGTAAAGTGATCCATCAAACAGTTTGACCTGTGGCTTGTTCACTTTTGGTACATAACCTTCCCCTCATCTACAAATATCTAAAAAATCGATTTTGTTCTTTATTATCATACTTTAGTCATTGTATAGTAATAAGAGAATCCATAGTAAACACTATTAATAACATCAAGAAGTTATACACTTTCGCAGTGTCTATGTAGAAGTAAGTGTAAATATAAATTTGAAGCGAATAATTTATTACGTGTTCCGTGTTTGGTTGCGCTATAGATTTGGTGATTGGCAAAGGCTTGTTCCATGAACCTGACATTTGCCTGGAGAAAGAATTTGTTAGTTGTTGGCGACAGAGTGGAAGGAGGTCGGTGGTTCCTGTGCAGACAGCCCCAAACTCTAAATTAAAATACAAAGGGAAAAGTCCCAGCCCACCTTTCCCTCAAACCATCGACCAGAATAAATAAATCACTATTCAAAAATTAACTGACACTTTAACTCTTTATGAATTTTAAAAAGAACACAATAAAAGCCGCAACAATCAATTTTCCGCTAATACTAATTTAATCTTTGATAATTCTTCAGTCTAGATTTTTAGTTATTTGTTGGCAGAACATCAATGAATAATTATTACCGATTATAAATAATGCATCAAAGCATACGAAATTAATTAGTGTTTAAGTCTGACAGAACAGGTTGAAAGTAACCAGCAAAAGTTGTCCTTTTAACTTTGCATGTTTTTCACTTAATGAACTCTTTTAAAAAATATATCATAAATTGCTTTTTTTTATAATTACGCAAAATAATTTAAACTTATGTTAAATAAAACAACTAATGAAATCTTCATATTGATGAGAGAAATTTCTTTTCATCAAATGCGAGTGAATTGTTAAGTGATATAATTATATCATTAGAAATAAGCACTGGCAGTGCCTTGTCCTCATTGTGGCTCTTACTCATGCATATGAAAGACTGTCTTTGCCAGAAACCAATATTACTATTGAATTTAAAAGTGTCTTTCATATTGAAATAACAATTAACATTTTAAACTATTTTTACACTTAATAAACAAGGAATATAGAATGTATATATATATATATAATAATAATATATATATATATATCAAATGGAATGGTACGAAGTACTTAAGATAAAAATTATAACGAAAGTAAGACAAAGGTAGACACTGGTACAACTCACTTCAATATTTCGACAATCATCATCAGGAGGTGAAGAGTCCCGCACCGAGGCAGGGTGGTCACTCTATGACTCTAAGTTGACCGATGACCCAAACATGAGTATATATGTAATAAAATTTCACAATAAACACGTGAAACAACAATCAATGCTCAAAAATACTACATTGAACATCATTTTTTTATAAAAGACAGTACCTGATGACCTGGAAGCTCAGGTAGTACATTACGTCTTTTCAAAGGAGGAAAGGCATGTATAAAACATTTCAGCACTTATGTGTGAAATCATGGTCTCAACCGAGATTGAGACTTTAAATATCCACTATTCATGAAGCATCAGCTGGTGAGCATGATCTGAGTCCAACACACATTTATTAATCTTAATAATGGTTACAGAAAGTAGTTTCTTTTTCAGATATAAACATGATTTTTCAGATTGTATACATGTATTTTATATTCATATATACCCACCACAAACTATATATATATATACATATACACACACACATATATATATATATATATATATATATATATTATAATGTGTGACACAGTACACATGAGTGAATATAGATCCAGTGACTCTGACAAAAACCAATTTTTTTGGTTGAAAGATCTTAGTCCTGTTTTTAATTTCTTTCTATTGTTTAGCCCTTGATAATTATATTTATTTTGTATTTACAAGCTTATGAAAAAGTTTTAAATAATTCAAAATCTCAGTATTAAAACTATGATTTGAACCTGAGAAACCGACTGATACCTGAAAATTATTTATCTGCCATTCTTTTTTGTTTGTTTGATATATACAACACTCTTTAACAAGATAGCAATGTTTAAGTATCATTGGAATATACACCTAAAAGAAAAAACAAGATTTCCTTGGAATAATACGACATCTTACGGCATCAGGAGAAGAAGTGAAGCACTTTGCTCAGTAAATGCTTTTGAGTAATTGTTATATATTGATTTTCCTTTCAAGGGACTCTCTGCCAAAGTGACGATTGATGTTAAAATATATAAGTTGGTTTTGGTCTCTGATAATATATTTACATTCAATCGCGACCAAATTAAAAGAAATAATGAGGTTCTTTTGGAAAAGCTTGTACTGAAAGGGTGACAAAGAAGATAAGACAATAAGGAAGAAGTTAGCTACGTGAGTGCACAGTCATGTGCTCATAGAAATACATGTCATTATGCATAAAAGGCATAATATTCTACAGCATTTAATTGTTTGTTAATACTTAAACATTTTTCTATAACTTGTTGCTACAATTATATTTCAAAATAATTCTAGTTAAAGGCTAGTAAAAATCATTTTTGATTGGGATGGTGAAGATATCTGATGAAGGCAAGGGTAGAAAATATTTTCTTGCAAAACGAAATTCTTTGTTTTGATTATGAAATGACGCTTACATTAGTGCAAAGTACCAGATTAATTACAGTTTTCAAACTGGTTACTGAACTGAAGTGACAAATTTCACGCAGAACCGAGGGCTTAAAGCATTGTATTTGAGGTGGTGTTGAAATAACATGGATTAACACCAAACACCAGTAAACTGTTCAACTATTAATTAAACAGTAGCATTGATTTGCCTTACATTCTTTCTCTTTGCCAATAAATCTGTTATCGAATTAAAAGGGGAAAAGGTATAATATTAAAATATACTAAAAGTCCTACAAATTAATGAAGGAAATGAACGGTTTTAATAATTAATAACATTCTTACCGATTAATTAAGTCTGGAATGATCCGAATTGGAGTCAGAACATAAATAACGAAATGATTTTTATATTAACATTATTTTGAATAAATTTATGCAAATTGCAAATTATTTTATTAACTATATTCAGAATTCCGGTTAGTCTAATAAGTTGATTTCAGGAGGACATAGGAGAAATAGTCTCTGATGGTCTTTGGAGAAAGCTGTCCCCCAATATCATTTGCTTTTTCTACATGCATTGTATCTTGTGTTTCTTAAGATGGCCTATGTTGTTTTCATTATTCTTGTTAGAAAAAGAATCTTTAAAAACCTATCGTACCTTCAAAGAATTATAATATTTATTATAATTTTTTTATATTGAATTAGAGATTTTCATTTTTTATTTTTCTTGATTAAGTTCTCTCTTTTTTTCTTTCAAGGTAGATAACAAATATTCATAAGCAAACTTTAGGTAAAGAGGAAATTTACACATATATTTATGACGCCTAATTTTTGACTCAACCGTCATCAGAGGAAAACAAATATGTAGATCATATACATCTGGAAAGCTGTTGTAACCTACAAACTTCCCTTTTATTTTTTCCAGTCCTGATTATGGTCAAACCATAATTATTTTATTTTTTTCATTACTCATCAAATTATCATTTTTCAAAGGTCAAATCAAACATTCAAAGCTGATGTTTTAAAATTATTAAAACCTTTTTCATTAGTTTGATATTTTTAAATTGAAAAACAATGACAATTAAAGGATTAAAATGAATAACTTCAAGAATGGCAATTTTTGATTCATTTCCTTTTTCGAGTATTAACAAGAAGACTACATATAAAATCTACGATCCCACTATCAGTTTTATGTTGGCTTCATCAAAAGATTTGAATGTCAGTATAATTAAATAAGGCGCTTAAGAGAATTTCTGAATGATATCAGTAGCAGAGATTTAGAAAACAAGTAATATAAGAACATAATTATGCATATGTTGAGTGAAGGAAACCAGAATATTAGCATGTCTCTACCTTATTTGGCATTATATGCAATATTTGGTGAATAAATCTTAATGATTTAAGAGCTCTTGCATTACTTGTATGTTGAAATTTACACAATGCTAAATTAATTCAATTTTTTGCAATAACAAGAAAAATATCACACTTCGAAACAAAATCGTTCGATAAAACAGCTCAGAGAGATTACTGGTCATGGTGATATTTGTCGTCAATCAATCCAATCGTATTTAGGAATGATTAGCTGAACGTTTGCAATTAAATTTGAATACCTTTCAAAACCTTACAATTAGAGTTTAATTAAGATAGTTTACTGTTTCTTAATAGGGTGCTAGAATGTATAGAACTCAGAGATTAGATCAAATCAAGAACAAGTGGCCGCAGTCAACAGGTGGTTTCTGAAATCCTGCGTGACAGGTTCTTCAACACTAGACCACAACTATAGTTTTTCGAAGTGGATATTTATCTTCTCATATACTCTCAAACAGCAAATTTTGACTCTAATTAAACTAGCTTAGAGATGAACTGTAGCTGGAAGTTCAAGGACATTGTTATTAGACACAGTGCTGGTTTAAGTTAAATGGTAATTGCTTTATAACTCCTGTGTTGTGCATCTTTAACGACCTGCTTTGACCACCACCATTGGACACAGTCCAATGCTTGCTTGTACGTACCAAGTTTTCAGATATCATTTAACTTCTTTTATGATTATTGGTTAGCATTTATCAGTATTAGCTGCGATAAGAAATCAATACAGTTTGTCTCAAACCACGAAAAATCATTGGCGATAAGGTGTGTATATATATATATATATATATAGCCTAATATTGCATCTACAACGTGCTTGGTCTCTCTTTCTCTTTTCTCTTGAAGACGGATACCCGAAAATTTAAGTGTGTGTTTCCTTACTCTGTGTGTTACTCTTCTTGAATTTTGAACTCGTGTATATATATATATATATATATCAATGATCAAACCACAGTAAGAAATGGGAAAACAAGACTAAGATCTTTCAACCGTAAAAAGCGGTCTTCGTCATAGTCAAAAACCCAACTCCAGTTATTTCACGTTGATTGTCATTTCACATGTCTACATTCTGACACTATTTATATCAGAAAGGTACAACTAACTAACTATTATCTTAAATAATATAATGACATTATTACATGTTTTTAACGAAAACATGTGTTTTTGTCTCGGTTAGTTAGTTGTACCTCTCCGATATTAATAGTGTCAGAATGTGTAAATATTAAAGAAAAAGTTTGATTTTTTTGAAAGGCCAGTTGATTTTTTTTATTCCCCGAACAACTTAGAAGAGCATGCAGGACACTAGAGAAATTCTAAAAAGGTAACCAAACATGTTTGCAAGAAGGATTGCTACCAACCTAGATATATATATAAAAATTTCACATAAACACGTGAAATAACAATCAATGATCAAACCACAATATGAAATGGGAAAACAAGACTAACATCTTTCAACCGTAACAAGCGGTCTTCGTTAGAAGACTAGAAGATCATATATATATATATATATATAATATATATATCGTTACTGTTTCTTAATTGAGTGATTAGCATCATGGCTTAGGAACTCAGGAAAAGAACAATGAATGTATTTCTGATGAAATAAGATTACGCGCTGAGTGGATTAGTAATCATATAAAAAACAGTGGTTCCCAACGTAGAGCTCATGGACCACGAGAGGAAAAGAACGATTTGAGGTCATTGGAACTCTGCGAAGGTCCATAAAAGATGTATATATATCATGGATAATTTATAAATAACGCATTAAAACATCAGATACAATACTTCCTTAATTTGTCAAATGATCTAATATTCGAAAATGTTGCGTTGGTCTGTTTTTCTAATATGTTGATTTATTTTTTATAACTTGAATAAATTTGTAAAATATTAATATAAACATTTTTTTTTCTTAGAAAAAGTGTTTATATTTTGAATTCGTGAATAACAATAATAATATTATATATAAGTTCAGTGAATAGAAAACAAGTAAATAAAACATAAGCATTGTTCTACCTCATTTTGTATTATATATGATATTTGGTAATGCAATTCTGTAACTGTTACTTATAACGAACATAATATAATAATTGTTCGTCAATAAACCTTATGATTTTTTTTTATTGTTAAATTTTTTTACTTAGAAAATTTGCATAATATTATTTTTATGGTTTGTTAGTTCTATTGTATATTTTTATTTCCAAATTTTATGCCATTTAATAATTAGCTTACATACATTTGATAAAATTCGGCATACATTGATTTTCCCATTTCTGTAGAGTTACCATCCTCTTGGGTGTGGGGATTAGAACTGCTTGTAATCTTCTAGGATAGTTTATAGTAATGAGATTGACAAGAAATGACGTTATACAATGTTCTTTGATGAAAGAAGCGCGCATTCGTATGGTATTCGTACAAAAGAGAGGGAGAGAGATTAGGTTAATGGATAGATTTAACGTACACAATATGAAATCCCTGTTAATGATGTGAGTTTGGTACGTGCTTATACCGACATACATACAGGGGACAGTTGAATTGTGTTAGCACCTAGTGCTTCTTATTCCTCCATCAGGATAACCTAAGAAAACAGCCTACTAGACATACATGCAGATATTTGTGTTTTTTTATGTTAACTGTATAGATTCAAATCAGTATATTTTAATTTTATATTTCTATTTAAAGATAGATTAATCAAAATCCCTATCTTCTATTGAATGTAAAACCCATTAACTTTTATTGCAAAATATGTGGGTAATTTTTTGGGACATAACACCTGTAATGTGTGTATTGAATGTTCTTAAATGAAATTAGTTTTGACAGTTAGTATGAGCAAATGATTGAATAATACAAATGTTGTATGTATTATAATGATTAGTTACATATTGTATACATACATTAGTTGATCAAATTGGACAATATAATAGTAATTAACTATTCCTAATAGTAGTGATATGATTTCATATTAAAGTAGGATTTATATGTGTTATAAAGAAAAAAATTACAAACAGCATACATGGTTTTATTTCTAAGTTTCTTAAATAAGAAACTGGATATTCTTATTAGAAAAGGTAAAATATTTACATAGATATATATCCCTGTAATATTTATCTTCATTACATTCATTTCTTGAAATATTTTTCATTATATTGAACTTCAGTTAGGTTTCATAAACTTATTGATTCGTCATCGTTTTGACATTGTCAAGAGATGTTTTCAGATACAACATGATAATTTGGTGAACTGTAAAATGTTGAGTGAAAAATTATTGACTGGCGGACTCCAGTGGACGGTTATACTTTTGGCCTGAAAATCTGAGTATGACACTTGATGGTCGAGAGTCAATATTCATGAACTGACCGTGCTGATATGGTATTCTGACTTGAATCACATCTCTTTATAGAAATAATAGTAATAGTGGTACCAGTGTAAGAATGTGAAAGATTAAAGTTTCATGTTTTCAAACGTAATAGTGTAGCATTTGAAGGTATCAGTTCACATTATCATCGCAAGTATATTAAAATGTCGATTTCTCTAAGAAGAGATAAGATATAATCATACGCTAAAAGTCTTATGTTTGTTTAGCTCTTAGACATTATTAAGTAAGGTGTTGTAACTTCTAGAGTTGATAATTTTTATAACTCAATGAAAACATTGATTTGAAAACTAACACTATTCGGAAGGATTTTTATCAATAATCGTTTACATTCTTTCATAAATCAAGCAAAATTAATTTTAACATTAATATGAATTAATCGTGTAATAAAATCAGAATATTTATGGCATTTCTACATTGGAAATGATATATATTATATAAATGTTTAAAGATATAACAGGAAAATAAGTTATTCGTCTACGAAACATCTTGGTCAATCTTTGCTTAAAACCAGTAAGATATGAACTAACTTTCTCTTTAAGACTCTTTTTAAAATGTAATGCCGTAAAAATGTATAAATATTTATAGTTTAAACAGCGTATTACAGTTTAAGAAAAAAAACATAGTCATTATATATATTTTATATATATATATTTGAACCCGTTAAGTTTAGATACCTTAAATCTGAGTAATTAAATAGTGTTTTCAAGTTTTCTTGTTTTTCAAGCCGAAAATTGTTCTTATGAAAGAAGTATTAAATTTATGGAAGAAAACCTAAAAACTTATTATTTAACAGTCCGGCAGGACAGATACACTTAAAATAAACTGTGACACATAGAAAGAAACATAAAGCTCACTTTTCAATATTTAGACCGCTATTGTGGTAGAAATATTTGAAAAGTGAGTCTTTGTTATGTTTCTTTCTATGTGTCACAGTTTATTTTAATTGGTATATATAACATGATTTCACAAAAAAACATCTGAAATACAATCAAGGTTCAAACCACAACAAGAAATGAAAAAAATACTAAGATAATTTTTGTTATAATAATATCGTAATGACTTTGATGACGACAAATTCCAAAATACAGAAATCTAAGTTGTTATTGGTTTGTACATTATTGCAATGGATGCTAAATAATAAAATAAAACAGCACTAATGTGAAAGCCTATAAGCGCAGGCCTCGAAAGGCAATGCTTGAATAAAGATATACAGAAAAATTATAGCAAGATATAATTTGTCTTCATTTTTTAAAATAAGTCGCAACTATTTCATCTTTGCAGTGCGCGTATACTTTTCATGCAATTACAACAAGAATTATGTAACTAAAATGCACAATACCATTTTATCCATTTTTGGAAACAAAGGTTAACGAGATGAAATAATACATACTTATGAAACCAGTTGCGGATTGGAGTCAATCTAGAGTGATATCAATCACAACGGTGCTCCAATATTGATTCAAAATGATCCGAGTGTTTGATATGATTGCGAAACACGTGGAAACGGCATTATAACCCCGTCACTCGGCGGCGGATAATGTTTATCTTTCTTAAGGGGGCAACAAGGCTTTGTTCTTTGTTGTATGAAGCTTATAAATTCACAGGTGAAAGTTGAATGATGCAATAAAATGAGAAAGGCAACCGTATACGGTAGAATGCAGGAAAGGCTGTAGCAATAGGTGAATAGCAGTCTTATTAGCAAGACAGTTGGGATAACAGTCCCAAAAATATATAAAATATTGTTCATTGGGATAATTCAAATAAACGTTAAACTCTGCCAAAAGAATATAGGTAATTACTTATAATTTTTTTTTGAAGCTATAGTGTATTAATACTATAAAAACTCATAATTTCATGTTGCATTAAAAACATTTTACAATAAAAAAAAATAAAACACAATAAGGTAAGTAATTTTTCGGCTGTTTTTGTATTTCAAATTTCAAATATTCATATGTATTATGATTCTGATATAAATATATATTTTTTTAATTTTTACTATTCTCAATCAGGAAGTTTATTCATTTCTTATATGAAACACCTATCCATCCCCTTAAAAAAGCTATGGTTGTATATTTAAGGTTTTTACAACTGCAGTTATTTCAAAATACAGAATTCTTATATAGGTGACACTCTAATGAATGTCATTATTGTTAGCATGATTTTATTTTTTCTACACTTACTGTGTATGTGTCTGTCTGTGTGTGTGTGTGTGTGTGTGTGTGTGTGTGTGTGTGTGTGTGTGTGTGTGTGTGTGTGTGTGTGTGTTGTGTGTGTGTGTGGGTGTATGTATGTATGTTTTTGAGAGAGAGTAAGTAGAAAGAGGAGTATTTATCCCCTTTAAGCAGAGGTAAAATTAACTTTAATTGATATAAAAATAATCATATTGATCGAGTCCAACTTTTTCCTTGGTACGAAATGCTATTTTAAGTACATATATTCATTGTCTTGAGAGTGTGAAACAATTTCAAAATGGATTTATGACTTTTAAATTGTAGCAAACTCGAAGAGAGTTTCTGGAGTACCGTATTCCCTGTGCAGGACATAATGCTTGTCTGGCATGTTGCAATGTCAGGAAAGACAAGCATTGGAGTCTGTGCGGAGACACTACTCGCAGCTCTGCCATTGACACCAATCCTCAGTTACCCGTGAAAGGTGCTGTTGAAAGCAAGCAGCATCAATCAACTCCTTAAATACTCTTGCAGTCCATTCAATCGATTAAGTCATCAATTTTAAGCCAGCTGTTTTGGTATGCAAATACCATGATTGCGTTACGATTTTGCATAGTTTGTTTTGCACAACATCTAAATAATGAATGTGCAAAGACTTTGGAATGATTTTTCATTACTCCAATTTGAACAGTATAGCGATTATATTTTTGTTCTTTATAGCCATGGGCTAGCGATTGCTTTTAGAAAACTACTCTTACTTACTGGTTCAAGAGAAAGAAAAACATGACCTTTCTTTCGTACAACCTAAGTTTTGTTTTTTATTTCTTGACCTTCAAAGAGAATAACTCAACATTTCCATAAATTTAAACTGCAACATAACATTAGCATTATTACCTCAATATATGATTATGCAAGTAAGTATAATCTATTCTATTGAAACTGATATTTGTTTCATTTGCATGGACATTATTTTTCACCACATATAACTGTAACATTCCAATGATCAACTTTTTTCATTCAATTTTCCGTGGATTTGTATAAGAGCTCTGAAGTTATCAATCCTCAACTTTAGAGATTATTTCCTTAACTAGGAGATTAAAATGAATGACGTTTATTTATTGCACGCGTCTCCATGATACATCTCGTTTATGTATGGGAATGTACAGATCAAAATACCACTGGCATTGTGTAACAGCGGTTCTGGACATGCATCTCTTAGCGGCTACAACTGACAGATGGTGGCGGCAGACTTCGGAATGTTATTTTTTGTGAAAGTTGATATTCGTTAATGTTTCCAAGTGGCAAAGTCAAGACTGTTTATATATCCTAATCGATTGTCAGGAAGTCTGAGGTGATTTATCTCGATGACGGAATAAGGACGAACAGTGATTGGATTGTGAAATGTTTAGACTCGATATTGTAACCTAAATGATTTCCGAATTTCAGGTCACAGAATATTACACAATTGTGAATATAAAAGAAACGGCACAGGCTTTTTTAGATATTTTAAATTAAAGAAATTGACTTTTATAAAATTGTACTTGCGGCTTTTCACATTTCATTATAATGTATTTATCAATATTAGATATTACACCATTTTGTAATTATACTTTAATTTAGTTTAAAATTTTCATTTTAATTTAAAAGTTTCAATCTCTGAACAGTGTCACTTCTATCTTCATCTGTGAATTAGAAATATGCTTTCACACGTAAAAACAATTATTACTCGAATATGAACATCAGAAAATTGTTCGTTAAAATTTGATTGAATGGTAGTTGTATTATATATTTATTTGGATGCTTACATTTTATTTACAAAGTATATTAAACATTTTATGGCCAGAGTATTGTAAATTGTTTTTATGTTATTATCTATCATGTAGTTTCTAATTCAAAGACAAAGATGCGTCTTTTTTAATTTTACAACGCATAACAAATTTTACTTTTCTTGTGCTTTACTTCTTACCATCTTTAATAAAAGTACGTATATCTGTACGTATATCTTTTTATAGAATAAATAAAATGAATTTTATTTAACAAAAATTTAATCCTACAAATAAATTTTAATATATACATATGTACTTATAGAATAAGCATTAATTTACCACTAGTAGTAAATATCGACGGGAATAGTGAGCTCTTTAATGAAAATATAACACATATGAACTCTTATTATGTAATTTAGATGTTTATGTTTTAGTTATATTCATGTTGACAGCAAATATTGTCAATTTCTACTTTACCCTTGGAGCCATTTGACTAGTAATTGTAAACAATGACGAGATGAAAACGTTATCAAAACATTTTCTAAAACAGTTTATGACCAAGGCACAAAATTTAAATATATGTTAACATAACCACGAATCTCTAGTAGTACAGTCAGGCACAATGTTGTATTTACTTAAATTTGATATTATAAAACCCATACAAAACATTTAAAAAAATGTTGAAATCACTGTTTGAAATAAAAATACATACAACGAATGAGCATCTACAACTTCATATGCAATTTTTACTTGCCGAAATCTGCAATCTTTTCAATGTCTAACAAATACAAACATTATCGTAATTCCGTTCATTGTTTGCATTGTATCTTCCGCCAGTAATGTAATTGGTAATTTCCATCTGTACACGTATCTAATAAAACTTTACAGAAATAATTATTATTTGACATATCAGGTTGAAGAACTAAAAATAACTTCATTCATTTAATACAGGTGAAAATACCTACCATTTTTGGTACATTTTGTAATATGCTAAATATCACTTAATTTGACTTAACTATTTTACTTTTAACTACAATCATTTATTTAATGAACAAATTTGTATACTTCTTTAGGCACGCCTATTTTATGTTGTCCATTACTTAGTGTGGAAATAGTATTTTGGCGTTCACTAGTTTGAAGGGAACTAATAGAAGTTTAGATTAGGGTATTAGTAATTTTAACATTATTAATTTGTGTAAATATTGTAATGCATTTACATAGGGTATTAGTAAATCTTAAGGTTTAATATTGTCATTTAGTACGACTGTTTGTTAAATTTAGTATATTTGTTCATCATGTTTGTACTTTTTATGAATATCTTGTTTTTAGACCTGGCATCAGGTGAGGCCTGTGGCAGAAAATTTGTCGTAACTACTCAAGATTCGAGGTCTAGTCGTGGTCATTTCTATAGGTGATTTATAAAATAGATGAAACGTGCTTTAATTCTTTCTCTCGATGTGGATGTAGAGTCGTTGTTACCAAGACAGAGAAAGATGTCCGACACTTATTTATGATGCATACTCTAACAAACGGGAAGAACTTGAACAGCAACTGTTGAAGTATCCTGACAACATCGTTACTCGGGATAGAGAAATCAACCGACTAATGAATCATGTGTCCGTTAAGAAGTGATCGCATTTGACACCCCTAGAACAGCAGTGAGGCCGTAGACAGTAGTCAGTACAAGTTGATGACCAAGTGAGGTGACAGAAGTAGTTTGTTGTTGCCTGCTCGGTTGGCTTGATACAGGTCACGCTGTGGGAGATAGAACAAGGCCCTAAGAATGCTGCTGACCGCATATCTTGGCTTTGGCCAATGATTGCCCACTGTCTAGTAGTGTGTACACTTAATTTATGACAGTGCTGAGCAGTTATGCAGCAATCTGGCCTCAAGTGCCCTCCAGGTACGGAGCAGTAATTGCACATGATGGCCACAAATCTCAGCGTACATTAGACCCGCCCCGCTCTATCACAGCTAAGTAAAACCTATTCACACTCCCTCTGTAACATCATCCTTATGGAAATCATCGTCAGCTGTGTCCTCTCTGCACGCTCAATCACTATTACGTCTTCCTAAACATAATTTAACATTTTCAAAAAACCTCGATTGACAGTTTGCTGTTCTCATTATTGTACATCTAATATGCAGGGAATAAATTAACTCAAGTTTTACGATTCTTAATTTCAAACAATATCATTCCTACTTTTTAACATGTAATTTATAAGAAAATTCAAGTTTACCATTTACTTGAATATTATTATAAAAAATCCTGCTTACCGCCTTCAGTTCTCCTGGTCAGAATTCGTTTCTCGCCCATCCTAAAGAGGACACTGAATGTATTTAATGCTACCTTGTATTTCTACCTTTGCCTAAGCTAATTTGCGTAATCTTCTGCGATCATATTGTAGTAGAAAGTATTCTTTTTTATTTTATTGTTATTTAACTTTTTCATAATATTTTCTTGCCCCGCCGAAGGTATTTATTACATGCATGACATATCGATAATAGTAAAACATATAAATAATTAAAATAATGGTATAAAATAGGCATAAGCTGAAATTAATGCATATAAAGGACGATATTTTTAATAAATATCATTATATCTTTATTATTGAAATATAACAAATGAAATACTAAAACATCAGTAATTGTTTAACCCAATTAGACTGAATATGAACAAGCCCAATAGCCTCGTCAGGAGGTTGTCGTCGACTGGCACATAATGCCTTCTTATTTCTTCCTCAACTCCTATCCTGACCTTGACTTGATTAGCATTTTGATCTCATTCCTTAGCTTTTACTCCTTGTAAAACACCTCACTTACTCCTCTTCCTACTCAATAATATATAATATATTTGCTTTCTCCTACTAAATTCATTGTGGGACTTTAACGTGAACTAACCCTTATCGGTTACTTGCCGTTGCGTCTACAACGTGCTTGATCTTCATCTCTCTCTTTTCTTCTGAAGACGGATTTCCCGAAAATTTGAGTTTGTAAAGGAGTTCCTTTACTCTGTGTGTTACTCTTCTTCCATTTAGAACTCTTATTTTGTCCTGTTTGGTTCGTCTTCCCAATTTTATAGTGAATATAAATATGTATATACAATTTAAAGTCATAGTCCAAAAACTTGAAAAGAAGAAAACTTTCTTAAAATAAGAAAAAGTTTCTTATTGATTTCAGTACACTACAGTGTATATTACACATTAATTTTTTTATTTAATAAAAATAAGTTTATTTTTCTTTAGACAAATAAAGAACAAATCTGAACTAAGGCAGTAATACTACCATTGCAAGTGACACGCGGTGCAAATAGTTGGTCAAACAAGATAAAATAAAAAAACATAATGATAATAAAAATATAATAATAATAATGAAATGAAACGGTCCAATGAACTTTTTAATAAAAACCAATTAAAAAAGATAGCACACAGATAGACACAGGAATAAATCACTTCTATATTTCGACCATCGTCGTCATTTATATGTGTCGCCGCTCTGCCTTCCTGCGGGACTCTTCGCCTCTTGATGACGACGATGGTCAAAATATAGAAGTGATTTATTCCTGTGTCTATCTGTGTGCTATCTTTTCTAATTGGTTTTTATTAAAAATATAATAATATATAATTTAATGAAACTTTTTACAATCATTATAATGTAAACATTGATTTAACAAACTATATAAAGTTTAAGAAAGAAAGAAACGTTTAGAAATAAACGTAGACGTAAAGTTTTCAAATAAACGTGAATATTTAGTAGAACCAGAAATTTTGGAAACATTAGTCTCTTAGTGTCACTATTCTTTATTTAGTAGAATTAAATTATCAACGTTTTAATCTTAAGATACTCTATTTTTATTCCTAATCTGATCAAAATCTTGATTTTGTGGTCATTTTCAAAAGAAGCAGATTCTTTCAGTGGAAGCAGAAAAGTGCAAGTGGAGTATTAATAGAATTTACATTCGAATCTCATTACATTTAATCTGAATAAATTATAGCGATGATTTAAATTAATAAGGATTTTAATAATTTAAAAAAAAAATTAAATTAATTGGAATTCCTAATGAAGTGTCAACAGTTGATGATAATGGTACCATTTTAGCTTTCTCCAACTGGACTTTCCAGTTCCTCTTCGGTATTTCATTTAGGTGGCACAATTCTTTGAAAGTTTGCATTTTATGGCATCACTAACTGAATTCAACATAAGGATTTTTAACAAGTAAACTTGATTTTTTTGAATTCCTAATATGCCGAAATATTTTGTTCCCAGTGAACGTTACAAGGTTGTTAATATATCAGAATGTATTTCATTAATGAGCTGAAATGAATACAGTTACAATAAATTAGGAACGCTAATTTAGAAAGTAAGAAAAATGAAAAGTTTATTGCGTTAACATTTTTTTATACTTTTACAAGTTCTTTTAAAAATTACTGAATTTTGAAAGAAGCAAAATAATATTATTAAAAAACTGGTGCTATCTGAAGTTATATTAACTAAGATTTCTAATCTGTAATTGTGAAACGTTGTAGCAATGTAGTAAATATTAGCTTGAGACCATATTATTGTAAGTAATTTTTCACTTTTAGTTATGTATTGTTTTACTTAATATCAAAAAAATTACTTAGATTATGCTTGAATAAGAACTGAATATAATTGACATGAGATGCCTGTAATAAATTACTTCTAAGATGGAAATAAATCAAAATTATTATAAGAAACTCACACAAAGTTTGATTTATTGAGTTGATTTGTAAGTTTTCTTGTAACAGAGTTCTTCCATCTGATAATCCTTTATCTAAAGTTATCTAGAACCACCCTATACTAAGATAAAAGCGTTTTAGGATTTTCAATTTTGTTTTTAGAACAATTTGAGATACCGAAGAAATCATAACTAGTCTTATAGATTATTCCACAAAGTTATATCACTACATCACAGGCATTTTACAAATATCTTCTGTACAAAACTCTACAAACCATATTTTGAAAAATGATTTTGAACTAAAAAACAATATGCGGTTATTAACAGTTAAAAATTTTCAAATTCCAATGAAATTGATATGGTGAATTTGAACTTTACATTAGAATTTAAAACCTCTCTTATTTAAACTTATTCTCAATCCTTATTAATTAATAATTTTGTCATTTGACTGATGAATTATCAAACAGAACGTAACAGTCTATATATTCTATATTATAATTACATAATCATATTATAAAATAATTAAATGTAATAGTGTATACATAATCTAGTATTAATAAAGAAATAATGTGAGCTCTTGTACTTTATACTTTATACTTTAATACTTTATACTTTATTCTAGTATTATTTGGGCAAGAGCTTAAGTATTAGATTAACTAAAACATGAAGTAATTTTTTATTGCCAGATTTATTTTGATTACTCATTTACAATACAAAAAAAGCCATTCTAATCTACGAGTATATTACACATTTCCATTAATACATTACTCTATCAAAGTTTTATATGATCTCTTTTAAGAAAGTAATTAAGAAAATAAAGTTTGGACAAAATAAAAAAAGGAGTTTGGGTTTTGGTGAATACTGTTCTAAGAGGGCGAATGGATTGCAGGCATAACTCACACGTCGGCGATGTAAAACATAAGCAGACATTCAAATCGGCCAGCACATGCCATCGCCTGACTAATCCACCTCATTTATTTAGCGTTATTAATTGTGACAATCTAACTTTGTAACCTCAAACCGCATTATTAGTCAGTATTAGAATAAATTTCCAACTAATACTGTATTGTTTGATGGCAAGATTTATTTCACTCTTTAAAGGTTACAACTTGAATAAATATACACATATAATTCCTAGAAAATAAAATTCCTTTTACTTATGAATCGGCTGGTCAGATTAGAAAGTTTTCTTACTGCTTTGGTTGTAGTTATGAAATTTTTGAAAAAAAAAATAATAAGATTAATTAACTGGAAAGGTCAAAATGTAAATAGTTCATACTGTACTTTATCTTTCTAAACTATTCCAAATAGCTTATTGCTTTTACTGTTCTATTTTTCTATATTTTAGGAATAGAGTTTGTAGCCATTCCAAGAATTTTGAAATTGATGGCACACTAAACCCTCTTTTAGGTGGGGGGGGGGGGGGGGGGAGGTTAGCTCAGTGGTTAACGTACTCGCCTCTGGGCTGGTAGTCCGGAGTTCGATCCTCACCTGGCCCTCGATTTATTCACGCGGGAGGTGAATAAATCTGAGTATGTCGTCCTTCGAAGAGGACGTTAAGCCATCGGTCCGGAGCCTGTACGATGTCAGGTATTCGTTAAAGATCCCTACTCGAATTTCACTTGAGTTGGGTAAAATTTAGGGCTCCCATATGTAGAATCTGTAGAATCACCGATCAAAGAAAAAGTTGGTAATCGGCTGACGTTATCACTCGCTAGGGGATCGATTTAAGCAATAAAAAAAAGGCTCTTTTAAAGCCCCAAAGAGTAGAGCCTCTCAAAAGAAGAGTGTTAGGAAAGTACATGGAGAACGTGATGAGCTTTTCGCATCAGATGACCCTGAGGGTAGCAGTTTTCAAGTATTTTTATTTGTATATTGCTATATAATTAAGAATTTTTAAAAGGTGTATTTGATGCTGCAAGTTACATACACATTTACATTGATACTTAGTTACTTTCATAATTACTTCAACTAATTTAATTAATCACAAACTGACTAAAATTCTTCTATGCTTATTCAAACGTTCTGTATACTTACATATAATAGTGCTTAATTACTCATATACTAACAAATACTTACACTTAATAATATATTAATAATTACTTATACCTACATACTTAAATCCTAACTCATGGTTATACTTACTTACTGACGTGCATAATCAGTTGATCTGCTGAGTTGCTTTTCCTGCACTACATACTACAGTCATACTTATTTATATTCAACTGACTTATCATATACTAAATTATGTTTACTTATTTATTCCTACTACCTATACTGAAATACCTACTTCGTTTCATATTGCCGTATATTTATACTAACGGAAATGTTTCTGTCAAGTATCAAAAGTATAATAAATGAATAAAAATCTGAAAAGAGATAAAACATTTTCTAACATTTCATTCTATTTTTTCATTTCAAGTTTCTTGTAGTGGACCAAGGTTTTTGTCTTTCATTCTTTATTTTTGCATTCATAATGCAATCCATCTTTCAGGCTAATTTTTCACCCAATCTTTTTCAGACATCTTTTTATTTTATATTAAATTCATAGCATCTTTCATTTTATCATTTCTGTGTATAAATTTTTATTAAATTTTAGGCATAGTATGTAAATTATCCGCATATGATATGATAACTCATAATATGATGTAATTTATAATTCATTTTTCTATTATTTTGATAATCTAAGTATACATATTAAGTAATTACTGTAACTTATTAGTGCGATCAAACTATTCTACTTGATGGGTGATTATCATCAGAGCACTTATAGTGTCTGCGGGCATAACGGATTTTCTACTGTGTATTCTCTTGATTGCGAAGGCTGGAGCTATGTTGAATGCATCTAACAAGATGAGGCAAGGTGGACACCATTGGGTTTGCCTAGTACCTAGAGAATAGCACATGAGGCCTTGTCGATCTACAAAGTATCGTCTACCCTTGGTCAAATGACTACTGAGTCATCAATGAGCCATATCTCCAAACCTTGGCTTGTATAAATTGGTAAGGAAAACGTTCTTCTTAATCTTAAGCAGTAAAACTTACCAGATTTGTGTCTTTCTGCAGTTAGAGGTAGTCTCACAAGTATAAATCTTGCCATCTGAAGATTAGAGGTTTGACTATGACTTTAGATCTCTCATGTGGGAGGTGGGAAACATTGTGCACGCTATCCCTCGGGGTGGACGTAAATCTGTCCCTCCCGAGTTTTTAAGATGTCAGGTACTCGTTAGGGGACACTACTGTAATAAACTTGAGAGATGTAAACTATAGTAGTCCTAATGTAGAGTCTACTCGATTATTTGATTTGCGTATAACCAAAGTGGATGGTAAATAACAGAGGAGCCTCACTATCCGTAGACCAGAACTAAAGGTCAAAAACTGTAAGAGTGGAAGTTAGAAACAAGATTTTTCTGAGGCAACAGTTAAATTAATTAATATTATTAATTGTGTTATTAATTAAACTGTATATTTTACTGTAATTACAAGCATCTGAGGAAGAAGTCGGTTGTTCGTTTTGAATAACAATAGACTGCCGACTATTAGAAGGGACATTAAGCGACTCCATTGATTGAGCCCATGATAAAGACTAACAGTAATTGAATGGACTCAGCAAAGGAATTCCTTGGCCTGCATCGGTTCTCAAAGCGATCAGTTCGTAATGTAGGCGGACTGTACAAGCAGTCCATACTTTAAAGGACTGCTGCTTATGACTTCGCCCGCATGGCTGTGGAGCAGCTGACCCTAAGTAAACCAACCAACTCGACCCCTTCCCTTCGCTATACTTTAATCAGGTCTGTCTGAACGGGTTTTTTAATTACTTTCGTCTAACATGTAAAGGTCTAGTGGGGCACAAACATCTGGTCATGCAGCACAATCAAGACCCCGATTACTTTTATTACTTCTGTGATTTGGTGGTAACTTTCATTTGTCATCAACTTTTTCAATATAATTGCTGTTTTCTTTTATTATATTAAATATTTTCGTAGCAAGTAAGTTAAATAAGCAATAATCTAATGTAATCTCAGAATAGTTTTTCCCTCTTCTAACGAATAAAAGATTTAAAATCTTTTGTAATCTCACTAAAAAGTGACAACAAATTTGTAGCAAATTATTTCATATTGCTGCAAGCAAAGAAAAGTCGCTAAATGACAAGTAGAATAACATTTTAATTCTACTTTAAATTAAATTAAAATACTAGTTAAAAATACTAATTCAATACTAAAAATACTAATTAAAATTAACTACTTTAATTCTACAGTTAAATTAAAATTCTACTTTAAGTAGAATTATATATCTATATATATATATAAACCTAAAAATCATTCGCATTAATTTTATATGAACGTTGTATTACTTAAAAATCAAATGATATTGTTGGTATGGATTAGTTGATACCAGTATTTTTAGAAAATACAAAGTAAACTCAGTGTAATTTACTGGTTTCTTCTATTTCGACCATTTCTTAATTATACTATTTTTTTCTCTTTTTAATTTCATCAATTCATATTTTTAAAATTTATTTTATGTTAACTATAAATTTTAATTTTCTTCAAACATTCACTAGTTTTAATTAATTAATATTCATTTGTAAATTTTGCCTGGTCAACTTACTTTAATCCTGTTACATTGTTTACTTTTGACTTCTTAGTTCCTTCTAACGTATCAGTGAATCTGTACATCATTATAGTAAATATAAATCATTATTCCTTTTCTTATAAATAAAAAAGGTATAGTTTTAGATTAATGCTCCCAAACTTCTACAAGCATAACAGGGTTATTTTTTTATTTCTATGCAAAGTAACTGTATGCTATAAATTAGGAAGTCAATGATTTTTAACATATTTGAATTAAATAAAAGTTATTTTTTCCTTTTGTTTGATTAATCAAAAATGCTGTTAGCAGTCAAGTCATATTTGTATTAGGGAAGTATCAACATTATTAATTTTGGATGTAGTGTTTCATTGTTGATTGTTAAAACATTAGTAATCACTAGGAATGTTAAAAATGTCCAATAAATTTGTTTATTTGCGTGAAAAATGACATATATAATTGTGTTTGAAATTGAGAATAACTTATTATCTCTAATGTAGAAACGTACAGGTCAGTACCAGTCTTCTAGGGAAGCAACAAAACAATGGATAAGTCTGGGTGACTTACCCTGCAGCAGAATGTTGTAACCGAATAACACTCCACATGGACATTCTATGTTTCCATCTATTGTTGTCACTAGGGTCTTGCGTTGGTTACTCTGACCAGACGCGGTGTTATTTCAATTTCTTTTTAAGTCCATCCATATACTTAACGAGTTTTGAATAACTTCTAAACACCCCCTGTTCATAATCTTCGCAGGTTTAACAAAGCTGTCCATCGCTTGTAAACCAGCTGAATGCTCAATTTTATGTTGAAGGTTTTATTGTATCTTAAAGCTTGCTGTTACCTACCATAACAGAGAAGGATCTAAGCGCGGAGGGCTGTCGGCAGGTAACACCCGAGTGCTGCTTACTTCTCAATGTGACACCGGTGTAGTGCTCGCTTATTGATTGTTAAAGCTTTGCTGTTACCTAACAGAGAAGGATCTAAGCTCGGAGGGCTGTCGGCAGGTAACACCCAAGTGCCGCTTACTTCTCAATGTGACACCGGTGTAGTGCTCGCTTATTGATTGTTAAAGCTTTGCTGTTACCTAACAGAGAAGGAGCTAAGCGCGTAGGGCTGTCGGCAGGTAACACCCAAGTGCCGCTTACTTCTCAATGTGACACCGGTGTAGTGCTCGCTTATTGATTGTTAAAGCTTTGCTGTTACCTAACAGAGAAGGAGCTAAGCGCGTAGGGCTGTCGGCAGGTAACACCCGAGTGCCGCTTACTTCTCAATGTGACACCGGCGCAGTCCGCGCACCCGGCGACCTTCCTCTTAACCTCGAAATCTGACCACTCTTACATAAATAAACCCTACCATGTTATTAATACATATTTAATTTGTTTAGTCTTCCGTTCAGCAAACCTCTTATTTATGTTATAAAAAAATTATAATTTGAGTACAACATGTTTCATTAATTAAAAAAGTTGTTATGTTAAACTTTTAAAAATGATATAGGTAGTGATTAATAGTGTAAAAAATTGAATGCCACTTCATAAATAACATTATTTGTTTACATCAAATGCATGTGACGATTGAAAAATTTATACTTCCTTGTTGCGGGTATATTTATATATGACATGAAATATTTAAAAAAATTTTCATCCAGTTTGTTAAAATACATGATTATTGTAGACAATTATTTTATCAATAAAATATCAGAAAAATATAATAATATTGAAGTAACGTGTGGAATTAGAACTTGATGAAATTGGTTTAAAGACAGAAGGTGCTGCTAAAGTTTATTGAAGATATTACTCTCGAAAATTTTACAAATAAAATAACCCTCTGCAACGTAATTTTTATTCATATTCTCTTTGATCAGAGACCTAGTAGTCCACAGACTTACAAATTTTTATGGTTGTAAAATAACAAGCGAGGACTGAAGTCAGTCTCATTGAAGGTGCACTCAATCAGTGTAGCCAATAAAAATAACAACAACAAATATACAAAAAAAAATAAAGGAAAAACATTTTCTTTCTCAGAGACTTTATAATGTTATCACCAGGAAGGAATCTCAAAATTTGAAACTTGAAGCACTGTTTACAAGAGGACCGCGAGTGAGGGCTTGAATGGCAACTGGTGATTTTCGGTGCACACCAAGCAATGACTCGTTACATTACGCCTACGTTACAGACGAGGCAATGTAAAATAACATCTAGATGAATGCACTCACCTTATAACCAGAAATGTATTGATCTAGTTGGAAAGTTTATTTCTGTGTGAAGAAATTCAGGGTGCTCTGTAAACAGAACGGTAATACTATGATCACTTTGTTTAATCAAGATAGATAAGAGTTTGTTCTTTTTCGTGTTTGATTTCCTTTGTTTGACCTAAGTTGTTTTTTTATTAAAAAATATAAGATTATTAAAATTAATGTTTTATTTTTGTATTCAGAATCCAAAGGAGATAGTTTTAAAATGACCAAATATGAAATTTACATATTAATATTAAAAATGAGTTAATTTTGAGGAACTCAATATATATTTAAGAATTTACTACTGAAATCATCCGTTCTTTTATTTTATTTTTTTTTTGGCTATTTAGTTAATCAAACATTTATGAAAAAGAATAATGGGAGAAGATGAATGTTTTGTAATGGGTAAATTAGTTAACGGTAGTAGATGCATGGGAGGAAATCCTAGGGGAGCTCGAAGAGGTTCATTTCCTGGGTTGTTTTAATTTGTGCTGGCTCTTAGCAGCGGACTTGACAATGGTTAGTTAGAGCGATTGTCGGCCTGACATTACAGGCCTCGCTGGACATCGCTTCTAATTGCCTGCGGAAGCTAGGATTTTAGTTAGTTGCTCCAGCGGAAAAACATTTATTTCCTGTCCAGTCCTGCTTCACCAAGCGCCTAATACCCCTACAACCTTGCTATCATTTACATAACATTAGATAAAGCTGCCTAATTTATTGTACCATGTGTTAAACGCAGTGCTGACAACTTCTATCTGATAACATGTTTTATTCCCTTTTAAATACGCTTTGCCCCAGTAAACATCTGCTCTTGTCATTTCCATATGAATGTTTCAAAAGCGATTCATCTAAATCAATCTTGTAAAGATCCTATCCATGTTTAAACATAATATATTAGAAATTAATGTTAAATAAGAATATACCGTTTTTATGAAAAAGAGCAGAACCAACAGCCTTATTTGAAAACTCAGTCCTTCAAATTATTGTTGTAACAGCTGATTTGTTTGTAGTTTTAGATTTAAGCACATATTTATCATCTTAATTTTAAACCCAGGAGGAATCTGTTCATTTTATATTAATAGTGTGTAATTTATGTTTCTACCGTATATTGTTACCACCACCTCTTTTGGTAATGGTAATTAATTGGTAACTAATGGATACATTAAATGAATTTACTTAGAATAAATTTCTCAACATAATTTCAAATTATAATAATGACATTTTTAACAAGACATTTATATTATTTCTTGGCAAACTGTGCTTAATTCATTTATTTTTCTCAGATATGTACATATCGCAACGTTATTTTTTCTATAAATTGATAAAACTGTATGAAGGCTCAATGCCAACGTGAAGACCGTCAATTTATAAATGAACGAAATGAAAATATTAACAATTGTGTCATAAAAGACTGAAACGACAGGACCTAATAAGAGGATATAAGATGCTATCCAAACTTCTCGACAAAAGATCAAATTTTACTCTATACAACAAAATACTGATGTGCGCTACAATACTTAAGCCGATTTGGACTTACGGACTCAATATCTCGGTATCAACCAAGCGTGAAAATATCTGAAGAATCCAAACAGCCCAATTCATAACTATACAAGCTCCCTTTTGTGTTTCTAACGATATAATTCATAACGATTTGAAAATTCCTTTTATCCACCAAGAAATCCGATCACGATACCGCAAATTTCATGAATCCTTACCACAAACTTAAACCCTTTAATTCAGCAGTTATCACCCCACCAGATTTCTACCAACCCTATTAGAAGGTTACCAAGATGTCGGCCCCGAGATCTACTCAGCAGTGTTGTCAAGACTAATTTCATGTGATCAGAATAATTTACATGGGGTTCCACCAATGGGTGATTTCTCCACTCTTTTCTTTAATTTTTTTATGTCATAGGTATCACTATTACTTGTTACCCCTCTAAGGTTGGTTGTAATATAATAATAAATAAATAACAAATAAAAAAAATCTATTGTGTGATTATATAGATTGAAGTATTGCACTTTCAAACTAAGCTGTTCCAATCTCCTGACAGTCTTACGAATAGAAGGTGGTCATTCCCAAATAATTTGTCCAAAAGACATTGAGACACTTTCTTTGAAACACTTTAATAAATATCAACAGTTATAATACAACTGAAAGACTAACATCACAGGTAAAGAATTTAACATAACTTACTACATCATTAGATAAACACAAGCTTTCGACTATGCAATAGTCATCGTCAGGTTAATTTCTAACCTGATATGTTAATCATATCAGAAATCAAGAAATATTAATCAAGAAATGTTAATCATAGATTTAACTATGATTTAGTTATGATCAAAAAATAAGAAAAATATTTATGGTGATGACAATAGTCAAAGGTTGCAGCGTAGAATGCTGCCAGTTTTGCTACGAGTTAAAGTTAGTTTGTATCGTATTTAATATATCCCTAAATGTAAAATATTATTAAACCCTAAAAGTATTAAGTAATATTTCGGTCAATGTATAATACATTATTGGTATATTTTAATGTAACATATTATTATAATGTGTATGTTATGAAATGAAAGTAATATTATATATTTTAATAATTAAGACAAAGTGTCTAATAGGATTTACATTGACTACTAGGAAGGAGGTTTAATTTATTATTAAAACTAAAATAGCTTATTCCTCAACTCTGTCATGTAATAATGCCGTTTGGACGACATCCAACCAATCGGAGATGCAATTTAAATTACTACATGTTTGACTGTTTTGAACGACTACCAGTAGTCAAAAAGACTAATTATAGTGGGCATATTTTCGAAAACAGGTCACCGCTGAACAAATTATAGTCTTTACCCTATGGGTGCTATTAAAGAAGATCTCTTTTGATGTTGCATTCCTTCTCGCAGAAAAGCATGTAATAAAATATTATAGGTAATCTTGGAAAATTGAATCGAACATGTGTGTTATAAATATTTAAACGTTCTTCCTGAAAACAGACGCCACTTAATCAGGTAAGAGGGCTGCAGGAATGTGGGACGATTTGCTCTTTCGCTTCTCATCGACCTTGTAAACTCTTTTATGTTCATTTCTCTAATATGAATTGAATGCGAAGATTGGTCATTCAATTAGCTGTACAAAATAAATCCGCTTTAGCTAAGTGACAGTTACACATTGTTTGCATTCATTAGACAATTAAGATATGACTTTATTAAAACCACTCTTATATTTAACGATTTGCAAATTTTTAACATATGATATTCTACAACATCAAACATTCCTTCACAGTTTGTGCTAGAAATTTATGAATTTTAAATGCACAGTTGTTGTAAAGGTACATGGAAATTAATCATCAAAAGTAGGATATATGCTGAAGTGTAAAGTCATAATGCTCTATTTTTATGGCTCAATTTTTGAATATATTATCGACTTCTCTCATATAACATATTAAGGTAATATTCAATTTCATTTTGTGGTATTATTTCATTGGGGGTTGGTAACATTTCTTCGGATATAATGCCCGTAGGACAGACATGCTGAGAAGACATAATGACAGACAAACAAACCAATTATGGCTTGTATTCCCATGTAGGCAGTCTTATGGTAATTTAAGGGAGCGCGTGACAGATATAAACTATAAAAGCAAAGATTTTTCCTCCAACTTGAAATTAGACAGAAAATTCTATCCCATTAATTTAGTGATTAGAATTTTTTTAATTTTAAGAGTTTTAAAATAAGTAACAAAACTATTATCACTGGAGGAGCACAATATTGAGATCTTTTGAAATGTTTCTGAATTTTCCTTAAGCATGATACTTTACGATACTATATTAGAACCTTAGTATATCATGTTTACCGTTTTTTTACTTTACTATAAGTATAGTGATTATAAAATGAATCGATTTCGATATTTTTACTCATTTATATATTTTGAAGTTTTTGGAATATATTTTTCACTTTTTTTTTTATAATGTCCGTGTGTGTACACATTTACCTTCCCGGAACTAAATCATCTCTCGGGATTAATCTTTTAAGAAAGTAACATTTTACTGCAATCGTGAAAAAAAATTACCTAATAATTTTGATAGATTTACATGTTTTGAGGTTCCCAAAATGTGATACACAGACATGTTTTGATGATGTCTGTGTGTGTTGGTGAATGAAGTTCAAAAGCTTGTACACATAATTGACCCTTCTGTTTAACAGATCGTAATCAAATTAGGACAAAAAAAAAGCACATTACAAGAAGAGATCTGAATGATTTTAGTTTTAATTACTTACAAATGGTGGTACACTTCAGGATTTCAGACGACATTTTTAACGGTAAACAAATAACTGTAAAAGTTCATATTTGGTGAATTAAATTAACTTAAAATGAGTTAACTACAAAAATTTTTTCCAGAAATTCCACTTACAGTAAAATCTATACAGTCATAAAAACTAAGAAACTTGCACTATTGAATAACATGCTGACTGAACTTGTCGGATTTGTTCACATTGACTTAGAATTTTTTTTCTAAAATATGATTATTGTATTAAGCCTTAATACAAAAAAAGTTGAAGTTGTTTTAAAGAGTGAATATGATATGTGAGAACAAATAAATACTTAAAACAACATAAGCAAACTGCAAACAATGATATATTTTATGATGCTCTTTGGGGTGAAGGATTGCTGTCTAACATTATGCAGTCAATCAACATGTGCACACTTTAACATATCTAATTGCCAGACACATTGTTCTTGGTTTGTTTAAGAACTCCATTGTTCTTGGGTAATATTGGAGCATAAGAAACGTATTGTTTCATTCTTAATGACAGTACAGCTAATATTTTTATGCTACTTTTTCTTGTGATTAAAGAAGTATATCATTTCGTATTAGTTATTGTCTTACTACAAATATTTAATGAATTAAAATATTGAAGACTAATATTACAATTGAAATGACAAAAGTTCTACCTATACCGACATGAGGAATGTTAGGTAAAATCTTTGTAAGAGACAACGTAACTTTCACAATATAAAATGTAATCAGTTCCTAAATGATGGTTAAGACCATATAAACATCTTAAGGCTTAAAAGAATTACTCTAGACTTCGTTAAGATACATAAGGCAATTTGTTCCTTAATGAATTTGACTGAAATGGAAGATGGTCCCCTAGTAAAGTTGGTGGATGTAGAGTCAATATTGTAATTATAGAAGAATTTATTATTTTTGCATCGCATATTTCTTAAATCAATCCCATTTTGATATTGTCTCTCTTCCAAACTGAAACTGCCTTTTCCTATTACATCTTAACTATTACATTTTAAGTTTCACTAAAATTTATTATAATGGGGTAAACAAATTAAAGACCAAATTTATTATGTAAGAAAGCGCATTCTTCATTAATTGTTACTAACAGTCTAATTGATATTAACAATAATAGCATTATTTAAAGAATGTAATAATAAATTTATTAAAAAAAATACTTATTTTATTAGGATTTAAACCTTTTCCAACACTATTTGACAATAACTGCTTTATATAGCCGAAGTTTTTAGGTTGTTTAATTGTCGTTTGTTAAGGGATGTGAGGTAAGAATCGCAGAAATAGTAGTCACCAGTGGAAAGTCAGAATCAGATCCTGACACTTTCACCCATCAAGCTGTAAGGATATCCTAAAGCAGAGCGAGCCCATCTGTCAGAGAGTTTGAAACGAATCCCCATCAAAGGAATGTCTGAGTTTAGGAGCAAGCATGCCTTTCATTCCAATTTTTAAAATGAAATAGCTTCAATTTATAAAACACTCCTTAGTTTTTCTACATAGTTTGTAATTTTGGTTGTTGAAAAATTACAATATAGTTTAAACGTCTTCTGCATTTATATTGATATTTAAAACTGTCACTGATTACTTGTTCTTGTGGTAGGAAAGTGTGGAAGGCCATTCCAGCTAGATTTTGTATATTCATCAAGTTTGAAGAGTCCATTCATTGAAGTTTACTGCAAGAAAAATCCCGAAATATCGTGATTTAAAACAAATCATTCATAACAGGGTTCCTGAGAATTCCTTAAGGGTGATAAGGATTTCTCTGTCTTAGGGCTTAGTGTTTAAGGATTTCTCACTCATAGGACTCAATCTTATAGGATTACTCAGACTTAGGACTCAGTGTTTAAGGATTCTTCAGATTTAGGACTCAGTGTTGAATGATTCCTTAGTCTAAGGACTCAGTGTTGAAGCAACCCTACGTCATTGGTTTCTTGTAATTGAAGGAGTAGACAATTATAATAAAAATGAAACACTTCATTTATTGCACCCATAGTTGTAGTATTGCATTTTCCTTCTGCTCAAGAGGTAAGGAGAGCAGACAAAAAAAAACAAAATAAAAAATAACAAATAACATTTGTTATTTGCCGTCCATTTCACATATGACCAGGTTTACCATAACCGAGTTTGATTAAATCAAGAGTCTTGACTTCCCTCTCACTCAAGTATGTTAGAGGAGGATCTTTAACGTGTACCTGTCATCTACAGACTGGGGCAAACTACTTTACGTCCTCTCAGAGAGATAGCGCACATCAAGATTTTTCGCTTCAAAAAATCGACTTTGATTACTAGGCATGTCGTTAAAGCATGCTAACCACATATCTTTACCTGAATCAAACAAGAAATAAACATATTAAATATCACATTTATGTGGTATAATTTTGATATTAACTATTCGAATATAGAAGAAAAAATCGAAAAAGACAAATAAAGAGCCTTTGATGTATAAATATAATTATATATATGTCATTTCAAGGTTTTGGTAGGCTTTCGCCGTACCATGTTATTAGGATTGAGTCATCCAAAGGGAGGAATTTCTTTCTGATGCCGACTGCCTTTATTTGGCTTTCGCGCCTTATTTCAGCTTCCTTGCCTTCAGTTCTTAATTCCCTCTACTTTCTCTCAGATAACTTTTGCCATTAATTCACGTGTCACATTTAATTATCGCTCTTTTTTTGTTTTATTTAACAAATTTCTTTCAATAATTAATAATGTTGTTTAGTTGAAGAAATGAATTTATTCGGTCTTCAAACTTGGGCAGATGATGAATGAAGAATATCCTTAAGGAAGACCTCTTAACTTAATGTGCAATTTGCTTTATTTCTGAATAAATATAAGAAATTAATAAATATAATTAGAAATATGTTTAATCAGTTTACCAAATATATAAATACGAAAAAAAAATATAATACTTAAAATGACAATATTTATAATATAATACATTTATAATATAATTTAGTAATAATACATTAAACTCGGAACAGTTATTAATTAAAAAAAATGAAATAATGTAAAATAAAAAGTCAATGATAAAATGTAAGAATAATGTTATTTTTCTTAGAATCAAATTATATATTTACAATATATAATGCAATATATATATATATATATATATATATATATATATATAGATATATGTATAATCAATGATCAAACCACAATAAGAAATGGGAAAACAAGACTAAGATCCTTCAACCGTCAGAGTCAAAAACCCAACTGAGTTGAGTTGTTGAGTTGAGTTGAGTTGGGTTTTTGACTCTGACGAAAGACCGCTTGTTACGGTTGAAAGATCTTAGTTTTGTTTTCCCATTTCTTATTGTGGTTTGATCATTGATTGTTATTTCACGTGTTTATGTGAAGTCTTTATATATATATATATATATATATATAAAATTAAGAATTAAAATAAAAGGATGAATAATTATTTCAGAAAAATAGATCATCTTTTCGGGGAGTCCGGCTGTTGTCCTCTGATCTGGACTTACAGCAAAGTCTAGATCAGAGGGCAACACTCCTTACGGTGGACTTGTATCATGGAGTCTTCATTAATTTCTCGAAGTTCTTTAGTGTAGATCTGGCCGCCAAATGCGCTTGAAATAGGTTTAAATAGATGAATCTACGGTGTTTATGCATGTGCAAAACACAGTTTACTTATTTGTATAAAGACATATATAGGGGGTCAGTTAACCGATTATTGACATACCAGTGGTGAACTATTTTTCTTTGTACCACTGGATACTTCAATACCATAGGTAGGCACTAAATGTCAAGAGGTAATGACATATACCACTTGTATGGTATTATTTAAAGTATTGTGGCACATTGGAATCACCAGTATTTCAAATTTGCGAATAAATTTACTAACTTAATTCTTAATTCTAGTAATTATATTGTTTTTCTTGTCATTATAAGAGAGTAGTTGTTAATAGTCATGTTTTAAAAGTGCTTACTTCTGCTCATTGGCTTGTGCCAAATAGGTACCAAGCGCATTACTACTACCGACCTGAATAAACAAATTTCTCGATTCTATAACCTGATGGTCATGTGAAAAGCTTTCATAAAGTTCATTATTGCTCCACAAGGTTAGTTTACCTTTAAGATTGCGGAACATTAATGAATTGTTTTCTTTATAAACATGCAGCGATTGAAAAATCATATTTGCATTCGTTCCTATTTATAATGATTAATTATAGAAATAATCGAATTTTTTGGATCATATATAGCTGCAATACATATTGATATAATGACTTTATCAAGAATTATTTACAGAGAATTAGTGTGGAAAGCGTTGTGGAAGGCTGAGAGAAAGGTTGGCCGGGACAGGTCTGTTGGGGTTTGTGGCTGTATTAGCACTGAGGCATTCGTGCGACTCTCGATTAATAACACGCGACAGGCGAGAACAATAGCCATGATACCCCCTACCATTACCAGCAAGTCATTTATATCTTCTGCAAGCATTCAGCTTCTTCTATGCTTAGGCCTACCACTCAAAATAATTTGTCAAACCTTATTGATAGCATATCAATGTTGGTTGTTTTTTTCAAACAACATCCGAATTAATGATCATGTTTAATTATTTGTAATATTCCTATCCTTTTTTATCATTACGAATTATTTTTTTGTTTAAAACTATTAATTATGATTTAGATACGGCTTACCCTTGTTTGTGTTCCATGTAACGTAAACACTTGGGCTATTTTAAAGTAACTTAGTTTTCACTGATTATTTTTATCTTTATTTATTACTCTTATAATTTGAATTAATTTATTTGAAATATACTGAAATGAAGTATACGTAATACCTTGTATACTTGTAGCCAAATACTCTCTTTGTGTGCAGTTAGTTACTCGGTAGAAATTAATGTTAAGAGATCGAATGAAAGTCTTCATATACAGGTGTTTTATATAAAGAACTCTTGTAAACGTGCTGGTTGTATCAAACATTTGTAGGTAAATAACATCCACAAAGACTACTTCATGGCATTACCTTAAACTGTAGTTAGTCACCCATTTGACAAATGCATTCGCAAAGGTAGATCATAATAGTGAACCCAGTAGGTTCATGTAGATAAAAATTGACCTTATTTTAGATGTTTGTACGTTTTTAGTGTCATTGTGACGGAAACACATTTAGAAGTTATATCTGATTTAAAAGTGATACCTTATAAATGAGGTGTAACTGGTTAATTTTCTATAGTTAAGACGATTTCTACGGATGACTTAGGGTTGTAGTGAGAGATTTATAGTTCAAGTTAAATAACTAGACTTGATTTAGAAGTATTGATATGTTATTTTAGATTATTAAATCAAAAGAAATTTTAATAAATGCCTGTAATTTTGTGATTTTTTTTTATAAGTCGTCTGAAAATGCAACAATATTTAACTATCAACAGGGATTAATGAATTGATAAATCACGTAAATAAATCTTGCCTGAAAGGCTTTGCTTCTAGTTCCATATTCATGGAAAGGATGCTGACAAATTTATGAAGGTGATTAATTGGGGCTGTCGCGTTGAGAAAGGACCTCCTGGCTGACGGCTTGACCCCGTCCTCCGGGTCTTCAGGACCTAGCCTTCACACCCGCCAACCACTATCATTAACCCTCCGCCAACAAACAACATTTCACGACTCCTTGTCCAAGGCTCTCTAACAAGAGCAACCCATAAATTTTACCTGTTGAAAGCCTCTTGTTTATAGCTATATTTTTTTTTCAAACTGAAAATAAAGACGCAAATTTTCTTTGACATTTTGGAGCTTCTGGAATGTTCTGACGAAATGTAAGGTGATTTAAGATCTCTGGGCAGTCTAGAATCAAACGATTCATTTGAGTGATCTTTCAACTTTGGAAATTAGTTGCGAAATTCTACTCACTGACTATTATTACAATAATGTGTCCATTTCCATAAACAATGCTATCGTACTCATGCAACCAAAGTTCATAACCGATGAAAGAAAGGCAGCGACTTGAATGTATATTTAACTCCTGAAATCCCTGTGGTCAAAATCTATTTTTATTAGTACTGGACTGGCTGAACATTGGTTGATTCTACATTGGGAGTTGTAATTTTACGTTGAGCTATTGATGAATACTTGACATTGTAAAAAACTGCAGACAAACTGATTGATGTCCTCTTCGAGAGATGGTGTGCATTGACCTTCCACTCTCGCATAAAAACTCTGGGTAATGACCTAGAGCTGAACTTAAATGGCAAGTACGCTGCCATGAAGACCCACATGACCTTTACAGTTATTATAAAATATGTCACTGAAAGTTACTGAGATTTCACAAACAGCCTTCTTAGTGCCTTGTCTCTGCCAAACAGAAGTACGTAAGATCGCATTCGCTTGGTAGTCTGTGTTGGCCTATTTTTATTTTTGACATCATATCGAGTTAATATCTGTTCGTGCGCAAATAGAAAAAACTAAGTAATGAACTATATTTCAAGATCATACTACAATTAGCAAGCCATATGCTAATTGTAAATGATTACAATTTAAAAAAAAATATAAATAGTTTCATAAAAAAAACCATTTTAAAGTTTTATAATACTATAAAAAACTCTATAAATAGCTTTGGGTTTCTAATAGTACTTTATTGACAGAAAAGTTCTGAGAGTATCCGTTTTGAGAAGGACTGGACGACGACAACGTCGAACGTTGACTCTTGGCACGTTGTCGGCCTAAACTACTTCCATTGAAAGTTTACTGACATTAACACGAACTGTTAGAAACGAGTAATTTGTATAAAAAAAAACTTATTTTCTATAGAAACTTTGTATTATCCATTTACCACAGTATGAGCAAATACCATATAATTACGGATTGGGCAACTAATGAGAAATAATAAAATGTACAACTCCTAGCTGAGTTATTGTTAAATCGAATAAGTCACAAAATAGAATAAAAAAGAAAAAAGAAAATATTATTTATTTTGATGGAGCAAAGCAAATGTGAAGTGGAATAAATCAAACCAATGATATGATAAAGACGTGCAGGATGGCCTTTGGACATTTTGCTGCAGTCTCCCATCATTCCACCATTGTTTAGCCAAAAATTATCAGTTTTCAATTAAAACTCTTTTTTTAAAATAATTTAATGAATTTAATCAGTCTGTTAAGAAGGAAACATGACTGTGATGTGAAGTATATTATTGATATTGGCAATAACCACTGACTATTTTTTTAAGAAAACTAACCCAAAGAGAAGGTCTTATTTAAGTAGCTCTGGTAATGTAGTTTCAAATATATCTGATATGGTAGTCTATTTCAAAATTCTAGAAGTTCATCAATAAACAGCTGTCTGTTTGTAAATGCGTATAACCTTGCCATAGTGGATTATTAGCATCTCAAATTAAATTGTTTATTATTTAGCTGTTAAGAAATAAAATAAGTTATATTTCCTTCATTGTCAGAAGGTTGTGATTCATGCATTGAAAGTAATGCTAGAAAAAACACAATTGATTAAGTCATCTTTTCAACTAGTCGGTTAGAAACAAGAAAGTTTTGTACAGTGACACTGTTTCTGTTTCTTGTCATGTTTATTTCGAGAGTTATAAAACCATAAATTTTACTGCTACAGTTGCATTTTCTTATTACAAAATGCTATTTCACCATGAAACATAACGATTTATTTACTGCAGTTTCTAAGCCTTAAGACCGTAATTAAATTTCCGCTTTCAAGTAAATTATCAAGAGAGGGCCTAATAATCGTTTTCTTCACGGCTACGAATAAATCCAGCTTACGCTAATGATTACGTTTACATAATTGGTCTTAAATAAATGTTGAGCGAGACAGCTGTAAATTTGTCTCAGGCTGCCGAGTGGGGACTTTTGATCTGTGCCTAGCGTTCTATAATGGATCTCCATTATTCCCTGGACGTGACAGCGGGCCTCCATCTCTTCGACCGGCCGGTTTGACCACTTCAGACCTTGGTTCCAGTTAGACTTCTTGTAAATTCCCACTTAACCAGCAAAATTTACACCACATTTTCTATACAAATATTTTTCCCTTTCTTGTCTCTCTATGACAGTTATCTTAATCCACAACAAAGTTGTCCGTATATATTTGCTAGTTATATCTTAGCAATATTTAATTTATAATTACGTTCGGCAAAATTTATTACCTGTCTAACGTAATTAAATCATTCTTACAGGACTGATAACAGATTTATTTCAAATATACCGAAAATAAATTATAGGAACTAGAAATTTATAATGCTTTACTTTTAAACATTTTCTACAAAAATTAGAATTCAAGTGAACATTACAAATGGATTTTATTTCATATATTAGTTATCTACGGTTTAAATTGTGTTTTCAGAGATATTTTCCCTGCTGAGAATGTGAGGGTATTCAGAGCCTTCGGATATGCCAATCTTTTTCAATCATTGTACCTCGGGAATTCACATAATTCCATGCATTTCGTTTAGTCCAAAGTAATTATTGATTACCTGTGCAAATAATATGCCACTGTGAGTGTTTGTGCCGTCACATGAAAGGGTGTCACGGGACACCCTTAGACACTGCTCTCTCATGACTGACTTGATCTGTCAAGTGAGATCAAAGCTAGTGAGAATCAAGCATTTACAGACGTCAGTGACAGCCTTTTAATTATAAATCACTAACAATGTAGTGGTGGTTTTGTAACCTGCTGACAGATTATAGACATTCATATGTTTAATTACACTTTTGAATGAAATACACAAAATTAGAAACGACCATAAAACGCATTTTATTTATTTTATTATTATTAAATGCATTTTGATGATGTTGAGTTTATATTCTTAAGTATATGCATAAACGTATTGTTTCAAAAAGATTAAAAACATTGTGATGGTCTAGGAAAAAACGTTTACAGCCAGAAATCACATCGAGTTCCTGCGAACACTTACTTATTAGGTATTTAGTGAACAAACAGATGTATAAAAAGTACATATTTGTTATTGTATACTGTTTATATCAACATAAAAAATCAATGTTTATAAGGTTTACGGTTGCAAAGGAACTCCGAGTAGTGACTGCATGTAGGTTACAATTTTGACGTCTCAACACATACTGGTCGTCTTTGCATGAAAAAAATGAAATTAATGCCTTTCTTCCGTCTTAGTGAGAGTTCTGTCAGTATGTTCTTTTCAGTCAGCTACAAAGCATTATGGTTTATCCACTTTTGTTAGTAATTTATGTTCGTCCCAGCCTGTTTTGATTAATAATTTTCAAGTATACTATGATGTCATTTCCAACTATAACATCTTTCATATTACCATTAATTCCAAAGCTTTGATGTGCTCATTCCGTTATCAATACTGACAAGTTGTATTAATTGCCTTCATTTATTAAGTTTTCATTAAAAACTGCTTGAAGAAGATACAAATGAAGTGATTAAAGTCAAAAATTACAATTTGTTTTAATTATACGTTAAATTGAAGTTATATAAAGTTGTTATTTAGGTTAATATTCAATTAAGATTTCCAATACTAAACATTAAGCGTAGCCACCGGTTGTGAGGTCTCAATTTCGACGCATTTGCTATGGTTTGGGTTAATATAATTCTTTATTTACACTTATAACCACCACCTGTGATGAGCTAAGTTCTTTCTCAGTGTGAAATCGACTACCAAATATTTTGCTACTGAACTATTTGTTTAAGAAATTACGCTACCTTCATTGACAACTCTTGAACGAAAATATTTGAAAACTCTCCATTTAATTTTGATATACTGTCTCGTTCTAACAATGATGCAAACTAAAAAGTTAATAATATCAAAACGAACTTTTTTTTCGAGAATTTAACTCAAATATTTCAATTTGATACTTGGCGATTTAACATACTTCTGATCCTGTTCAACCCAAAAATAACCTTTCTGTTAGTAAAGTGAAAGGGATTGTTTGAATAATTGTTACAGGTATCTAAACTAATTTTGAAAGTTTATCAAAGGTTAGCCAGTTTTTGAATCGTGCGTCTTGGGACTAGGTTCTTGCTGTAAGTCTTCATGAAGCGATAGGCCGACTTATAGCCGAGCTCATACTTCTCCTTTGGATTATAGAGTAATCTCCCTGTCGGCTTAATGGAGTCAGTCTTTACTCATAATAGTCCATTTGCTATCTGCAGTTTATATTGTAACTTTAAAGCATGATTATTCTTCTTATACTGTAATATAAAGAGCATTCTCCAGACACCGCGGTCTGCGGACCAGCTCCGATCCTTGTGTTCTATGCTAACCAACACAATGGAAAAGCATCGTTATGTTCATCATGCGATACATTGTTTTTAAATATATATTGACATTTACATAAATATAAATATATTCACTTTTTGGTACACACATCACAGCTAAATATAGCCCAAGAAACTGCTAAAGTTGTGTTTTTCATGTTGTGTGTGTTTTCATGTTGGGTTGTATAAGGTTAGCAAAAATAATATATAATTTAATAATATATAATAAAGCAAAAAAATAATTTATTACTTCCTATTCAATAAATGTGTTTTATTCTTTCCTTTATAATGGTTGCAACAACTTATTTTTTCGTGTTTATTCACAGCACTTGAAGGCCGATCAGTGAAAAGACATTTTACATCAAACCGGTTCATGGGGTAAAAAAATTGAAAACTACTGACATATAATGGTTAGAAAATTCCTGCATGTACAAGATTGGGGGTTCTGTATGCATTTGACATCGTTAATTAACCATAATTAAGGAGATAATTTAGCCTTATATTTACACACCCACATCTCAATGACTATTATCCTGATATGAACCAATATAATAGTTGTATTATTTCAAAAGAGATGGCTGTTTTATGATCGCTCATTACTTGTGCATTAGCACATAATACAACTATTACTTACTCTCGTAACACAAATAAATGTGCTGCTCATTGCCTAGGACAAAGAGAAAAAAGTTTCTTGCCAACATTTGCATAATTGTCACTGCAAGGTGAGATTAGGTCTTGAATACTTCTTCCTCTTCATCCTTGATACTCTATATTTTTTTTCTATCTCAGTTTAATCAATGCATTATATTTAACTTGTATATAAATAATTTTAATATGTCTTCAATAACTAGGAAATATACTTCCATAATACACATTTCTTTAAATTATTTTATCAGTTTAATGAAATTTGAATAGTTTAAATTAATAGAATCATATTTACACATTTGAAAATTTCGCAAACTCCAGTGTTAACATATTTTTTTTTGCTATTGTAGAAATACGTTTATTCCAATAATGAGTTTAAAGATTTGTGCATGCAACTTAATCTCATTTCCTTCTCACTCTTTCTCTCTTCACTCCTTCCTATCACATACTATCATCATACCCCGCATAGTGAAGTAATGTAGCATGTTCTTCGTCTTAGTGTACCAAATATTGAAATAATCATATTACATTATGTTTCATATTGTAATGATTATTTAGCTGTATTATTTATGTCATCTGTTATTTTTTTGTATATTTATACAGAATTATTTATAACAATAATTATTATTGATAACAAAAATTATAGCAGCAATTTGTAAAATATAATCTTTTATATATAAATAAGTTTAGAATGAGTTTTAAGTTTTAAGAGTTTCTAAGTTGCTCACAAATGAACTTACAGTTGTAGAAGCCTGGTTTGAGCTTATTGTGCTTGCTATCCAAGTTTTTCTGAAGATTTAGCTATGGTTTTGTAAAATTTTTCTATAAAGCAAAGTTCTAGAAGAAATTCGGAGGAGTCTAATACGAGGATTGTAAGGAAAGGAGTCCGCATTCTTTATAAGCACACCCATACATTTCACTGAGAGCAGGCGTTCAGTAATTCAAGAACGACTAGTACAAAATGAAGGGGAGATGGTGAAATTGATCTTCTATTTTGCAAGATAAGCCACTCTTTAATACTATCCCAAGCACAGATAACTGGTCGGATGACATCTTACAGGCTAATTAGATACCTTTCGCCATCAATGTCTTGCAAGTAATGAATTAGCCCACAATCTTGTTCCAAGCCATCCCTCACCATACAGTTACAGAGAGCTGGCTCCGCATTCATTCCAGACATAATAGGACTCTATCCTGCCCAATCGAGGTAGTTATCATCCATTACAAAGCCACCAGTGAGTCATTTCACCTCGTCTTTCTACAATATAACAACATAGAGTGAGAGTTTATAAACAAAACAATATGTAATTTTGAAAAAAAAAACAATGCTAATTGAAATTACTATTGTGGTTTTATTATTGAAACAAGATTGAGAAAAAATTAATGAAAAAATATTCTTCTTACAGAATTTTGAGATGTTGTATGAGCACGAAAACAGAAAGGATTGAAGGAGGAGAAAAGAAAGAGAAAAAGAAAAAGAAGTGGGAAAGAAAAAAATATAGGAATAGAGAAAAGGAGGGAGGATGAGAGAAGAAGTGCGTGTTTTATCTCAACATGACATCCACAGTAAAAAAGGAATAATCATACAGTTTTGACGAGGGTATTAAGTAATAAAACTTAAATGACTGAAAAATATGCAGCTGTTTCTTGATTTTGTATGTCATTACATGTATCAAGGATTTTATCTGGCAACAATTGCTTCAAATTTTTTGAATGGAATGCCTTTAGATATGAACAAGTATTATTTAAAAAGATTTTTATTTCAGACAGAACTTGTTAATGAATTTACTGGGCCGTTTGAAATGTAATTTCACTGATGATTTTATTCTCAAAAGAATGGCGTATCTATTTTTTAACTTTATTTTTAAAGTTAACAAATTTAACGTCATTGGATCCATCATTAGATGAGTCCCAATCATCAAACTGCTGAGTTGTTGAGAATAAAGTAGCAGTAATACTAGGACAGGAATAACTTTTAGCTGGTATAGGCTGATGAGAATGGCCTATTTTTTTTTTAGCCGTATTGGTGTTTTGATGTAGATAGGAAGGAGCCATTTTGTGTTAAGTAGGAGAATTTAATTTGGCCCAGGGATTTGGGAGCGCCGGGTGAAGGTTGGAGGACTGCTAACAGGGTGTCTAAACAAAGTCATTACGGGAGATTGGATCGCGTCGTGACTTAGTGGTCCTATATTTGTGGCCACTGCTATCGCGGCATCGCTCAGGCCGAGGGCCTTTGTTCTACCACCTCAACGCTGTCTGCTGCAGTCCAGTCCTTGTCCCCTTAGATATTCTTTTAACTCTACACATCTATTTCACACTATTTCAAACTTTAATTCAGTTTTCTGATTTTCTTTATCAGAACTACATCTTTCAAATTAATCAAGAGTTTCCCTTTTCATACGAAAGCATTTAACTATTGAGACAACAGCCAAAATAATACAATGCATTACTCTCCACTATCAGAACAAGATATTTCTAAAAGAAAACTATATATACCCACAAAAATAGCACACGTTGATTCTGAATTAATAATCTCATAACTTAATTCACATTCAAAATAATGATTTAAAGGAAAATATAATCTTCAATATTAATACCTTAAAGTTAAACGAGTCGCAAAACATACTAAAGCTATGTTTAGTCTACAAAACCAAATAAAGCTATGTTGGGAAAATCATACTAGTACCCATATACATATGGATTAAAAGGATTGATTTGTTTTCATAATCCTTTTTTGTTTGTTCTTCATCATAAATATAATCTGTATCATAGATTTGGTATAGAGAATAAATGATCAGAAATGTAGACTCGAGCAAACAGCTCTAAAACATATTTGATTACATTTTTAATAACTTATCTTTGTTAATATACATCAAATGTGCACTATGGTTGCTGGTAATACGTTGTTTTTATTTATAATGAAATAATAATTATCTAAATTGGTGCGTATGATTAACGTGTAGGTGTTTGGCAACTGAAGAACGCTGAACTGATATCAAATGTAATAATTTACCATGTACTATCCCTTTCTATGATTTCATTTAAAAAAAAATATCAAACATTCAATGTACTGTAGTTTTATGTCTACACTGTATGCATTATTTTTAATTAATTAGTAACTGATTTTATATAAAAATTTTAGATCTTGAAAAAGAAGCCTGCAACTTACATTTCTTTAAAATTTGGGGTTCTACAAATTTCTGGTGTACATATTTCTACTGTTCCCCAATTTAGATCTTCTGCTGTAAAATCAATAATTCTGATAACTTTGTTAATATTTCTACGGAACATAACAAATCTTTGATCACTATTTGGAGTAAGTTCGATATATGGATGTAGTAATGTTTTGTTTTGTTAAGACCGGTTTGACGGGGTGGAGCACCAGTTGAGTATTTTGAAATATGCATATTAATATATAACAGATATATTGACTACCTACCATAAGAGAATAGATGGACTAGAACAAAATTAATTAGGGAGTTTGGTCAGTGCTCTGAATGCCAATGGAAGTAGCCGTGCTGAATAGAGCGGTTCTAGTGAGATCACCAAAGTTAAGCAACTTTGGTGATTAAACTACTATTCGGCCTTTAGAGATTATTCAAAATTTCCTACAGTCAGTCTGATACAGCATTGTTTCTTGTTCGTACATTGAAGTCTCCAGATGCATTCTTTGCTACTATTTATCTCTCCAGACTTCCTACAAGTGGTTAATCTAATCTAAACGAATATTGTAAAGTTCTCTGTATATAAAGTTCATGAGTTTGTTTGTTTGTTTGTTACCAAGTCCTGCAGAGAGAAATTAAATATATATTTTTATTACCTGAATAATGTTAAATAAAAGAAAATTATCACTATGTTCCCAAAATTGGAGCCAGGGTAGCAAGTGTCTTGCGTGCTCGCCAATGATTAATGCAAATATATTATATATAAATGCAACAAACATTTTTTTTAATTAATATTTTTTTTTTAATTTTTCCCGGGTAGATCAGCTAGTATTAGCCATAAAGTTAAATTAACCTTATTTGATATTTTAAAATATACCCAATTGGTTTCATAATTATTTATATTAAAACACTATTACTATATATTATAATGGCACACATTTTCTTTTTATCAGAAATCAGTCAATTTTCCATGTTCACACAGTTCTTTCAAAGCCGGATTTTTGTTTTCATTTAAACTTTTTTATAGGCCTACGATGTGAAAGGAAACAAATGAAATCTTAAAGAATAAATGTCACAGTATAAGAACAGTATAAAATGAGAGAACCTGGATGAGTAACTTTAAGGACAATATAATATATGACACTGTGCATATATATAAATTAATAATCAACAATAACTCTTAATATAATATATGAATTAAACACCACAATAAACAAATATATATTAATTACAATGCTCTAAAGCCTTTCGTTACAACATCATCAGAGATCTAAATGAACCAACAAAAAATATCTATTTGATATTTTTTGTTGGTTCATTTAGCTCTCTGATGATGTTGTAACGAAAGGCCTTAGAGCATTGTATTAATATATATTTGTTTATTGTGGTGTTTAATTCATATATATATATATAGCTCGGAAACACTTTAAGTGTATGACTACACATACAGTTATATATATACTAATCGATTAATTAATTTAATTAATAAATAAATTAAATTAATAATAACTTTTCCAAGTTAAGAAAATGTTATTCAGGAGTAATATTGACAATGCTTTGTAAAATATTGAAAGCTTATGTTTAATTGAAGCCAATCCTTTCATCTCTCAGCAGAAACAATGTGTTAATAACCTATATGCAGCCTATTAATAATTTATTTTTAATGATAATTAAACGTCCGCTATTAAATTAATGTTTGTATTTCGTATTAATTATCCACGGTGAATTAAAATTGCACTCTGCACGGACATAAGTAGGGATGTATTAATGAAGCATTGTAGCAAGTAGTTGTTGAACGAGCCAGTTGGAAATTGATTTTTTTGCACTCTTTTGTTTCCTGGCAGAGGACTATTTGATTACAGAGAGCAAAGTAATAAATATTCCGAATGGTTCTGGAAACAATTCCTTGACCTTTTCCAAACAGAACAATCGCTGCCAATGCTAGGCTTAATGTTGGATTATACTTTATAAACAAATGTGTCCATTTATTCTTAGTCTTATTTTTATATGATAGTCTTGTTTTGACAAATTGAAATAATGCATGTTTTATTTATGTGTTTATTTGTTTTATATATTGACCTACTACAGGCATATTAGATCTTCTGAAATAAAACTCGTTTTGTGGTCGATTCAGACAACAAAGTTACGATAGGACTATAGCAAACGAATAGCTTCCAAATATCGAATGCTAATTTAATAGTAGGGTAATTATTGTTTTTTATTTAATTTGAAGTTTAAAATGATTTCACCTTGAAATCATAAACATTAATTTTCATACAGATTTCTGCCTCCGAAGGGTATTCTTGAATAATAAACTTTTTAAGTTTAAAACATACTTTATTATTCACATGATAATTGTAAGAGATATTAGCTTCAAAAAGCCATTTTCAAGGACCTGCTTTGTTACTGTCAATCAGTCAATAGTTTGTGAGTGTTGCCAGTCGTTCTGAACACTATTCTTGTTGTCTAATAAAAAATCTAGATTGTTTTCTAAATATTTTTAAATTTTCAATGTGCTTGAATGATAGGTTATTTTTGTAATTGTTTTTTCTATATTCTGTCTAAAAATGTCTACTGATTCAGCAATAGCCTATTTCTGTCCTTTCGCATTATGTTTGAGCCTGTAGTTTAAATTCGTTCTTCTGTTGTTGCGACCGTATGTTTGTTGCCACGTAACCTTATTATAAGTATGATTAAGATTTCACATTTTAGACACACACATACATATGACCGCTGTAAATATACACTTTGTAGATATATATATATATATATATATATATATGAGATTTCACAATAAACATGTGAAACAACAATCAATGTTCAAACCATAACAAAAAATGGGGAAAAAGAGACTAAGATCTTTTAAACGTAACAAGCGGTCTTCATCAGCGTTTAAAACCCAACCTAAGGGAACAAACTCAGTTGGGTTTTTGACTCTGGCAAAGACCGCTTGTTACAGTTGAAAGATCTTAGACTTCTTTCCCATTTCTTATTGTGTTTTGAACATTGATATCCCATATATATATATCAACATAAAACGACTAATACATCAATACAAACACTTATACATCAAAAAATCTTTTGAACGTTTATATATAATAATATTTCACAATAAACACATGAAATAGCAATCAACGTCAAAACCTCAATAAAAAAGAAAAAAAAGACAAAAATCTTTGAACCTACATTTATATATATATAAAAAGATTTCACATAAACACGTGAAACAACAATCAATGATCAAACCACAATAAGAAATGGGAAAACAAGACTAAGATCTTTCAACCGTAACAAGCGGTCTTCGTCAGAGTTGGGTTTTTGACTCTGACGAAGACCGCTTGTTACGGTTGAAAGATCTTAGTCTTGTTTTCCCATTTCTTATTGTGGTTTGATCATTTATATATATATATATATATATATATATATATATATATATATATATATCAATACACCTTTGTTAAATGTCCATTTTGATTTTATTAAGCAATGCCACGAAGGGAGATCGAGAGTTGTTTTTTAATAAGTAATCCAGGATTTATTAAATATAAGAATTATTAAAAACTAAAAACAATTGATTGTACTGAGTGATAGTACTAATGTGGAGTGAAAGTTGGGAGTGGCTGCGAAGGGGCGTACTGAACGCCACTGAGAGACAATACGCGAGGCGGCCGAGACAGACATTGCATTAATTAGTAATTACTCAAGCTTCTGTTGAACAGCGCTAAATTATATTTGATTACGTAACAAGAGACAGCCGCCCCCATTCCCCTATGCAAATGAATTGGAATGACTGCAGCCGGACAGCAGGTAAAATCGGCTTCCGAGATCATATTTCTTTGGCTTTCATACAGTAGCGGTGCAATCACACTGACGTTACTCTTAGAAAGTATTCTTCCATATTGGCACTGCTTCAGTACACGTGTATCACTTTCCTTCTCTCATATATCTCTACGCTTTGGAATTGGTATTCTAATAAGGATTTATTTTCATACACAAACATTACATAATCTGCAATAATAGCCATCACACAGTTCGTGATGTCTCTACAAGTCAGAGGCACTATTATTATTATGATAACCATAAAACAAAGTTCAATTATACTAAGTCCTTTTCTATCTCTTTTCTTCTGTAACTCATTCTGTTTAGCTTATAAGGCTAAACATAATGCATAAAATATTAGGCATCTACAATTTAATTATGTGCTAACAAGAGATGTAATCTAGGGTTACTTAAGCACTAATATATAAATAAAAACACGCTAAAATAAATGTAAGAAGTCTCTATCCTCATGGGAGAGTAGGCAGCTGGGGTATAGTATCGAAAGCCTGAACTTAACCTTGTAGGTTATTATATAAATTTAATAATAATTATGTCCAGATACAAGTGTCCATGGCAAACTTTTATAGAATCATTAGTATAGTTACTTGATATCTTCCGTGATTGACAAAGCCATTGCGTCATTTATAGCTACCCCCTCCGAGTAACCCTCGTTATAGTTACTTAAAGTCTAGTCATTAAACACATACACGTGATTTGTACTCGTCAAAATGAGTTGTATGTATACAACTTGAAATATCAAAGATATTTGCAAGCCCTTTTCTAAGACTTGTAAGAAACATTTGTTTGGTCTCTGATCCCTTATACTCGTCCAACATGGGTAGCGCCTTCTTAGTAACACAACAAAAATTCAGCTAAATATTTCAACATCCGTCATTATCAGAAGAAGATAGATGGTAAAATATTTATGCAAATTATGTTAGCTTTTCTGAAGGCTCAGGTATTTTTTTTTTCTGAAGCTTGGACTTATTTCCCTTTGGATAGTTTAATTTTATAATCAGTACATTTGTATTTAAACTTACAATTATAAAACACTAAAAAAGAGACTAACACTCACAATTTACTATCATTTTGACTTTCTTGCCATCTTAAGGATAGAAAAACAAAAAGAGGATGAAATACAGGAGTGGAGACGTGAAAGGGACCACCAACCAATAGAAAGTTATATATATATATAAATGCTAGCTAATTAGTTTTATTTATGTCGTCTAATTGTTTAATAGTTAGTTATACTAATAATGTTCAATCCCTGAAGATGGTGATTTCTGAGCATCGAAACATCTCGAACAATATAGTGAATAATAAGAAATATGGTTAGTTAATTCATGACCAACGCAACCAGGATTTGAAAAAGTGCTTTAGAAAATTAGAAAACTTTTCTATCAAACTCAATAATGTAAACTCGGACATTTACTTTTTAAATGTATATATATTAGTAGACTTTTCAGTTACAGTTCTTCTGATATACTGACTGGTTATACACGACTATGTATTTTCTTCCGATGAGATTCTTTTCTAGTTTCTAACAGTGACGATTTTCTCAGGGAATGCAACACATGCTTGCATGCATAGAATTTTCTTTAAGAAAACAAGAATTTAGACTCGGAATTTCTAATTGAAACCTATTTTACACTTCTTTACACGCTAGGACATTTGCTATGATTGCTAAATCAAGCTTTGGTTTACTTTTTTATTTCTGGTTAATGAAAATATCCTAATTGCAAGAAACAAGAACGAAGTTTGCATAACTGCAACTCAGTTTGAGCTTCTCAAATATACTGAAGTGATTTGCGCCAGGTCTTAAGAATTTATAAACTCATGAATTTGGTTATGACTATTCCCAAACAACAGCAATTTGAGAGATCGTTCTGCCCTCAAAAGAATTAAAAGTAATTTACGAAGTCAATAGTGAAGATGGATTTTCTAATTTATCCTAATTGCAAAAGCAAGGACACCACTTAATAAATCTCATGGCAGATTAGAACAGTTTAGAAGATTATTGAACATTTGCAAGAAGTTTTTATTCAAATGATGTATTGTGTGTCTTTCATGCAAAAGTTTAACAATTTTTTGTTTTCGTTTTTGTTTCTAATAAAGTTAATGTTAAAAGTTTTCAAATAAACCTGATTCAAATCCACATAAAATGTTTTTAATACATCATTATCCTTTTGTGCAACATGAAAAGACTGAACATGAGAATTAGAAGGGTATTTCTCTGTATTTCTTTTATTCTTTGAAAATTGCATGCCTAAAGAAAATGGTCAGGAGTCGCCACTGTTTCTAACGCTTACCAAAAAATAATTTTTCGTTCTAAGGACAACGATTTAGAGGGTATGCCCTGCTTGTCAAATATATTTACATCTTCTTTTCTGTAGCATTTCGCATGTTATTCTAGAAATATAACTTATGGATTATTTTTTTTCAGTTTTAGTTTTAATTACATACCCCTATATTCGTTTACATTTTGAACATATTTCTTTGTACTTCTTTGTATTTCTTCGTCCAGAATATGTAATTTTGAAGGGAGGCTAAGATCTTCTGATCTCAGCCCTTCTCTATTAGCGTTTCTAACCGAAATAATTTTATGTCATCCTGCGATAAAGACAGTTAATAGACAAATATGCAAAGAGGATTTGAGATTACAGATTAATGGATTTTCATATCCATCATTATGCAAAAGTCAGTACGGTTACACCCACTTATAAATGCATAATCTTGTCATTGCAGAAGATATGGTAACATTAAGATCAGATATCAAAGTTTAAGAAAGCTGGAAAAGTGATAGTCGGTCTCTTCATGGCAAAAGTTTATGCAATTTTTGTGTTTCAGTGGCGTTTTGTTGTTCCTCCAATAACTGATTGTTGTTGGATGGTCAACTATAACTCCGATAAGTAACTGCTTAGCAGTTAATGCATTTAATATTCTGGCACATTTAAATCATTATTAGGCTTTAGATTGAAAAAATCTGAGGGACCACAGGTTATCAGAGTGGCAACGTACTCAACCCTGGACAGGAAGATCTAGGGTTCAATACCCATTTTGGTCCTCGATTTATTCATGCGTCGTCCCTCTGATGTTAAGGAGACGTTAAGCGGTCGGCACTAAAAACCTGCACGATGTCAGATATTCATGAATGATCCCTGATCTAAATATATTTGTGTTAGGCAGAACTTTATAACTCCCAATGTTGAATCAACAGGTAATTGGCTTACCCATTACTAAAATGGACGCCAAATATACTACAATTTCCGCCCCTAGAACAGCACTAAAATGTGGAAGGCTTATAATTGTAGGTGTTAAAAAAATTATGTTGAAAGAATTCCAACAAATTCAAAAGAAACAAGTAAAATCTGAAGCAAGTCATAGCCTTGATTTAAATAACAAATGTATTCCACAATCTCTGACGAAGAACATAAATTATTTCAATGTTTTTGATTTAGTTTTAAAATCAACTGTTTACTTACTATAACAAGACTAATGTAATAGTAACATTAGAAATTGATTTTAGATTTTCTCTAATAAAGATTTGGATGGCCAGCATGTTTTGAAGTTCTCAGAATACGTATTGTTATTTGTTAAAAGATTGCAAGCCCATTAAAGGCCACAGCTTTACTTCGTGTTTGACATGTCAATAGTACCATATTAGAAAAATTCAACATCTCCTGTGATCTCCATGCATCCTCATTCATCTTAATATAAATGTAACACTTTATCAGAAATTAAATTACACTTCTTAAAAACTAATAAATTGTTTCCACTATAGTCATATCCAGAAATTGGTAATTGTATTATAGAATTTTGAACAACAATTTTTTTAATTATCACTTAAAAATTTGTAAATTTTAATTTATCAATTTCATTTAAGAATTACGCAATCAAGATATTCATTATTACTCAAGAAAAAAATATTACTTTTTTACTACATCTCCAGAAATTGTTAATTGTGTTAAAAAAGAATCATGAACAACATTTTTTTTAATTATCACATTAATATTTATACACTTCATTTATACTTTTTAATTTATAAATTTCATTTAAGAATTACGCAATCAAGAACTGCATTATCACTCCAGGAAATCAATTTAATAATAATAAATTAAATAACCCATATACACGGAAAGAACAGATATCTCCTTTCTTACAAAGAATCGTTGTTTATGAAACATTAGTATCTTGGTACCAATTTTCATTTACAATATCCATGTTAAATTAAACCAATGAATTTTAAACTTTTTATTAACTAATGATTTATCATAATTTATTGTAAAATATTACAGCAAAAACTATTATTAATTTATCAAAAATGAAATATTTAGCAAGTTATTTTTACGTTACTATACTGAGGCCATGCTTCACAAAAAATAAAAATTTTTTTTTTGATTCTGCTCTAAAAGTGAACATTTATTGTTATTTTCATTATTATTTCTATTGATTAAGATTATTTATTTAATGAAATCATTAATTTGGCTATTACTTTTATGGTTGCATATTTACCTTTTTGGTAAATATTTAATTTGTTTTTATCTTACACAGTTATTTTAATAAACCATAAAATGAATTTAATTAATAACAATGTAGAAGTGGTTAACATTTTGAATGGTAAAAATGAATCTCTTAAGTGATATTTTCCTTTATTTTGAGTCTTTCTTAATTGTTTGATGCATTTTAAAATAATTGTTTCCCCTTTTCAAGTTAATGACAACTCGTTAAGGCCCCCACTAATCGCCTGGCTAGCTGGAATGCATACATTAAAAACACTTGTCTGGTATTTGCCCTCCCCTGTCCTCATCGGCAACACTGCCTTCGTGCTAATAATGACGTATGTATCTAATTTGTCAAACGTTAATCTGTTTTTGGTCAGGAATCATTTAGTTTGAGACATTCAGGTTACTTTAAAATCAGTTATTATCATACTTCTCATCAAAACATTCTATTTATTTATTGATATTGTGTTAAAAAGTTTTGAATTGTAATAGTATTAGTATTTAAGTTGGCAAAAATAGGTTTCATTACAGATAACTTTACTTCAGGTACAAGGAAACTTCAAATAAAGACCTTAAAGACTTCAAGTAAAGATAACTTTACTTCAAGTACAAGGAAACTTCAAATAAAGGTTTCAATAAAGATCTTACAGACTTCAAGTAAAGATAACTTTACTTCAAGTACAAGGAAACTTCAAATAAAGATTTCAATAAAGATCTTACAGACTTCAAGTAAAGATAACTTTACTTCAGGTACAAGGAAACTTCAAATAAAGACCTTAAAGACTTCAAGTAAAGATAGCTTTACTTCAAGTACAAGGAAACTTCAAATAAAGGTTTCAATAAAGATCTTAAAGACAACAAGTAAAGATAACTTTACTTCAAGTACAAGGAAACTTCAAATAAAGATTTCAATAAAGATCTTACAGACTTCAAGTAAAGATAACTTTACTTCAGGTACAAGGAAACTTCAAATAAAGACCTTAAAGACTTCAAGTAAAGATAACTTTACTTCAAGTACAAGGAAACTTCAAATAAAGATTTAAATAAAGATCTTAAAGACTTCAAGTAAAGTTAACTTTACTTCAAGTACAAGGAAAATTTAAATAAAGACCTTAAAGACTTCAAGTAAAGATAACTTTACTTCCAGTACAAAAACTTCAAATAAAGATTTCAATAAAGATCTTACAGACTTCAAGTAAATATAACTTTATTTCAAGTACAAGAAAACTTCAAATAAAGATTTCAATAAAGATCTTAAAGACTTCAAGTAAAGATAACTTTACTTCAAGTACAAGGAAACTTCAAATAAAGACTTCAATAAAGTCCTTAAAGACTTCAAGTAAAGATAACTTTACTTCAAGTCTTTAACGAAAATCAGTCATAGAACACGTACATACGCTGGAGGAATGATATATTGCATTGTGTTTTTAAGAATGTAGATAACTGTCTTCAACCATTCCAATGCTGTGTCCACTTCTTACTATAAAAAGAAAAAACTAAAAAAATTAATGGAACATATCTGAAAAACCGTATGCATGAACTGATTGATGAGTGTTTGCCACGATTTATAATACATTTTTTAGTAAAAATATAATTAAAATGTAAAGACTTATATCATTGAGTCATTCATCAATTTAGTTTTTTCAGAATAAAAGTAGAGTGAGTTATTTATTTAAATAATTATAAGCTACTCATCTTTGAAAGGTTGACGACCTACAGAATGAGGAACACTTGAAAAAAATATTTAAAATCATGTAATGTTGTAGTGACTTCACAAAAACTTGTTGGGTGTTTGTTCATTCCCACTGGAATGCTGTTACAACGGTGTAACTCGTAAGAATTTATTTGTTAATATGTATTTTATTATATCGATTCTATGAATATGTATTATAAAAATATTTTGTTCAACCAGTCCGAAAATATTCATATTCTTGTAATGACGTAATGAAAGAATATCTGTACAGTTTGACGATAGTCCAATTAAACTGCATATTCCTAACTGAATTTCAATACCTATATTAAAAGATGAAAGACTTGATCTATAATCTATAATTCAAGTAAATTAATTAAAGTTTAAATTAATGCTTTATACATTTATTAAAATGTTATCGTTAGTTTTATAATATAAAAACTCGAATGGATTATTTAAACTAATAAAAAAAAGCTGAACAAAATTAAGGCTACTCTCTTAGGCTTTAATCCTTAGAAACCAGAAAGTCACATGAAATCTGTGGAAATGTGTTTGGTGAAATGTTTTTTCAAGCAGGACTTGACCAAGCGCAAAAAATGAATTAACTTTCAATAATATTAACAATCAGTGTAAAAGATGCTTGTGATTAAGACTGAGTAGTCAAACAGTTATTGTAGTGAGAGTGTCTTCAAGGTGACTTTGTTTTCTCTATTTTGTGAATATGTTTAGATATGTAAAGCTAGTTTTTTTCCGGAGCCATAAACAATTTTTGACAAGCCCAGTAGAGGGATAGAGGATAGTCTAGGACAGAGTACTATCATTCAGAATGCACACACATGTTGTATGATTGTAAGTAGCCACACTTGCTGTGAATGCAATAAGGAAATAATATTATTTTTAAATCTATTTCTGTGAATAATCTCAGAGCCTAAGTAGGCCAAAATCAACATATTTTGATTTTTTTAAGGATAATACTAAAAAGCTAGTTCTTTAGTAAATTTATTTTTGCATGTGTTCATTTATTGAATGCGTCTGGATTTCATTTTTCGGATGGTAATTATTTGATATTTATTTTCACACATATATATATATATATATAATGTGAGTAGGCTGTCGTTCATCCCTCAGTTCACTTCTTCTCCTAAGGACGACCTATATAACGGTCAAAATATGGAACGTGAGTTCCATTGTACGTTTCTCTCTAGGTGTTGCAGTTTAAGTTATATGTATGTAATATATAAGCAAAATAAAATTAATCAGAACTAGCTAAGCTCTTCAGGAACAAATTAAAATCTATTGCCATTGTTTCGGTTTTTATTCAAAATCTTTTTTATTTCACATTTTTTTAATTTTGTCTAAGAAAAGATTTCAGATAAAAATCGAAACATTGGCAAAGAGAATTAATTTGAACCTGGATACTGTTATATATATATATATAAAAAGATTTCACATAAACACGTGAAACAACAATCAATGATTAAACCACAATAAGAAATGGGAAAACAAGACTAAGATCTTTCAACCGTAACAAGCGGTCTTCGTCAGAGTCAAAAACTCAACTGAACACTAGATGCAGCTAAATTTATTACCTATGAAAAATCAATGTTGTTAAGAAATATTATTGAATCGTCTCTAATTAAATTTAATAGATCTAATATTATAAACATTAGTAACGGTCTCTTCAAACTTGATACTTTCGTCACGAGGGCAATAGCCTCTTCAAAGAGGGTTGACAGCTAGCGGATAGTTTTTTACTTTTTCTTACTGTACTCCTTTGTTTCCCCAAACATCCCTTTCTGGACATTAGTCCTTTCCTGCACTTTCACCTTTTTAAAATACCACTCTTCCCTCCCACTCTTCTCAACTCCTCACCAGATGTTTTCTGCATCTAGTGTTCAGTTGGGTTTTTGACTCTGACGAAGACCGCTTGTTACGGTTGAAAGATCTTAGTCTTGTTTTCCCATTTCTTATTGTGGTTTGAACACACTATATATATAATATATATATATATATATATATATATATATATATTTGTGTATTTTGGGAGCAGACCTTCAGAAAGGTGGAAATCCATAGTGAGAAAACTTGAAAAATTAACTCGGAAAAGAACAAAAGTTAACCAGAAAGGTGGAAATCCATAGTGAAAAAACTTGTAAAATTAACTCGGAAAAGAACAAAAGTTAAAATTGGCATTATTTTTAATAAATATATATATATATAATATATATATATATATATATATATATATAAATTTCTAATTTACTTGTTAAACGTTGTCAGAATATGTATATGTTTTAGAATGTTAAGATTTTTTCAGATAAAAATCGAAACATTGGCAAAGAGAATTAATTTGAACCTGGATACTGTTATATATATATATATATATATATATATATATATAATTTCTAAATTACTTGTTAAACGTTGTCAGAATATGTATATGTTTTAGAATGTTAAGATTTTGCCGGTTGAAAACAATTAATAATTGTAAATTAATAATGATATTAATTTTATATTTGTGTAAAACAAGGAATGGCTTTAATGAAGGTTTGTTCAGTGTATATATCGTGTTGTGGGAAGTGTTTTTAAAGTGAAAATGCGGTTTGCATGGGGCTGCAGCTACGTGGAGGAGACAAAAGCAAACAGGGGGGTTGTTCTCGTGCTAATAAGAACGACTGGGTCTAACTGTCTGCCCCGGGCCTGTTTGTCTAGCGGTCCCTTTATCTCCGCAGGGCCCCACCCTCCACCCTCTGTATTAATGTCCACTTAAACGTCCCCTTCTTTACGATAGATCTAACTGTTGACATTTTTCATTTGACCAACATAACTGTAAAGCCAAACGTGATGAATTCTATTTGTTTCTTATCCTATTCTGCCAGATAGTATTCAGACGTCGAACAAAACATCCTTAGATAGGCTTAACTAACCGTTAACTTCTATTTACATTTAAATTTTGAACATAAGTAACCATTTTACTGGAGAAAACAGTAGAAAACAGTTACCCCTTTGATTTGTGACTTGAAGTAATAATTGTAATACAAGAGAATACCTTGCATAATTATGGAAAGAAAAAAAGAATATGTCTATTAATAATAAGTTTTAATTATACAAGAAAAACAGCAAAATATTTAGTATTTTAAATTAGCAACAGCCATAATTATTGTAAAGGAGTCATAAGCTAACTTAAAACTTTAAAATCTTTACTAATTAAATATAAAATTTTATTTCGGTTTGAAAAAATGTGTTACTTTTCCAATACCCATGAAGGCTTTCTTTGTACGTGAAGGAAATGTGACTGGCTCATTTGTTATTCCAGAAACTGTTTTAATTCCAAGCGACAGCACTATCGGCTTGATCATCTATCGGAGGTCATAAGTTCTGTTTTGTGCAGTTTCATTGGACCAGTGATGTTTATTGACCTAGTATGTGACTTAGTAATGATCTGGGCCCACTGTTTTCTGTCCTCTGTAAGGGATAAGCTGCGCAATATTATCCTTTTTTATTTAGATGAACATCATAGAAACAAGGTCAAGACTCTTATCTTGAGTACTAACGGCAAGTACACTGTGACTAAACTACCCTTGACTCTTCTCCTTAACAATATCAAAACTACATCTGTGGCAACAGACGAAATTATAAACTCATTAGCATATACTTAGTTAATTTGTTTAATTAATTATGTACGACTAGCTACCTTATATATGCTATTATCTGCACTAAATAGTATAAGATAAAATTCTTTATATAAAGTAAAAGGACATGTTTTTTTGGTTTCTTGTAATGATCTCCTTTTTTTTTGTTGTTACCTGAATGTGAGTGTGTCAAATAACTCAGGTTTTACAGCTGGTCTCGGACGGTTCACCCCAGTCACTTTATGACTGCCAATCAATGTAACTTTATAACACCCTCCGACTTGTCATTCATTAAAACAGACTGAGTGCATGGAAGAGAATGGAGAGTTACGTCTCTTCCTGAAAATCAGGTTCTGAGAAATCTATATATAAAAGATAGCTGGCCCACAAGTTGTTTTAACGGTCTTGTTCCGTTAGGTGAGAGCCACACGAAGCTAAAATTTACTTTTATATTATATCCTTCTAGTTTTGACTGATTAGATTCCAACAATTCTTTTCTATTTTTGTTTTATTGTATCAGTTCAGGACTGAGTTTTTTCCAAAATGTTTTCTTTTCTTTGTTTTCTATACAAGAAGAATTATTTAAACTCTCCTATTTTGAAAATGGGTCAAAAGGTTTTTTTTTCTAAGGTCAAGGATAAGAATATAAACTGAACATTCCAGTCTAATTTAGAAACAACTACATGCTAATATATGTTACTATAGTGTCATTAATAAACAATTTGGATTTTTTTCATTGCTTGAAACCTTTTAAAGCTACTGATGGTCAAACTATTCTATCAGTTATGATATGTGATAGTGATAAACGCTAAATCACTATTTTGTCTGAAATTAATAGCCTTTTTCGTACTTGATGAGTCAGCGCTTTTATTTTTTCGTTTAATGTTTGTTTGGATTTCAGCTGAATTGTGAAGTAGTTGGTTATACATATGTATTTGAAATTTCGATAACAGTCCTTCCTAAAGGCACACATTTTTGAAAATGACACCAAGATTTACTGATATCTTTTTCTTAACAAGCTTCTTATTTTAACAGTGTAAGGAGAAATGAGAGCTGCAAAAACATACCCGACTGTGGATGGCCTGTTTATCAAAAATAATAAGAGCTAAGTCAAAAACTCGCCTTTAAAGGAAACAGATCTGGTGTACGAGTGAGTATACGTGTACGAATGAGAAATGTGGAATCTAAAACACTCATACATCGGTATGACTACCACTTCCTTATCAAGAAGACTAATTTAAGGGCTAGAGTACCCGAAAAGAGGAACCCAACATGAAATTAACTGGAGACATGATAGTTACAAATAAAAAAAATAATGAAAAAAAGAAAGTAACCATCACAAACTCAAAAATTACTACTTCAAAAATGTAAACTACATTCAAATATTCAGATTGAAAATATTAACAAAATGTTAAAGCTATTTCTATAATATCAAGGACAAGCAGGGCCTTCGAAGGTAGTCACTCAAACTGAGAAGTCCCACAGGATTAACAAACAGCCTATCTTGTACTTGAAAAAACAACCCTCACTGTCTTCACTTTGCTTATTTAAAATAAAAAAGTTCTCTCAAGAAGTTATTCATGCCTTGAAAATGAATGGTGTACATTTTAAACGTGTCGACTACAGGAAATATGATTAACTCTGAAAGCAAAGTAACCAGAGAGTTATTTATGAAAAATGAAAAGCCTGTTAAAAAACAGGGACCAACTAATTTTGGTGTTATTTTAAATAATATATATTAAAGTACCTTGTCTCTACTTAAATATTTTTTTTTATTAATTTCATTAATAATTTTATTTCAGTACTGATTTATACTTTTATAATATTTCTTTCTACTGTTTTATTGCTTTTAAGTGATTTTACGATTTTATTTTCTTCCATGTTGCTTTACTTGATTATGGCTCTTCTTCTACTGATGAAAATTAAAAGAAGGCTGATTTCTGAAGTCAAAACATCTAAGTATATGTTCACAAAACAATTTATTTAGACCATATAGTCATATTTCGGAAATGAATTACCGTTAACTTACTTTTTGTATAAGAAGTATCCCAAAGCTTAGTGAAATGTAAATGGAAATTGACACTCTACATACACTACGCAAACTTTCAGACATAAATCATATTTTTAAGGAAATGCAATTTTTTGTATAATGTGAATTATTTAATAATGTAAAGAGGATTTTTTCCTTCAAATAAAAGTGCCTATAGATTAAATTTAACGCTCAGTATTCACCTAAGTTTTCTAAATATTGATAACACTAACGTGTAGCGAGCATAGTACTTACGATTACTGCCTATTTTATTTCTTTTATGCCTTTGTGCTCGGGTTCTTTGGTATAATTTATTTTTAAAAGTTGTTTCAGGCGAGTGTAATTACTAAATGTTCAATATCTATAACCGGTTGGCGTGAAGAAGAGCGTACGGGTATGAGGTTTGCTTTAATAACACCTTTCTCCCACCAAGAAAAACCTTTTTTATTTAGTTGTGATACCATCAGACTGAACTGAGAGCAGTTATGTTCGGGAAATCGTTCTCCTATTTACTTTTAACTTAATGATAAGCAATTTATCCTTACAATATGAACCACAAAAGTTCTTTCAAAATACCTATAACCATGTGAGCTTTCAACAATTATGAAACATAATATATTGTTAACTTAAGTTAGGTTACATTAGGTTGCAGTGGTAGTCCCACAAGGGAACACATGTAGGCCGAGCATTGGCCCTTTGTGATACCACATCAATGAACATTGATTCTACAGTGGGAGTCCTAAATTTTGCCTAACTCAAGTATATTTAGAAAAGGGACCTTTAACGAGTACCTGACACCGTACAGGCTCGGGACCGACTGCTTAACGTCCTTCTCCAAGGGACGACGTGCTCACATTTATTCACCTCCCGCGTGAATAAATCGAGGGCCATGTGGGGATCAAACACCTGTCCTATCAGTTCAGAAGCGAGTACGATAACCACTAAGCTAACCTGGCTCCTATAATGTTAACTTACTCCTATGACATTATTGATAATGATAACTCTGAAATGTAATTGTGCTACTTTCATGTTTAAATTTTAGTCAACATAAATTGAAAACTATTTAATAATGCAAAAAAAATTGGTTAAAAATAGCTGCAACTGTAAACAAAATATACACAGCTTCTGTATTTCATTTGAAAGAAATTTGATTATGAATTGCCGTCATTTCGACTCGATGAATATTCATCAAGGAGCAAGCGCTAAAGTATAACTAAGGAATAATTTCTGTGAAATGAATAACGGATCTTGGTGAAAAAAGGAATAGGCATTTAACATATTTATGAGCATAAATGATTCAAAATCTAATAAAGGTTGAATTTAATCTTGGCTGAAACAAGTTGCAGATGCACCATCTTGGAATTAAACACAAGCTGAGATGTGAATGTGCTCAGCTTGGACACCCCGTATAAGGAGTTATGCACAATCCAATGTTTACCAAATACTACAACATAACTTTCCCCATATATTTAAAAATTATTGATTAAAGTAACATGCTTGGAGGCTTTACGAATCAATAGTTGTACAAATAATTAAAACCCACATAAATTTCCTCTAATTATGTATAATAGTTTTATAATTATAAACTGATAGTAAAATAAATGTTCAAAAATTTTTGGAAATATTCACTTTGCAAAATAATTTTAATTCATTAATAAATTCTTTTAAGTACTTTAAGTAATTTCCTATTGTAAGAACGATTCAAATTAAAATGAAAGTATTGTTTTTGATTATAATTACAACTCTTATACTTTAATGAATTTTGAAATTCTTTGCTGTTTTCTGTTCTACTTTTATGTGAGCCGTGCTCAATCTTCATTCAACACAATATACTCGTAGATCGCACAATTTATTTTTAATAATGAACACGTTGTACGAATACCACACACAATAACAGGAACATCTTTTTTCTCACTGGACTCTTTCCTAAGCGTTACTGATATCATTTTCTTAGGAGATTTTGAATCCACTTTGTACTTCTATTATCATTATTGTGACAAAATTTTTTTGAGATGTTAAAATTTTTAAAATTACAAATTTGCAGTTTTATCAATAATTACAATTAATTGTAAGTAATAGTTGCCAAATTATCTAAATAGAGTATAGTTTCCATAGTATCATGTATTTCTTTGTTGAGGATTTTCAGGGAGGATTGCGGCCAAATGTCCTGAATAAGATGATTAACTCATTCACCTATATAGTACTTTGCTAATAGAACACCATGTCTGAACAACTCCAGATAAATTCCTCCCCAAAACTAATTTTTGTGAAGCAGATGAATCATATATCTGTATTGTCTCAACAATCATATAAGAACGTGTCCCAAGTATATTAATTTTTTCAATCTTTGTTCTATTATAAATTACATATTACAATTATAGGTTTTAAAGTATTATAATTATTATATAATAGATTATAAATCTGTCCATCAGAAGATACTGATGTCAATACTGAGAGAAGAGATGTAAATCAAATTATTTCATTGGAATTTCTTTGTTTTCCGCTTATCTTTAACTCTTCAATCTAAACACAGTATGTTATTGGACTATTAATCTCATATTTTTATACATTTATTAAAATTATATACCTTTGATTTATTTAAATTTGTTAACTGTTTTACTTCCTCATTTTTTATTTTTTTAAATATTTTTTTTAATATTTCTTAATTAATTTTAATTATTTCTTCATATCTATTAAAGAAATATTTAATTCTACCTGATTTTCTATATTTTATATGTAATTCTCAATACAATAATATCAATAAAGTAAAAAAAGTTATATTAAATTACTCTTTGAAAAATTAGATTTACCCCCCCCCCCTCCCAATAGAGTATTTGTAGTAATTACAGCATGATTTACTAATTAAAGAAAGTTAAATACTGCAATTCATTCGGCTTTATACATCACAAAGCGGTTTAATTTGGTCAAATTTAGTTTTATACAACAACATTTATCATCAAAGTATAGCAGGAAGTATATTTTTCAGTTTTATACCATTCACTTGCTTTAATTCTTTAATTCTACGTGTACTAATGATTCACTAGAATTTGTATGTCTAGTGTAGGATTAGGTGGGGAGGGTAGGGGGTATTAATTTCTCAGGGTGATTTTTTCCTAAACCGATATACTAGTTGTACACTGCAATGATGTGCTATTATTGAACTTAGCTGTTATTTTTTTTCTTCATTAATAAATTATTTTAAGAAGGTTAAGTAATTTCCTATTATAAGAACTATTCAAATAAAAATGAATGAATTGAAATTGATTAAATTACAACTCCTATACCGCCATAAATTTCAAATTCTTTGCTGTTTTCTGTTTTACTTTTCTTGAACAAATTTGTACTAAATGGATTTATTTTATTTTTTTAGAAATATAAATAAAATTGTTAGATTCATCTAGACATACAGAGGGGCAGATAGAAATAGGAGGTAATGGATGAAGACAAAGCTGAGGGTTCATTGTATGTTTTGTCTATGTTTATTGTTCAATTTTCATTTCCTCAAATAGTCTTATTCGTCTGTTGCAATTAATGTCATATTTTTATTTGTTTTTATTTGTATTTCATTGTTTTATATTTGCTTTGTATTTCTCAAAAAAAAAATTCAAACAAAACTGGTTATGACATTATTTCGTCAGTATATAATGTTTCATTTCAGTATTTCTATTTCATATTTAATTATATTCTTAAGTTTTAATTTAACTAATGATCATCAACAATCTTGTAAATAGGAAGCTATAAAGAAGAAACTACTTCAATAACTTGAAATATATCTGCTTTCACATTTCAAACATTTTGCAATTACAATAAAATAATGTTGACCCAATGCTAAAGACTATAGAGTACAGAAAAAGTGTTCTTCAATCTCATTTCGATTGTTTGTATAGATTACGTTGTTTATGAAATCTTCATGGTGCTTTTCTTATCATTAGTATCATTTTAATTTCTCTAGTTATTTAATCCAGAACTTGATATCTTCTTTTCTTTTATTTCTTAGTTTTGTATGTTTTATTTTTCAGTCAAGTTCAAAATTAATTATTAAACAAATTTCTTAAATAATCCACTTTATAAAAAGCAAGGTTTGTTTAGTTTTAAGAAAACCAAAACTCTTTCATAAGACCACTATATACGAGTATGTTAAACTTGCGTGTTTTTTTAATACAAATTAAAAACTATATTTTGCTTAAATGATGCATAGGCTATATTTCTTTTTCATTATTTTTTCATTATTAATGAGTTTGCATTTTTTTATGACTTAAGTGAAGAGTAAATCACTTTTAAGTGGGAGTAGTTTGCATAACATTTACGTAATACTGAAAATTCAAGACTCTGATTTACTCAGAATAAAATATAATTTCTATTAATGGCTTATCTTGAAAAAAGAATGACTTTTAACCTACTATATTTTACTTTTGAAATTATTTGAGTTATCCATCCCTGTGTCAGTATTAAAAAGCCCTCTAACGGCTATCAGCTAATAAATAAAGGAAGTAGTTACGGCAAGTAAAGAGTGGCAAGTTCAAGTGTGTACGGCCAGTGTTTCGCAATATATCTGTTTTGAGTAGCGCATAAAAATATATCTCTCGGATACGTCTTTTGATTCATAAGGTAAAAGCAAGCACTGAGTTGTGACTGGAGGGAGTATTAGTTTTTCATAAAGAACGCATCCATCATTCTTTTACTGGCTACATAATATTGTGTAATGAATCCAGTTTTTTCCACAAAACTACTTTTGTACAGCTGGAGGCAGTTTGCGATCACTTTCTCAGTCATGAATCTCCCGGCTCCTTGCATGGTAATATCACTTCCACAATCGACCTACATTCCAAACATGGACATGATCGAAAAACTGTCTTGCTGATCACAACTTAATTTTTACGCCTATAAAGGTCGAGTCCAGTGCAGCGAATGTGAAACCACTCCAGCCACTTGGCAACGATAATCTCGCTTTCGCGATCTGCCATCCAACCTTGCGCAACATCAACCCCAATATTAACTGGAGCATTTAAACATCGCAATAGCTGATAAATTCTCATAAATTAGCAATTAAAATTACTAGTTTTCTGAGCAGTCTTTCACAAGGAAATTATTTCATTCATTGATAAATTAGGCGAGATTAGTACTAGTTCTGTACACATATTTATATGTTTATAATTATTTAACTGCTAATAAAATGGACATAAATGACACTTGCAGACTACGTGTTTGTGAAGCCAACTCCATATCTCGTATGAATCACTTTTTATTTTAGCTTATTTAATTGACACATACCGACCACTGTCGATTATGTTCTCGGTTATCTGAACATTTTAATCTGCTAACCAGACAAGCAAAACATAAACACTGAACCAAAATTACTTCATAATCAACTAGATGATTAACAATTTTGACTGGCGCATTTATCAGACAACATTAAGTAACTCTTGGTATAATTTTTAGATTTTCTGAAACAGCGAATTGTGAAAAAGTTCTTCATTAAAAAGTAGATGGAAGATGAAAACCCAACCAGTAGTGATTTATATCACTGTTAGCCTGTTATCATTAACAAAAATACTTAAAAATAGCAATACATAAGAACATATTTTAGATTTTAGCTCACAGCAACAAAAAATCAAACATTATTATTAAGTTCCTATTGTTACAGTGATTGCCATCAGTTCGAATGGTTAGACTTTCAAATCATTAAAATGTTTTATAAACAATATTGCTGTGAGATATTTTTTGTCAACACTAATAATATGTTTTGTTAATTAACTATCAATCATGTTAATTGCTGCATTGAACTGATAAATATGGTGATTAATTGCAATGCTTTTGAAAGGGAATGTTACAAGCAATTTTCAATTGTTTTGCCTTTAAGGATTATTCAAAATTCATTTTAAAAAAATGCTTATTAATCGATTTTCAAAGGAAATCAATGAATAATCTATCAATTCTGGAGTTGTTTAGTGTTAATGACAACAGGCTCAACAATGAATACTTTCCTTTTCTTAAGAACATTTGACAGATGGAATTTATACACAAGCAAATGCTAAGTAATTTAATTATATTGTTTATTGCAGCTCAGCATGCAATTTAATGAAGAAGTTATTTCAAGCAAAATTTAATTTTTTTTAATTAACATTTTTTTAAACACAGTAGTTAGATGACACCGCTCCCCTCCTGGTCTAAACGAGTAGCTAATGCTGACTATATATGAACAGATTCAAGGCGAATACTAAACAAAACTTATGATTGTGTACAAGGCATTAAGGGTCTATTCTTTATAATTATGATAATAATAATAGTTATTATTATTATCTAACTTTCAAATAATTTGGTTTTAATAATATGGATGTAAATCTTCAGATTATCTGTAGTTACCATCTTAAGAGTTACCATCTGTCTAGGCCAGAAAGAGTGCCCGAGTTTCTAACCGGTTGCTGTGACTCTATTGAGAATTATCAAAGTAGAGAAAGTGAATTGCAAATATTTAAATATGACTGGTAATTTCATGCAGAATTGCAATTATGACGCAAAAATTGTGTATAATTTTGAATTTGAAAGAGGGAAATCGTCTAGATACAGAGGATGATTTCACTTATTAAAAAAAAAGAACAACAGTTGGTATAAAAAAATATAAATAACAGACATCTAATCGTAAATCCAAGTCTTTGCAAATGTAAAACAACTCGACTAGTAATAAATCAGCATGTATAAGTAATGTATTAAGTGACGCCTTTTTTTTTTTGAATTGGCTATTTCCCCTGTGGTGTCATATGGATTGTATAGTTTCTATTAGCTAGTTTTATCTTTACCAGAAACTTCAGATAACAGACCAGATACAACAAATCATAAGACGGAATGAAAATGGATAAGATGGGGCAATGGAATCATCATCAGCACATGGTCGCCCTTGTGTTCTCTATTTCTCCTGAATTCGAGATTTTTGTTTTCGGGAGTGAGTGTGTGACTTCTGAGTTTAAGATTTCATTTATATATATATATATATTGAAAGGGAACACCAGACACAAGAGAACACTTAGTATAGTCGATAGTTGTACTGCTAAATTGCCTATGTTCAGAAATCTGGATGGCTACAGATTACACCGTTTGGTATATCAATTTTATAGTTTGGTGTTTTATATTTTGCACTACAAAAATAGATTTTATAGTGCAGATGAGCTGTATGCTTTTTTGGTCAATATATTTCATTTTTATTTTTTAATTCTACGCTTATTCTTAGCAATATTACCGCATTGTAAATCTATTTTATTGTCTATGATGGTTTAAAGATACAATTTTTTCTCCTTAACTGGTAATTGAAAAATGTTGCAATCATCATCAGATGACAGAGTTAATTTACCGTTAAACAAAAAAAAAGCATGAGAATTTTTCAATAAAACAAAAAGGCACTTTTCTGATAAACCAAAAAATAATTGTGACATGATTGAGTCTGAAAATTTGTGGATTTTTTTTCATGAAAACATGATGCTGTTCTATAATTAAACATAATTCACTCACCATGAGTGGATGAACTGTTTACGTTTTTTCCGAAACACTATAAGGGAAAGACCCATTATAGTATATTTAGTGCATTCAGAAAATATTTATTCCCTAAACCTATTAAAATTGTCATGTAACTCTAATTAAGAATAATATGTTATGAAAATACTTGGATTTATGATTTGATCTTTGGGAGTGATATTATACCTAAAAATCGCAAAACTAGAACTGTAATGAGGACATACTGCTGATTTTTTGGATTTTTTTTATTAATTCAGAAATTTTTTAACAGAATCAAAGATGAAAATTGATTGAATTTGCGATTTTTTTTACAAGAATTGGGAAGTTCTTTTAATAGGTTAATTTTATATCTAAAATGTAAATATTGGCTCTCAATGTCACATACTTTCATCGAGAAATTTATTGTGTAGTTGAAGAGGATTGGCTGAAAGAACTAGGTTAATTCGGGCGACAGGTGTGTGCGAGAGGAGACGAGTGCTGTCCGGTTGAGATTTATGAATCGGAAGATAAGAAAGGAGAGTCGTGCTCAAGCTGATGAGAGACTACTTGCTAATGATTCAGATTGCCTGCAGCGGCCAGCAACCCTTCAGCATGGTCTACACCACCCCAGACAAGCCCTGCCTATTGTCTGCTTAAACCGACCAAGCCACTTCGATTAGGGTCACCTTGAGGCTCATTCAGCCCAGACCACGCAGTACACTAGTCTTCTTTACTTTATAATATAATCACGCATAACAACCCAAATAGCACTTATAGAAAAGTGAAGAGTCTTATTGCCTACATTTTAGCACCGCCAGTTTTACATATATTTGACATCTACAATGAAAAACTTTACTATTTTCAAATAAAACCATGAGCAGTTAAAATAATCTACTAATTTAATAATATTATTATATATATAGACATAAAAAGATTTCACATAAACACGTGAAATAATGTACAGTTTGATCATTGATATATAGACATATGTGTAGGGATTCGAAAAGAAACTAAGTTGCATATTCAATAGATTATTAAACTTACAGTTCCAAAATGCTGGTTTAACCATCATCCCCAAAAGAGGGAATCAACAGTGTGCCGGTAGAAGAACGCATGGCAACCGATAGTGCCCGATTGGAAAACAAGTAAATTAAAAAAAATATAATCAAAGAGAGAGAGAGAGAGTAGAAAAGGATAGACAAAAGCAATATGGTATATAAAAATAATCATACAAATAATATTTTACTCCTTTTTTTAATTATTAATTTATTATACGCCATTCGTTTATTTTTGAACGTTTTTGGCCCATTTTGGGTCATTTTTTTATTTCTTAATAGATATATATAAAAAGCTTTCACATAAACACGTGAAATAACAATCAATGATCAAACCACAAGAAGAAATGGGAAAACAAGACTAAGATCTTTCAACCGTAACAAGCGGTCTTCGTCAGAGTCAAAAACCCAACTGAACACTAGATCCTCACCAGATGTTTTCTGCATCTAGTGTTCAGTTGGGTTTTTGACTCTGACGAAGAACGCTTGTTAGGGTTAAAAGATCTCAGTCTTGTTTTCCCATTTCTTATTGTGGTTTGATCATTGATATATATATATATATATAAATCAAAACTTGAAATGGTCCAACAGGACTATTAGTTCACACAGGAAAGAGAACACAAATAAAGACATACACAAAGATCACAACGATCGACAGTCGTCGTCATCGTAAAGTAGTCCCTTTGAGTAGCTGAAGCTAACTAACTAACTCAGTTAGCTTCAGCTACTCAAAGGGACTACTTCTACCCGATGACGACGACTGTCGAAATATCGTTGTGAGTCTTTTGTGTATGTCTTTTATTTGTGTTTTCTCTTTCCTGTGTGAACTATATATATATATATATATATATATATATATATATATATATATATTAGTAAACTGTAATACTCTTATGTTAACTAAAAAATGGCAATTCATTATAATTTTTCCGGATAACATTTTTAATTTTAGAGTTTTTACTATCTTTTTTGAAGTAAAAATACGTATTTTGACCTCATAAAATAAAGCATAAAACCGAAAATTATAGTTTATAAAATTACAACAATGGAAGACCAGAACAAAACCCAGAGACTGTAGGGACATTTCATAAAGGCGACTACTCAAACTGAATGTTTTAAACCTGTAGTAACCTAATAGTCAATAATGTCGACCTCTAATAACTGTCTTAGTGATTGTAATTGTAATTAAAATGTTATCAATACCTGATAAAATAAAAAAAACAAAACATGAAAACCTGATAGATAACAAAAACTAATAAGAAGGTCGAAATATTATTCTAAAAGTAATAAGAATAAAAATAAGTAAAAAAATTTAGTATAATGAATATAAACCAAAAAAAAAAACTCATCGTGAACATATAAAAACAAATATTAATGTACAAATTTTGTGTGATAAAGTTTGCAATAAATGTATGGATGCAATTATGTGATTTGGTTTATTTTTTTAAACTGCTATTAGGTATAACCAAAAGTTATACAGATAAATTTTCTTAAGCTTTCCAGACGTCAGTACTGGCTGATTGACAGAAGAGGCCTGTTTATTAGGCGGCAAGTTGTTTAACGTAGCCAGTGTCCAGCATTCCTTCATGAGTGCTCTCTACCTTAGCTGCATACATTTATTTTCTCCCTAAAAAACATAACTTATTACCAGATAATATTTTGCTATTATAAAAATTCAGTAATCAGTCATGGACATCTTCCATTAAGTTTAAAAGTTGGTAATGGGCAACTCAAGGTTTCCTTGGGCTGGTTTGAGTGGATCGGATTATCTACGCGTTTCGAACACAGTTGGGTGTTTGGTAAATGGTGTGCCGGAGTGGGGTTGATGGGGGATAAATAGACTGTGACGGGGGTATTAATAACCCCGAGAGGGCTGTCTTGACTTTCCCGGACAGGGATCCACGTCTCATGGTAATTTGATGATTTACTGTTAGAGCCCCGAGCTCTTGGTGTCCTCTTGAAGAGAAATCTTCGCCTGCCAATATCATTTTAAAAGCCTCTCTATTCATCTATTTAACTCTCTGCCAAACATTATTTAACCAACAGGTACATTTAACAAATATATTTGGATCTTTTATATATTTAGTGAATTTGTGTAAATATCCTTTATTTATTAATAGTCATTCTGATCACCGCCGAAAAAGAAATATTCCACTTTATCCTACGCTGGCAGTTGCCAGCTTTCACCCTCAGTTTAAGGCAAGTAATCAGCACACATTTAGTTACCACTAGCCATGTAACCTGGTTAGTTTTACCTGCGGATCTCTAAATCCTTAAGTGCGTTTCTAAATTCTCTAATTTCATTTTGATATGTTAGTACTAGGTCTGGTTCTACATGAATGGATGGTTGGATCTATGGGTAGGTAGTAGAGAAGATATCAAAAACATTGCAACCATTCTCCAAGTTGCATCATTTTTCAGATCTTAACATTATTTTTGGAACACTTAATTTTTATTGTAAAACTCAATCTTGTTCTTTTTGGTGATATTTATTCAGAAAAAAAGTTATTTTATTGTGTTTATTTCAAAGCAAATGCTTACTGTTTTCCGCATTTCATCGAAATTTCAGGGAAGATAAATTTTACTTACTTTAGTCATTCTGAGGGTATCAGAATTAACATTCATCCATTTCAGATACTTTCATTCGTATAAGGTAGTTGAATTATTTACTTTAATTTTAATTATAACCTCCAGTATTCAAGTTATGTAATGTACTGATACTAAATGATAAGAAAATTACACATAATTGGGAAGGATGTGTAATATGAGTGCATTTTGTTTATGATTGATATAATATATATGTTAAGTTTAACATGAATGAAGACTTGCAAATACGCAAATAAATAAAAAGCACACACTTACAGTCTCTAAGTTTGGGCTTGAGCTGTCATCAATAGAGGGGGTGCAAACCAATCTAAAACTCATCAACGATTATTAGATATTAACAAAATTGCCAAACATGCGTTGGGTAGTTGCAAGTAGGCGGTAACATGTCAAACGCCAGGATGTAGGTGGTGACAGACCCTGCGAGAGGGGAGAGGAACAGATCCTGGACTGAATTATGCCGTGACTGGAACCCAGCCTCGTGAGTGTGAGGGGATAACCATCTTCTACAAATGTTCGTCTTCGTCAATTACAGCAAAGGCTCTGTTTTTCTGCCTATTGCAAATGTAGTGGGTTCAGAGGAAGAAGGGTCTGGTTATAGATTTCTTAATTTGCGTGGCAGCTACTGACTGAAATGTAAATACAAGGGATGATTAGCAGGTTTAGAGCGGACGGAAATAATTACATACGCAGCAAGATTGCTTCCGTTAAGAAGGTGTTAAATGAATACGTTAACCGGCAAAGCATCTCATTACTCATACATGTTTCTATTCCATTAATACATTGACTTTCGTATCAAGTTTTATGTAAAAAGTTGCATAAATAAGAAAAAAAAGAAGATTTGACATTAACAACGCAAAATACAAATCAATACTGAGATCTTCTTATATCAATTTCACAATTAAACTATCTTTCCTTGTGATTCTGTCATGTACTCCCAGTATTGCATTTTGAAAGATACTCCGTCAGCCGTCATAGATAAAACACAGAAAAATTTTGAGTATAAAAGAAAATACTAATTTTCAGAAATAACCCAATCTTGTAGAATTTAATAAACCCTACATTTAAAAACAAACATGAATAATAAGAGAGCACAAGCTATACTGAAAAGTATTGCATACTTCGAATCGTATTGTGCAATAAACTTATAAGTACACAATTTATAATAAAACTTTAGTTTAGAAAAAATAAATGATTAGAGTTTAGAAAAATTTATATTCAAATAAAAAATAGCCAGAAATTTAAAAACACAGTTAACGTTTATTCATTCTACGACCGGCTCAGAAATTGTTAAAAAAACAGTAAGTCCCTCAAATTAGATTGTCTTGGTACACTTGAAATACTTGAATACTTGGTTTATTTTGTGTTACATATAAGGCTGAGAATTGGCTGAATTTTTCCATTGGTTTGACCTCCCCTTTGGGTCAATGGCCCGGAATTCCTCTAGATCCAAACTATGAACGAGTCCACTCCTTTACTGCATTCCCAGTATCAGTCTGCAATCTGTCTCAGTCATTCATAGAAATAACTAAATTATATCGTCACAAATTTAAATACTTTTAAGAATTTAGTCACTTTTACTTTGCATGTCCTAGGTCATAATATGTTTATGGTCATGTGTAATAGAGAGACTATGGCAATGTAAATCTTTATCTTCATTTCTATTTAGTCTGTACTTTTCTCTACGATTTGTAGTTTCATGTAATTATTGAAAACATTGTCTCCTAGAAATGTAGTATAGTTATATATTTTAAAATATATTTCAATTAAAATCATTTATTAAATGATATATTTATATGAAGTTCCAGTTCAATAATCATATACTCTAATGTTATGCTTATTGATAAGTTCTCATTATTTAATAAGTTCTCATTAAATATTACTCTTTAAATTTCTATAAATATATATATATATAAATTGTGACTATTTTAAAAACTTTCCATTATATGGACAAGGGCTTTCGTTCTAAAGACGAAACATTGAATTGAGTTAGAGTTGGTGTTTCTTCTCTGAAACTTAATTTAGCATTTTTTGTTACTTCTTCAATATGATTAATAAATTATTGTGACTATTTAAAAATTTTCAGTTATATATTGAAATTGTATTCCATTTTTAAATGAACTTTATTTTTTTTTCATCTGTTTAACTGAATTTATTTTTGTTTCAGGTAATAGCTTAAATATACCACTTCATGATTCTAAATAACAAGTAAGTCACTGCAATTCTTATTTTTAATACGACTCTCATTAATATAATCCAATTGCAGCACATATTACAATTCTTTTTATTTTATTATACTATTAATATCAAAATCTTATGCTAAATTCATTTAATAAACTTAATTTAACAATTCGATTTAAGAACGAATTCAAGTAATCACATCTCTAATTTACAAAACCAAAGACAGATTTTCTCTTTAGATAAATAAAGCATAGTAAGTTATTTATTTTTGTTTATTTATCAATAATTAATAAAAACCTCAATTTATACTTAATAATATTAGAGGATATTGCAATGAATTCTTTAAAAATATTTCGATGTATTGTTTCTTTATTATGACTTTACAATTATTTGTAATAAAAGAAATAACAACGTAGATAAATAAAAATAGTTATTTTTAAAGACGTAGTATTTATATCATTCTTTGATTTGTAAGACGGTTGTTGAATGCAGTGCACATTTAAATTTGCTGCTTTAAAAATAGTTAAAAAAATATATATTTATTTATATTTGGTCATTTTGAACAATTTTCTACTATCAAGTAGAGGATTATACAAACGGTATAATGATTCTGTTAGATAGTACGTACTATTATACTGTTTGGTATGTAATGATAGGTAGGTGCCATTATTTTCAAGTTACCATTCATTGCAACTTACATTATTATGATAAATACGCCATGATCACGACTTTAAGGAGAGTTATAATTGTAAATATGCAATTGTAATCAGCTAACGATATCATAAATTAAAATGATCAATTTTTCTGCTCACTTAAAAAGAGCCATGTTTTGGCTCACTGTTATCCACGGTATTCATTTTCTTCCCCGAGATAAAATAGTCTCGAATTTCAATTTTTATCTGCAATATTTTGGAATTTAGTTAATATTCACCGTGTTAGCAGGCCAAGCAGGGCCCTTCTTGTCAGTAATGAAAATAATAAATATACAAGTTGTTTCGCCACCATGATTTGTAGTCACACCCAAGTTAAAGATTAGAGATCTTTTTTTAAACCGGGACGGAGATTAAGTAAGCAGATGTATTTTAAAACGATAAAATTTGTATCTATTTTTTTGTTTAAGCTATTCAACATTAACACAACACACAGTCAAGCATTCAACACTGTAGGTTGTTTTTATTACTAGATGTCAAAGAAACAAAATATGACAGACAGTACTGTTAATGAAACTGATTAAAATACCTGAAGTAATGAATTTCGTATTAATTTACATATATATATGCGGAGTCGCCACTCTGTCTTCCTGCGGGAATCTTCGCCTCCTGATGACGATGGTCGAAATATAGAAGTGAATTATTCCTGTGTCTATCTGTGTTCTATCTTCTTTTTAATTGGTTTATATATATATATATATATATATATATAACAAATTCAATAATATATCAACCGTTGGATAGAATAGGTGTATAATGTAATCGGGATTCGGTCAATTTTCCAGGATCAAAATCAAACTCTCAATGCCGACGTTTCGGTTTTATTTAAAACCTTTTTCATAGGCCTACAAACAAAGGATGACAAGAAATCATATATAAACATCAACATATAACTAACATCAAAATGGAATATTACAGTTGTGAAAAAAACAACAAAAATATATATACAAGTAGAAGTAATAGAAAAGCAATAAACATTTTTATGAACTTACAGAAGTCAGAATTTTTTAATTAGAAAAATGATGAAATTTACATTATATAAAATGAAGTAACAATAGATAGTTAGTGAACTAACATCTTAACTGGTCAAAAACTTGGACCAGACTAACTGATTACAATTACATGTAAACCGAAACACTGTTCACTCAAAGAACACAAAAAGGAACTAAGGAAATTAAATTTCACTAAAATCAACTTAACACTCCTGAATAAATAGTGTTCAAATTGGTAATGTCACTTCTATGATTAACTGAACTTAGATCTTTTTTAATATATAGCATTTCGAGGGTCTTTCTTCTTTGCTCATCTTGTTCTTTATCTACTATAATTGCTTCTTCAAAATCGAACATGTGACCTTCGTTTAAGGCATGGAATGCTAAAGCAGTGGCGTTACTTTTATTAGTTCTTATTGAATAAGAATGTTGATAAAGTCTTTCTTTTAAAAAACGACTTGTTTCTCCGTAATAACGCTTGTCGCAGTCTTTACATTTGATCGCATAAATGAGGTTACTTTGTAACTCCTTTGGTATTTTTTGTTTCAAATTTGAAAATAAAGACTTGACTTTTCTTTTGTTATAAAATGCCAATGTAACTTCAGGTACATTTCGTTTGAAAACTTTTCTAATTGATTGTGATAAGCCCTCAACATACGGAAATTTGAAATACTTTTTATTTAAAACTTCAAGTTCAGCATGATAGCATTTCAGTTCAGCATTTGACATAATAGGAGACTTAGAAAAGATATTTTCATGTGTAAACATGGAAAATAGTGATGTCATTAGAAGCCAATGTGTAAATATAATTACAAACCACGGGAATAGATTAAATAACTCATCAAACCGTATGAAAAGACAGAATGCTTGTGTAGAACGTTGCTACAAGAAAACTTGTAAATTTCTGAAAGAGCATAAGGACATTGTGGTTTGCAAAAGTGACAAATCTGGTAATACAGTGATAATGAAAGAAGCAGAGTATAAAGCAAAGATGAAAACTCTATTGGAAGATAATGATACATACTCAATCACAAGAAGAGATCCTTCATCAACTTTACGTAATAAAGTAAATAAGATTGTTGATGAATTAAAGAAGACACTATGCATTGATCTACGTCAAGCATCAATTTTGAAATCTTATAATGGAATAGCACCAAGAATATATGGGTTAGTAAAAGTACACAAGCAAGGCTTTCCTCTCCGTCCTATTGTATCATTCATCGGTAGTCCAACTTACGAACTTTCTAAATATATGGAAAAATATCTTAGCTATATTACAAGCAAAAATGAGTTGAACGTAAAAAATTCTTCAGAATTCAAACAAGCGCTGTCAAACCAAGTGCTAACTGATAATGTAATTATGATTTCACTAGATGTTCAATCATTATTCACTAACATTCCTTTGGATTTAGCATTTAATTTAGTAAATAAGCAATGGAATAAGATAAAATCACAGGTTGGAATGTCAAAGAAGGTTTTCCTATCCATACTAGATCTTATATGTGAAGCAAGGTATTTCACCTTTGATGATATTATTTATAAACAAAAATTTGGACTACCTATGGGATCTCCAATTTCACCAATCCTTGCTAATATAGTTATGATTGAGTTATTAGAAGACTGTATTAATAAATTAGGTACGAAGGTGAAATTTATTAAATTATATGTAGACGATTTATTTTTAATTATTGAAAGAGGAGAAGAAGAGTATGTATTAAATACGTTTAATTCTTTTCATAATCGTCTACAATTTACCTATGAAATAGAAAAAGACGGAAATCTGCCATTTTTAGATGTAAAAGTTATAAGAGGTGAAAATGTCATTATTTTAACGGATTGGTATAGAAAGCCTACCAGTGCAGGAAGAATACTGAACTATCACTCCTCTCATTCTATAAACCAAAAATTGAATTGCGTTCAAAATTTAGTTAAGAAGGTTGTTGAAATTAGTAGTCCATGTTTTCTAAAAGAAAATAAGAAAAGGGTAAAGTCATTGTTGCAGAAAAATTGTTATCCAAACAACTTAATTGAACGTTATTGGTTTAAATATACAAGAGAACAACCAGAACATTCCAATCAAAATCATGCTGAACTTGAAGTTTTAAATAAAAAGTATTTCAAATTTCCGTATGTTGAGGGCTTATCACAATCAATTAGAAAAGTTTTCAAACGAAATGTACCTGAAGTTACATTGGCATTTTATAACAAAAGAAAAGTCAAGTCTTTATTTTCAAATTTGAAACAAAAAATACCAAAGGAGTTACAAAGTAACCTCATTTATGCGATCAAATGTAAAGACTGCGACAAGCGTTATTACGGAGAAACAAGTCGTTTTTTAAAAGAAAGACTTTATCAACATTCTTATTCAATAAGAACTAATAAAAGTAACGCCACTGCTTTAGCATTCCATGCCTTAAACGAAGGTCACATGTTCGATTTTGAAGAAGCAATTATAGTAGATAAAGAACAAGATGAGCAAAGAAGAAAGACCCTCGAAATGCTATATATTAAAAAAGATCTAAGTTCAGTTAATCATAGAAGTGACATTACCAATTTGAACACTATTTATTCAGGAGTGTTAAGTTGATTTTAGTGAAATTTAATTTCCTTAGTTCCTTTTTGTGTTCTTTGAGTGAACAGTGTTTCGGTTTACATGTAATTGTAATCAGTTAGTCTGGTCCAAGTTTTTGACCAGTTAAGATGTTAGTTCACTAACTATCTATTGTTACTTCATTTTATATAATGTAAATTTCATCATTTTTCTAATTAAAAAATTCTGACTTCTGTAAGTTCATAAAAATGTTTATTGCTTTTCTATTACTTCTACTTGTATATATATTTTTTGTTGTTTTTTTCACAACTGTAATATTCCATTTTGATGTTAGTTATATGTTGATGTTTATATATGATTTCTTGTCATCCTTTGTTTGTAGGCCTATGAAAAAGGTTTTAAATAAAACCGAAACGTCGGCATTGAGAGTTTGATTTTGATCCTGGAAAATTGACCGAATCCCGATTACATTATACACCTATATATATATATATATATATATATATATATATATATATATAAATATATATAATATATATATATTTATATATACAAAACTATAGTTTATCGGGACTCGGTCAGTTGTTCAGGTTCAAATTGAACTCTCATTGCCAACGTTTCGGTCTTTATTTAAAACCTTTTTCATAGGCAGAAGTATAAATTTTGAAACAGAAAAACTAAGTATTACATTACAAATTATTTTACAAAGAAAAATAGTATGTGGATTTTAACAACAACTGTAGTCTGAATGAACACGCGACACTGAACTGTCATGATAACAGTCATTAATGTGATAGTGGTACTGACTGCCATCTCTTGCAGACACATCACTCTTATCCCCTGACGACGGTCACTGCTACTATAAACATATTGAAACGTCAGATTAGTCCGTAATAATCTTTGTTTATGCTACTTTTATTTTTTCTTTGTATATATATATGTAAATATTAAATAGTAGGGGATTAACGGTATGAGTCCTTTCACATTACACGTCGTCGTAGAGGAGGTCACTTGCTCTCTCACGTCGTCTAAGAGTGTTAATCCTCTACTTATTGTAGTGAGTTATTAAGTATATATATATTATTAAATTAATATCAGACATACGTCAGTTTTTCAAATCAAACCTTCTAAAGCTGATGGGTTTGGCTTTTATTTTGAATCTTTTTATCAGACAAAAGTATGAATTTATTCAATACTAAAAATTATGAACTTTCACATTACTACAGGATTAACAATGTTAACCGTACAAAACCTTCCAACATAAGAATAAACTCATGTTTTTTTCGCTTGTGAAAAAGCTTTTAAATAAAAACTGAAGTGTTCAGTTTGAAAATAAAAAACATGAAATAAATATACATATTCATGATATATTGCATACATACGAGTACATAAAAAAATCACGAACTTCTCGTTAAAACATATTTAAAACGATAAAATTTATGTCTAACCTATTGTTTAAGCTAAGCAGTCAAGTCTACAACACTGCAGGTTGTACAGTCAGACAGTTTTTATTACATGTCAAAGAAATAAAATATGACAGCACTATTAAAGAAAATGATTTAAATACCTGAAGTAATGAGGTTGGTATTAATTTACATACGTAGCAATCGCGTCATCAGCTTTCAGCATTAATGCTATCTTAATAGTTTATTAAATAAATATGATAAACTTATTTATGCAGACTTGTGTCTACAAGTGCGTCCTTCTGTAAGAAGAGAGGAATGGACCTCTTGAGTCATATTCAAAAGACAGGAATATAAGTTGCCCTGTCAATCAGTCCACTTAGATTTTATTAACTAAGCAGTGGTATGTAGTGAAGTACCTCCGTAAATTCCAGTTTCTTTAGGAAATGATGGAAACCATTCCTCATAAGCCAACCAGCTGGAGGAAACATGACTGCTAGCTTTGACGGTATTACGAAGGAGTTTCTAACAAAGATATCTGAAATCATAAATGTATCCAAGTTTCAACACAACTAATAAATTGATATTTATAAATAACATTCTCAATAACAAAGGTGGTTTAAGTAACTGTTACGATGTTACAATTAGTAATCTCGCATCCATTTTTATGAAAATCTACCACCATTTATCCTAATAAGATGTTAGCACAAACAAATCTTCTAATATCACACTCAAAATTGCTTTATATAAAAATTAGATTTTTTTAAATTGATTCAGATAATGACTTGTATCTTAATCCATCCACTACACACCTTAGTCACTGAACTTTACTGACATTCAATAAAAAGCTCCCCTTAAATGCCCCTTATGACCGTGTAATTGAATTGTTATTACAGAATTATTAAATGAATAATTTGATAGGAAGTATATATTTAATTATTGACCAGTTTTTATAGAACTATATAATGTTAATTTTTTTCACATTTATGGATACACATGTTTTTTTGTAATAAAATAAAAATACTAAGTATAAATGTGATATGAACATTTATTAATTGATTGTTATATATGAAATTTAATTCCTTTCTTAAACGTTAATAACATTTACGATATTACAAATTCTAAAATGTTAACATGCTGTCTGCAGCAAACTGTCCTAACGTTTATAACTTACTATTAAAGTTGAAAAATGTAATATTCAAATATGATTAAAACTCTTTGTATAAACATTACCTGGTATTAATACCTGCAGGTTATAATATATTATGTTGTAAAACTAATAGCAGGTTTATGTAGAAGAGCGTTCAGTCATTAGTCGGGTTGTGGGGTCTGTTATTTATTTTCGGCCGAAACCAGAAGTATTGCTCGACCCAGATAAACAATTGGCCTGGTGGGAACAATGCCTGGCTAGAGCTGGCTGCTGGCTTAGATAAAATCTCAGCGCGTGGGCCAAATTGTTCCTAAAGACTAATGATGAAATTACTACGTTCTTTACAGCCTCCATATCAAAGCATATCTGGGTTTTGTTTCAGTGGTACCTTTTTATTGCCATTTCAGTATTCAGCCTCTTGCTAATATTACCAATATTCTAAAACGAACCAATTTAATATCGTATCTTGATTTTATAAAGCTTGATTCAAATCACGTTTGTTGGCCATTTTATTTAAGTATAACTTCATGACGTCAAATAATAATTAATAACGATTACCTGTGTACATAAAAAAGACGTTGTTTATAACTGCAAAATAACTTACGACACACAATGAAACGAAAACATCTATTTCAGTTTGACTTCTTCTTAGTTATCTCCCATTAACAAACCATGTTTTTTATATGCAAGAATAAGGCACTACTTTTTTCCTGTCTACTTACGTTGTATTGATGTTGTTTTACACGTGTCTTTAATGATTTACCAGTTTGACCAATATAAATTTTATGGCAATTTTTGCACGGAATTTTATAAATACCAATTCGCTTTGAAGTTGACTAGCTGTCAACTTCAAAGAGGGTTGACAGCTAGCGGATAGTTTTTTTTACTTTTTCTTACTGTACTTCTTTGTTTCCCCAAACATCCCTTTCTGGACATTAGTCCTTTCCTGCGCTTTCACCCTTTTAAAATACCACTCTTCCCTCCCACTCTTATCAACTCCTCACCAGATGTTTTCTGCATCTAGTGTTCAGTTAAGTTTTTGACTCTGATGAAGACCGCTTGTTACGGTTGAAAGGTCTTAGTCTTTTTTTCCATTTCAAATTGTGGTTTGATCATTGATTGCTATTTCACGTGTTTATGTGAAACCTTTATATATATATATATATAAACTAAATCAATTGATCTTGGCCAGAATCACATTGTACTGACGAAGATCTCTTATACTGGTTACAGATCTTAGACGTGGTTTGAATTTCTGCCTGTAATTTATATATTATGTTTATTTCTTGTGCTTTACTATGAAATACATATCCATATAAAAAGTATTGTCAAGAAAACTATATAAAAGAAAAATTAACATTTCAAAGTAAGTTATACATAAACACACACATAAAAGGTAACATACGCTTGGAGTCTCTAATTTTTGGTTTAGATATTTTTCCCAACCGTCGCTTTACAAGTGCACTTGCTGTCTTTATCTTTCCTCTCCTGATGACGATCAAAACAGATTAAACCAAAGATTAGGGACTGTAAGCGTGTTACCTATTTATTGTTTACCTATAGTTTACCCTAAAATGTTTATATGTGTGTACATAAAAAATTTCATTTGATCTTTATGGATGTTTTATTCTCTTGGAAGTATCAAAAAATGACTTCAAAAAATTCTATCTTTAGACAGTACCTATATATGTAGTAATATTATAGCAAAGTGTTGATGAGTTCAGTGCAGCTAAGTTATTCGATGAATAATTGTAGATAAATTTGACAATGACAAATATCGTTAGAAATCTTCACTCATAAAATAATAAACACAAATAACCTAATAAAGGTAAACACTACAAAGGAGGTTTCATTATGTTATCTATTAGGCTGTCAATAATAAATGTTAAGTGACCCTGAAAATTAGTTATTTTTGATTATTAATTATGTCTAGAATGTATTAATATTAACAGATCAAGGGTATATTTGTTTATTTTCTTTTACGAATGATTAATGAATTCCCTGTTAGGACTACGAATATAAAACCTAGAAATTAATCTGTAAAAAGTAAAAAAACTATTAAACTGACATGTTAAACTAGGTTTATTTAAATTAATTTCCAAGAATTCATCTTTTATTTTTAACTTGTTTGAATTTACTCATCAATTTATAAATTGTATACATCATCATCATTTTGACTTAATATAGTCAGTAATTAAGGAATAGTTTACTCAATTGACCATCATTAATGAACAAAGTTAATTGTTATTTGAAGTATTTCCGAGACGTATATAGCTGTTTACAAGGTCGAGCAAATAACAAGGGCACCGAGTCGAATGAGGCTCTATTTACTTCAAAGCAGACTACATTGGTCGAACGCGTTCAAAGCCAACAAAGATGTTTACTCCACAACCATTTCAGTGTTGCCACATTATTTTATTTGTATTATAACACAGGCAAAAGCCTACTAATTAAAGTCTACTAATAAACATCTTCAACAGAAATACAAATAATCATATAAACATTTAATAATTTATTCACTTTAAACTACTTACTTCATTAAAAATAAAAATAACAGTAAGAATGACAGCAATTAAAAAATCATTATGACTAATAAACTTACAAATTAAATAGATAAAATTACTTAATAAGTAATTTTTTAATATCATCGTTAAATATTTATATACATGTTGATCCATTGTTTTCTGAATAATAACTATAGTTATATTTACAGAATAAAACTCGGAATTGTTGGTGTTGTAGCTAATTGTAAGAAGAAGAATTGAATTTAAACGTATTTTTTAACCGTATTATGATGAATTTATGTTTTATTATGATGTTTTTCATGAATATTATTGTATTATAATGATAATTAATCTTTTCATATTTTGGAGATACTACAATCGCTACTCATACCTAACAGTTTTTTTTTTTATTAATAAATCAAGTTTTAGCTATTTCATTGTGTCACCATATTAGGAAATATGCACGGCTGTTTAGTACATAAAAGATTACTAGCTAAAAAGTTCAGTTGATTTAGCAATATTTGAAGGGGAGTTTAAATGAATATTTAAAACTAAGATGAGTTAATTGGAAAATATTTTACAATTTGTTTTGAACTTTGTGTGTGGTTTGTTTTGCATAGAAGATAATTATTGTTTTTAGTTTATAGAATAAAGAATTTTTGAAATATTTTAGTTGTGGATTAACTTCACAAATTTTTCACAAAGCAATTTTTTTATCCAACTTTTTCACGTAAGGTTTTTTTTTCTTCTTCAAGGGTTGATAGTGTAGTCAGTCAGACCTCATTTCAAGGGATTGTTGTCACCCAAGTGGTCACAGTCAGTCACTAATCACGCCAAATACTGCTTAATTTCGGTGATGTAATGAGAACCCTTGTATTCAAGTCATCTACGTGCGTTAACCCAATCGGAAAATTGGTTTCCTTTATTTTTCACGTTAGGTTGATTTGAGAACTTCTCATGAATAGTTATAAACAAGAAACGCTTCTCAGCAATGCAAACATGATTAGAGTTCTGTTTAACATCAAAAAGCCAGAAGCTATAAAGACTTTTTTCACATTTCACATTCTTTTAATATATTAATATAATTGCCGTTCATTAATAAAATCAGATTTTATCATATTTCTCAAAGAAAAAATTTGAAACTGCTTTTATTGATTACATTTTATAGTTCAGAATAATTAGAGTTAATTTGTTTGGCAATTTATCTTTAAATAGGTTGATTTTAATAATCAGTCAAACACGTCCGAAGTGATGTGATATAAAAAGTGTTCCTATTAATTAGCTAATTTATCAATTTTAAATGCTGTGTTTCCCTTTTCTTGCGATTTAGCATTATATTAGAGCAAAAAAATAAATCCGGCTATTCCAACAGGGTTAATTCTAATGCATTGCTCCTCAAGCCGACTGATTTTAAAACACAGTTTTATTGACTCAACTTTCCAATTGATTTATTCTATTTTTATTATTTATTTATAAAAAGTAAAACTTTTAGAGGTAAGGTTGTTGCCTGTTGCGTATCATTGAGGGCATTATTGATATTTTATATCACGTTAAATATTATTGTAAATATGTAATTTTAGATATATATCTATGTGGGTTTTAATCACTATAATTTGCAATTTTTATGAAACATGGAGAAAAAAGAAGAAAAGAATATTATTCGGGTCAAAAGTTTGAAATGGAGTTCTCAACAGAAAAACTCGTTTTGCGAACATTGAAGCCAGAAAAATAAGTTTTGCAAATCAATCTGTCTACATATCAGTATTGCTCTCTCTTTAGTGCTGTATATTTATGTGTGTATGTTTTTTTGTTGGGTTGTGAGCGACCAAGATATCCCAAAAACGAAAACAGCTTTATCACTGAATTTTTGGAAGTATAAGCTCGTCGCTAAATTTAATTTTTTTTTTATTAGTACAATATATGAAAAAATCTGGTTGTTTATCTCGTTAAAAATCTGTCCACACCCATGGGGGGGAGGGGGGGGGGTTCGCAACGAAATTGGGGGAAAAATAAATACTTCTGGGTAGGTCAAGTTTATTGTTTGTAGTGGAATTTTTTGAAATAACAGAGCTATAGCAAAGTAGTACATTTTGCGAATTCAGAAACATTTTTCTCGCTAAAGAAGTGCTTATAGAATAATAAAATTTGACGTACTGAATTCTTCTAAAACCCTATGTTTGTTAACAAATTGGAGACATTTTAATTCAGATAGCAATATAGGCATAAAAGTGCCAACTTCAACATCGAATAATGTCAGAGTACTTGTCAGGTATACTTTAAGGTCACAGTCACAGTACATATTGACTTCTCTGAATGAATATCGTAAACTAGCAAAGTTATTGAATTGTTACTCTCATTTTTCAGAAGTATTGTATTCTGGTGAAAATTGATTTTAAAAAAACACCTTTTGAGGTCCCCTGGGTCCAATAAAATGAGCTTTCTAATTCGGCGTGTGTGTGTGTGTGTGTGTGTGTGTCAGTGTGAAATGTATTCAGTACCCAATAACGAAAGATCTGTTTTCTATCCCTAGAACAGTCCTCAGGGTGATAACCTATAACTGCCACCATTACAAACTGTTTTATTGTAGCTGGTTTATAAGTAGATTATTTCAGGAATACATTATTCTAATCCAAGGCATCTGACTTTTTTGAAACAAAACCATACGGTATTACCATGCAAATTATTTCACTATTGAAATATCCAAGGTCAATTATTTCAAATTATTATGACCTTGAAATAACTGACTTTAAATTATGTTTATTACTAATGTATTAGTGTCCTTGGAGTACGTTTTGCGATTTAGATGTCATGCAAGAAATTATATTTTTTTACAAAAATACGAAAAACTACCATTTCTTTTACGCATATTTTATTAAAATCGCCGTGATTTTTTACCATGAAATTTCAACAAACAAGTAATTGTAAAATTTGGATTATTTTTTGTTATTAGAATCATTACTTGATCGTAATTACAAATTATTATTAACAATAATAATTGGTCACTGTAGACTGAGAAGACATCTAAATATTTTGGGTATAGCAAACAGCGCGACCTGCCAAAAATGTGGGGAAGAAGATGAAACCTCCGTCCACTATGTGGCTGAATGCCCTGCATATAGTCTCCTTAGACTTCATATTTTAGGTTCAAGTACCATAAAATAGATAAGTTAAGGGAAATGGAATGGAGAAACCTTCTGATCTACATAGAAAGATCAGGAAGATTCTCCTAGGAGTAGGATCCGGGATACATGGGGAAGGCAAAAAGGGCCCACTTGGCTGGCCCACTTGCCAGATCTTAGATCTACCCGCCTTACTACTACTAACAATAATAATTAATAATTAATGATTACGAAATGATTTAAATTATCTTTATTTCTAGTTAAAAGAAATCATTGTGATTCCTCTTTTTCGAAATTATTTCTCATCGAAATAAATTTGAAAAGTTCAGTTTTGAACTGTAGATATGGATTCTGGTGTAAGACGCAGTACTAGTCATTTCTCTATTTCATTTGATAGCAATAGTGGGGCTTCCTCTCGTACACTTCACACAGATGAGAAAGAAAAGTACAATATTAAATTTTACGGTATTTTTTTTATACGAGTATACTATTATAGTAGTCTATTATAAACTACCTGCTCTTAATTTGAAGTTTGTAGCAATTTGTTAGGTTAACCCCTGAAATAATCATGAATACAATTCATACAAGCTGTTATAAGTTTAGCTACGATGTTATGGTTATTTGCATAGATTAAGAAGAACAACTTTTAGTAATTACTATTTCTGAATATTTGTTCTCAAATTCACCAACCTAATTAAGTACAAAAGGATGAAGGATAAGGTCTGAAGGATCAAACAGTAAAGCGTGAAAGTAATTTTTCAGTAAGATTACATCTAACACTGACAGGAGAATATCAAAATGTATCAAACACTAATATTATACTTTAACACCTTTTTTAAGATGCTTAACACAACTTAGATGTCATGGCAGAGAAAAAGACTTCCATCCAAAGTTGAAAAGAATAAAATTTGTATCAATTAGTTGTTTTTTGTGAAATTTTTTCAAATAAACTGTTTTCATAATATTCTAATTTGAATATAATGCTATTCAATATTTAATTTCACTTATTTCTCACTATCTTGGTTTAATCATTTTGGATGTACCTTATTATTTACAATCTCAATTTTATTGTAATTTTTATTATATCCGAAAGAACGCAGTCAGACCCTTTACAACTTGCTTTCGGCCATCCCAAGACTTTTCTAAACCTCGGACCATGAAGATCATATCTACACGGATAGCACCTGTATATACTAAATGACAATTAAAAGAAACTGGAGATGAACCACAATTTTTAAGCATAAAAATGAAAATATGCACAATCGTAAAGTTCTTCATCTGCACCATATTTTTACCAAAATAGCTTATATTTTACGTATATAAGTTTGAAATATTTTAAAATTATTGAAACTTGTTATAAAAAAATAATCATTGAAATATTACATTTATTATTTTCATTAACAAGATTTCGGAGTAGGAATTGGAGTAGAAAAGTTTGTATGTTGGAAGACCTTGCAGGTTTTGTTAAAGTCACGAATCCATGATCTGGTTTTGTGTTTGACATACTTTTTAAGATTTAATACCAAACTAAATAATAATTTATAGTGCCTGCCTATTTAGTCATTAGCCAGAAGTGATAAGTTTTACATATCTGCAAGAACAACTATGGATGAAGCAGGAAACTTTTCGTCATCTATAAAACCCTCGTTTTCACCTTAAACAAATACATAACAACCTGCCCCAGTTTATTGCTGATCTCTTTTATATTTCAACCTGATACTTTTTTGTTAGTAATAATGACAATTTTTTCTACGTCTACTTCTGTTATATTTCTAATGTCACTTCACCTCCACCATACAAATATTCATGCAATCACCTATGCAATAGTTTTTTTTTCTTTTAAGAAAAATAATATACCGTAATGTTCCAAACTGCAGAATATATTGATGTATATTGAATTATGATTTTACTTTACAATATAATGAGGCCGTGGGAGGCTACGTGCATGCCCTTAGTACTGATGATGAGGGACCAGGGTAGCCCAGTAACTTACCTGTTCGCCTCTCGACTGGTAGATCGGGGGTTCAATACCTTCTCTCGACGCGGGTCATGAAAAATCTGAACGGACGACTTGTTCATTCCCGAACCTGTACGATAGCATGTAATCGTTAAATATCCCTGTTCTAAATACTTTTGAGTTGGGCAAAATTTAGGACTCCCAATGGGGAATTTTCATTGTGTAATATCAAAAAGAGCCAATTTTTGGCCAACGTGTGTATTTTCGTTGAAGAGCAACTGGAAAATAAGCTAAAATAACCTAGCTCTGATGATAGTGTACTGATGTCATCGTATAGATTTTTCATATATTTTGTGTACACTGCACCATGGAGACGTTGCAAAGCTGTTCCACGTTTTTAGGATACCAGATACTTGTTAAATATCCCCATAAGAAATCGACGTGATTGAGGAAGAATTTAGGGCTCCCGGTATAAATTAAGCTCGGTAAAGTGTCTCAGTCATAACAGAAACGGGTGGCAAATTGCATGTGAGACATACTTTCTGCCCCTAGTACAATACTCAAGCTCAAACGTTATGAGTATGGGCTTTGGGAACAATTTTATAACTTAATCTTCCTTAAAAAGTATATTTCTTTCACCCCCTTTGTGCAGAAACATTAGGTTTATGTGATGCGTCTTATCTAACACAGTTATATCTATCGTCTTCTTTTTTATCTTAATGAATTTGTCAAATATAAATAGGTTTAAATATAAAAAAAATTTTACAGTAAAGAAAAATGAAAATAGACTTATGTCAAAGTTTTATTCCTCCTCAGTGATAAGAAATGATGTATCCATTATTCATAGAAAGCAGTAAAAAAATAAAATCGTACTCACTCATTTATTAAAAAAAATGATAAAAAGTTAATTTTAGTTGAAAATATAATTTTTGCTTAAATATGTTTATCTCTTCTCAATACTTGGTGTGAACTTATCTAATCTCTTTATCCCTGATAACTCTAACTGACATATAAAAAGATAGACACAAATCTTACTAAATGAATGTGTAATTCGTTTATATCAATGTTTAATCTTAAAAATATTATGTTTTCCGCTTTCTAAAAAACAACAGTGAATTCAATTATTTCTTTTATAATTTCGATAAATTGTTGTTTTTCAATTCTTTTTTAAAAGCCTATTGGAAGTATTAATTCAAGTTTATATTATTATTTTCAAAATAACATTTCCTAGTGAATATGTTTTTAAAATCATTGCATACCGTTCTGCTAATGGCCTCATATGACCACAAGTATATTTATTATAGACTACTTACTTCAATGTGGACAGTAGCCGTAGCTACATTGGTCAAAAGCGATTTACTATTGACGACAATGAAACTAGCTGTATTAGGAAGACTGTTTACTTATACTGTAATGCTCTAAATATTTTGATAGCAATACCTTTCTATATTATTCAAAGAATACAGTAATCCCACCTACTTCACGGGGGTTACGTTCCAGATGCACCCACGAAATGGGAATTTCTGCGAAATGAATTTACATTTTTTTTTGAAGTATAAGCCATAATTTTAACACTTCAAAAAACTTAAAGTACTTTCTAAAGTTGTAAGTATGTAAGTACTTGTACATGTCCTTATACATGTGGCATACTTGTAAGGTACAGTGAATATACAAAACTGATGTGTATATTTTGTTATTTTTGTACACTTTTAAAGCTTTTTTTAATACAAAACAATATACAGACGAACTTTATGTATTAAAAGAAAACAAAAAAGTTCATAGCAAAGATCTTACAATAACTATTCTGAGGGCATCACTTCAGCTGGCCTTTCGTGGGTTCTTCTTCTCGCGATAGTGGTGGTACTTTTAAGTTTCTTTTTTACCAGAAACATAGTGATAATAAAGTATACTGTACTGCTGTACATTGTACTAACTCTTTAATTTATTTATTCCAAAATAAGAAACGACTTTTAACCATAAGTTATCATTATTAAATGAAAATGAAGGAACTTGAGTGGCCTCGAAACCTCGCGAAATGACAGAATTTCTGCGAAAAAAAATATATTTATTTTTGAAAACTCGCGATACAGCGAAGCCACGATAGTTGAGGCGAAGTAGGAGGGATTACTTTTGATGATAATGACCTAGCTGTAATAGTCATAGGTTATTTACTTTTGACGACATTATATTGCCCTAGGTATACTGGTCATCTACTATTTACTATTGACGACAATATATTGCCCTAGGTATACTGGTCATCTGCTATTTACTATTGATGACAATATATTGTCCTAGGTATAGTGGTACTATTTACTTTTGACGACATTATATTGCCCTAGGTATACTGGTTATCTACTATTTACTATTGACGACAATATATTGTCCTAGGTATACTGGTCATATAATATTTACTTTTGACGACATTATATTGCCCTAGGTATACTGGCTATCTACTATTTACTATTGACGACAATATATTGCCCTAGGTATACTGGTCATCTACTATTTACTTTTGACGACGATATATTGCCCTAGGTATACTGGTCATCTACTATTTACTTTTGACGACCTTATATTGCCCTAGGTATACTGGTCATCTACTATTTACTTTTGACGACGATATATTGCCCTAGGTATACTGGTCATCTACTATTTACTTTTGACGACATTATATTGCCCTAGGTATACTGGTTATCTACTATTTACTATTGACGACAATATATTGTCCTAGGTATACTGGTCATATACTATTTACTTTTGACGACATTATATTGCCCTAGGTATACTGGTTATCTACTATTTACTATTGACGACAATATATTGCCCTAGGTATACTGGTCATCTACTATTTACTTTTGACGACGATATATTGCCCTAGGTATACTGGTCATCTACTATTTACTTTTGACGACGATATATTGCCCTAGGTATACTGGTTATCTACTATTTACTATTGACGACAATATATTGCCCTAGGTATACTGGTCATCTACTATTTACTTTTGACGACCTTATATTGCCCTAGGTATACTGGTCATCTACTATTTACTTTTGACGATGATATATTGCCCTAGGTATACTGGTCATCTACTATTTACTTTTGACGACCTTATATTGCCCTAGGTATACTGGTCATCTACTATTTACTATTGACGACGATATATTGCCCTAGGTATACTGGTCATCTACTATTTACTTTTGACGACGATATATTGCCCTAGGTATACTGGTCATCTACTATTTACTTTTGACGACCATATATTGCCCTAGATATACTGGTCATCTACTATTTACTTTTGACATTGATATATTATCGTCAAAAGTAAATAGTATGCCTAGGGCTATAATTTTATTGCCCTAGGTATACTGATTATCTACTATTTACTTCTCACGACGATATATTCCCCTAGGTGTACTGATAATCTACTATTTACTTCTCTAATGAAGATAGGAAAAAAATGAATAATTTGCTAAATCGACTTTCAAACATGAAAAGTATGTAGTAAACTCAATTGTTAAACACGCAAGGGTGAGAAGAATTAGTTCAGTCCGATTGGGTTTCTTTGTCTCATAGACCTGAGATATGTCTCGTTATATATGGCTTATATCCCATAGTTCATTGAACTTTCAGTGATAGTGGTAGAATGCTTTTTGCATATATCCAGGCATGATGCATCTAATACCACTGCAGATCTTATTGCACTTTAAATTAATCGGTAATCAACATTTTTGTTCTGCAGTAGTAGTTCTAAATTCTGCAATATTAAAGTGTATTCATAATTCGGTCACCAAATGGGCTGCTTATTTTCTCTATAAGGAATGGTGGACGAAGAAATATGACTAAACAAAACATCTTACGGAGGGAGAGTATACAAAAATAAATAAAGAAAAATATTCAAATATTTAAAAAATATTAACAATTAGTAAAAAACGAATTGTAATTGAAAAATGAATAAGTTCACAAATTGTTCAAAAGGAATAAACAAATAATAATAAATAACAATTAACTGTTGAGGTTTCCCTAGGAGTAAATCTACCTCCCTTCCATCTAGCTTCCTTAAACAATTTTCTTTAATTATTTATTTTTCATTCATAGTTCGATTTTTACTACGTTTAATTAATTACTTTATTTGTTTATTTATTAAAATGTTTCTTCTTTGTATTCATTTATTTTTGTTATTATTTATCTTATTTATCCTTGTCTCCTCTCCCTCCATAAGTTGACTATACCAGTGTCTCCTCCATAAGGCTTCACTTCAATCGTCACTTTTTTCGGAGTGACTTACTTATTTTCCCTTGATGACGTCGCAGTCGAAATGTAGTAAGGATTTTTTGTGATCTCTTGTATCTCACAATAGAAGTGATTTTTGGAAGATCTCTTGTATGTTTTGCTCTTCCTGTAAATTTAGTTTACTTAATTCGTGGAACCGTTATATTTAATTTCTTAAATATATGTCATTTGCTCTGAAGACAAGCGGGGAGTTTTATATATAACTCTTGGTGTGTCTTTCAAGCTGTATTTCTTGCTAATTACAATGAATGTCAAAATATTCGTGCGGATTGTTTTCATTTTTTCTTCTGAATAGTTCATACATAAATATTATTAACATTAAACCATGTAATCATTATGTTTTATGCTTACATATTTTTTTCTAACTGAATGTTTCTGATTTAGGAATATATTAAATTGTTCTTGTAGTTAAAAATACAATAAAACCAAGTCATTCCTTTTATTCGTGATTAATGTTTAGGAACTGATATTTTTAGATTCTCTTTCTTATGACGTGTCAGTAAAGTTCAAAGATCGGTAATCGGTAAGACAGATATGAGACACTGGATTGAATGTATTGCGACGAAATGTAATTTCGAAGAAACACTCGAGATTCTTTATGACTCTGATTTAAAGAATTATATTACTCAGCTGCTTCTAAGCAAAACGACTGCTGTCTAAAGTGAAAACAAGTTGGATAAGCTAATCGAAGTATTTAAGTAAACATATATCTAATCTGAACTCACTATCTAGAAAAATAAGAACTTGATGCACTATGCACTAACAGAATATTGATTTAAAGAAAATATGAAACTATTTGATTTAGATATGCCACAGAATCATGTTTACTGTTTGTACTTTTGAAAAATTAAGGGTTTTATTAACATAAGTCACATGTTTCTATTGAGGAAATTTGGGTTCTAATCTCTTGAGAATTCTCGTCTTTATTTTCAAGATTCATTTAACCGACTGGAGAAAATGTAAATATAATTTATAATATTAAGCTAGTGAAGCTTTGTTTTTAATACAATGTATATCTGAATAAAGACAACTCTTTAGTATATATTAATATATATACTAGAATAGTATGAAGCAGCAGGGATTGAGAAGTTTCTGTTCAAAGGTTCTAATTGAGCGTTCAACATAGCAGAAGTGTTATGGCTCGCTCTATTCTTTAGCATACAGCAACAGAATCATAGCGTTACTATTAAATAATTTTTATAGCATGTAGGGATTGATTAATTTGTTGAGTAGTCTGTTATATTTCTTGTAACTAGCATATACTATAATTTCATAAATAATGATAAGGCGTGATATTTTACAATTATAATACAAAATTATGCAATTTTTTATGTAATTATACATGTAATGTTGTTCTTATGCTCCTATGCGAAAGGGTTAAAAGTTGGTACCAATAGTTCTGTGTTTCAATACTCCTGTATCCATAAACATATCAATTATATGTTGTTATGTGCAGTACTGTGGTTCACTCGTACTATTGTTTTCAGCATGTGAGAATTGAATAACTTAAGACTACGTTCAATTCGGTAGATTGTAGGATAGCCATTCTTTGTACTGTAAATAGCAGACATCATGTGCGGATAACATTGCAATTTCAATGGGTTTCACTCATGACTTGACCTTTGCAGTAGTACTGTGAGTCTGCTATCGTCTTTTGACTCCTCTTTTGAATGTCAGTAGTGTAATCATGTCTTTGAGTTCTTCCTTAACAGTCATCCTTACTTGCTTTTCTTTCTTATACGCACGGTCCTTCCATATCCAGTTTTTATTGATATATGTTTCTATCTTCTGCTCTGATAAGAGACCATTCTGTTTTATTGCATATTGTAATATGCAACATAGAATTGTAATAATAAATTCTATTCATATTTCTTATTTGTTAAACATAAATATTTATTGTATTAACCAGTCAGTAGCCATACTTCTTATTATCAGTATGTTCAATTCGAAGGATGTACTACTGAAACCATTTCAGACAATTGTTGTGGAGTCACTTTGATTAGTACTATAGTTCATATGCATATCCTTCAGAGTTTAAAGGAAAAAGACTTCACTCTAAATAGAGTTTACAAAAACAGGTCGTTTTCAAGACATAGTGTTCTACTTGAGGTTTCATTGACAGTTTAGAAGAATAGGTGAAAAGTAGTTATAGCTAACGCTTTGCTATTTTTATAAAGCCTGTTTTTAGTGGACACTTTTCCTTTTGTTTATTTATCTTTCTGAACCGATGATGTAACCTGAAGAAGAACTCTAGGTGTGCACAACCAAACAGCTATATGAAGCCATCTGTTTTCAATTTCTTAAGATGATCAAACACCATACTTAACACTTTAATTGAAATGAGTCAGTCTGCTCAAGTAGACAGTCGTAAAATGCAAATGTGGCATTATAATGATTGATTATCATGATTCATCCTGAATTAAGCTTATGTTCACACTTCCAGGACTTCATTTATTTCTTTGTCGCTAATATTTTCTAAAATGTCATATTCAAATTTAAGAATTTCTTTTATATATAAGGTACAATATTGTTAATTAATTTAAGAGCATTAAATATACGCTGTAATGTTTAATAAAGTTCTAATATTTGATGTTTTTTTTTTTTAATGACTAGTCACAGAGGCTTTAACGTCATTCGGGTTGCCGAAGAGCTTTAAGTGTGGCCCATTGTTATTCAGTACCCATTTGAACCACGGGAGAACTACTTTACCGGATGCGCCAATAGCTCGTGGTGTCACCCATCCAAGTACTGACCACGCCTAATGTTCCTTAACTTCGCTAATCTAATGGGAATCGGTGTATTCAATATCGCTATGGGTTTATATTTGTTATTTATAAGATATTTGGGTTTTAAAACTAAAAAGTCTACTGTAAGTTTGACAGTTTTAAAATCAGCAGGTTATTTGTCAATTTGCTGCGGAGGTATGTCCGGTGATTCAGATTGATAAGGAATATTTCGAAAGTCACTATCTCTGAGATAAGGCGTCCAAACAAGTGCTTATGGCTTTTATCTGCCTGCTATTTACACTAAGATCTCTTTATTTATGGTTCCACAGGTGGACAACGTTATTTTTTTTTTGTCATTCAATTTCGCGATGGTATCTATAATTGACTTGTTCAGTCATTCTAAGATGTGACTGATTGAACTCGTTTGTCTTTAAGTGTTTAGGTGTCTCCTAACAAATTACTGTTGGGTTAGGCTTTAAGTCTTGCCTCATCGTCTGCATTCCTGTCTTTTGTTAATACCCCTCTACTTAGTGTTTTAGCTAACAGCTTACACTCACGCCTTTTTCTTTTGCACTTACCTTTCTGTTGAAGATCTTAATCTAATGTAAGCGTTTTTTAACAGCAGTATTCCTTTTTTACGTAATGCATAATTTTAAATATTGATACAGTAATCATGAAAACTATTTTCATAACCTTTAACATATCCTTTCTACCGGACAAAAAAGCATTGTAAACCTTTAGGTACTATGTTTTTGACTAGCAGTATTTTTAGGTCATTGAACTTTTTTAAAATGACAAACTAAAGTATTCAATGTCCCTTGATTTTTCTCTCAAAAACTTGTTTCATTTTTTGGCAGATTTTTACGTTTTCATGGCCTCAAAACGTAATTTTGATATTGTTGTGTGAATGTCTGTCCGTGCTCTATTCCATTATCAAAATACCTTGAAATTTTATTTTATTTATGCCATAAATATCACAAATTTAAACTTTTTTAGAGAAGTTCATCTTAGAGAACCTCATCTGGGAGGTTTCTCCTTCTGAGGGGAGGTGGCCCTCCTGATTCCCATGTGCCTATCCGTCGGCGTCCGCAACACGAGAGTGGGCTACAGGTTACGCTGATTACTCTGTAGAATGGTTAACAGGTGAAAAGCTTTGTGGTCACTGACCTCACCTGCAGCTAAGAAGGGCTCATTAGAACTGAAGTCCAGAAGTTCTGCTCGAGAACTCTTAAAATACTTTCGGTACTACGGGGGCGGGAGTAGCCCATATGGACTTCTTTATGTTGTACCTCATGCCCCGTCGTTACTGTTAGATTCGTGGTGACCTTGGTTTCCCAGGAATGGTAGACTCTTTAGGCGTCGTTGTGTAAGAAGTAGTATTTTCTTGGGATGTTACCCACAGAGCAACAAGAGAGGGCTTGACCCTCAACCTTTACTGTTGGGTAAGGTACTTATCTTAGCAGTTGGACTTGAAAATTCGTACTCAATCAGGTGAGACGTTGTCTCGGGCCAATGGGCACTTTCCTTCGGGAGAATGACCAGAGCCTTATGGATACAAAGGTACTCCTGAAACTTCTTTAAGTCGTTTTTGACTTAATTGAAATGGTGAAACAACTTAACTCTTTTCAAAGGAGTATTAGTTCGCTTTATGGACGGTAAAAGTTGGGATTGTGAACTGAATGATGAATCCAGCCAGGGCATAGGGTTTTAAACTTGTTCAGTATTTTAAGATTATTTCATAAAAGCTAGCAGAAAAGAGATCTAAAACCTTAATTTTTAGACGGTGATCTGCGAAGGACGATTGATTAGTTTTTTCCTCAAAGGGTATAACAATTCACACTTCAGTAGAGTCAGTCAGTTAAATAGTTTTTTTTATAAATATTAGTTTGTAATCCATCAGTCCTGAACGGAGCATCACCAATGTCACTTAAAGTCCATAACAATGATGACCTGATTATATCTCGAAGCTCATTAGGTGCTCATCTCAGTACTGCCTTTTGTATTTAGATTAGGATTGTAAATGTATCGTTCAATCCTTTTTATTTTATGAGGTGAGAAGCTTTAATTGCGTGGCAGAACACTTTAATAAACTTCGCGGTCTGTTAACAGTTATATGGAATGGGAGTATTTGAAGGCCGAAGTATATAAGGAATAGGAAATATTTATTGTAAAATGGCAACCAGGAACTACTGTATTAGATATTACGATCGTATTAGTAATATAAATGGTCATTTAGAACACTTCTTAAATTATTGAAGGCTAAAGAGTTAAATAAAAAAGACATATTTCTTCAAGTTAGAAAAAGGAGTCAGTCACAGTAGCACCATATAGGTCGGCATGGGGTCGACAAGAAGGTAAATTTAATCAAGTTTTTATTTACCAGGATATTGCACAGTTCCGCAAATCTGTTTCTCAGATTACAGTCCAAAAAGAGCCGAACTCTTTATCAAGTTTTTAACAGATACATGTTGAAAGAAAGGATTACAAATGCTTCCCCCTGACAATTAGAATGTTTAGATTTTTCGATGAACCAAGAAAGGAACAGAATGTAATTGGACTCTATCCTTGGCGAGTAATGAAGAAATGCGTCACTTCATTTAGTTCCCTTCAGATCATCTTGTGTTTTATTACTTTGTAGTCAAGTTTGGAACTGAATTAAATAAGTCTTTTAAACTGAATTTTTAAGTCATCTTAAACCATTTTATTGTTTAAACCGACCCCCTAGAGAGTGATAACGTCAACCGTTTACTGACTTTTTCTTTGATCGGTGATTCTACAGATTGTACATTAAGAATCCCAAATTTTACGCAACTGTAGTTCATTCCGAGTAGGGATCTTTAACAAGGATCTGACATCGTACAGGCTCGGGACCGACGGCTTAACGTCCTCTCCGAGGGACGACGTCAATATTGATTCATTTATTGACCTCCCGCGTGAATAAATCGAGGGCTGGTGGGGATCGAACCCCGGACTACCAGCCCAGAGGCGAATACATTAACCAATCATCTAACCTGGCCCCCTTTCATATTACAAGGGTTAAAGGAAAAGAATTCAGATTTTCAACAAACTGGTTTTTGTAATCCTCAAATTTACTGAGGAAATAAGGTTTACTATTTGAACAGCAGACCACCACAACTATTAAAGAAAACACAAAACACGGAGGAAGATGTTAAACAAAGAAATGAAATCTAGGAAAGCAATAAACTGGGAAAGAAAGCATAATGAACCTGTTTTATCACAATAAACACTCAGTTTACTCTGAAAGATGGTTGAACTGGTAGTGCAGAGAAAAGAACTTACAGAGTTGATGGTTTATTTATATACTAGTAATTGGTGTTTTGTAAACGTATATATTATATAACTGTTATTATATAAAGAAACCAAGTTTGTCATCAAACAATATTATTTTATTTCAATTTAATAACTAATTTTAATTGAAATTGTTTACACTAATTGAGAGAAACTTTCATTTCATTGACATAACGTGTAAAAAGTAAATTCCATTTGTAATGGCTATTGAATGAATACTAGTAAAGTAATGGCTGTTTAAATCTTATATTTTTCAATATTGAAGGGGAAATATTTTTGAAATATCAAGCGACGGCTTTAGCGATGGTAAGGGAAGCGGCAATCAGGCGGTAATTGGGCACAGTGATGGATTTCTTGAATGGACCGAAGGATGAGGGATGCTCCTGGCAGATCGATTTAATATGTGCGCAGACACTCATTTCCTTTCATTGTTATTGGCGAATTAGATTGCACAAGACGCCACCAACAAGTGGGTCACATCTTTCCGCTTAGCTTGTCACTCAGGGTCTTTTACTATTTTTTTTTTATGAACTTCTTAAGGTATTATAAAGAAAAAGCAAAGATTATGGCTGATATATATAATGGAAAATTATTGTTCTTCTACTCAATTTCCTGGTTAGAATTTTAGTTTGAAACCAAGATAAACTTAATAGCTATATTGAAAGAGTTGGTTTCAGAAAATTAATAATTTTAAAAGAAACTTTTTAACCTTAATGCTAAATGATTAGGTAGCATTTTTTATTCAACCATGGAACTAACAGTGATGACTCACTTTCAAGTTATCTGACCTAGACACATGCAACAACGAGGTTAATAATGAAAAGTTCCTGGAATCAACTCTCCGCTTGCGAAGCTCATTCTTTCATGAAATAAAAACACATGAAGTCAAATGATTTTTAAATGCTAGTAAACAAACTATATGAAACTGTTTTGAAGAGATCTAATGTAATTAAACATAATATATTTCAACTAATATAGAACATAGTATTAGTTCTAGAACAGAATGATCATAAATATAAAATTATTCTAAATATTGAACTCCCAGAGGTACATACATTAGTTTTGGTACTTGCTGATGAACACAGACTCAAGGTTGTACGAGTAAGCGTGGTGCTTAATACGATCAAACTATAAACTTGAATTTCGAGGTCATTCGGCACATGCAGGTTACGGTAACACCTCATTAACTAATAAACCCATTTATTTGTTTGAACATAGAGTGCTCTGATTATCCTGGATCAAACACTTTATTCAAAAAATGGTTACGGGAAAGTGTCTCGCCAAATTTCTTCTTAAATTAGTGAAGAAAATGATATAAATGAACATGACAAAGTGATATAAATCTCCTAAATTTGTAAATCTATGAGTTCTAGTCACCATCTTGAACTAGGAGGAAGCAGTTCATCCTGCTATGAATGAATCAATAACTATGAGAAATTCTGCCCATCCTAAACTCAGAGAAGAGTAGAAGGCATTTTTCCTCTCGCACGTAAACTCCCTCCAGGAGGTGAGTTAGTTGACAATGAGTCATTAGTATCTTATATCATGCTAAATAAGTTGATAACATGGTAACTATTGGTGTTTAGTAAATTATTTATCTTAGTAAATGATAATACAGTGTTAAGATAACAAAATTGGTGTTAAGTTGTAGAACTACAGAGTCTGAACATTGAAGTATTGTACGAAAGGTGAATGGAAGTACTAGAGTTCTTCGCTCAAACAGCTTCCCCCAGTTGTGGATGCTGCGCTGCAACGGCCAGTGAAAGATTAATTCTAAAGGCCATGTTACGGTTACATAATACAAGCCTCCTTTATGCAGTTGTAGTCAATATCAGCTGTTGCATTGCAAGTGGAGCTGTCACAGCCACCGCTATCCTGTTTTTCAAGGCTGTACTCTTACAGCATTATGTCATATATGTCACACAAGAACTTTTTTGTTATTAGTTCACGAGTTGTGGTTTTTTTTTCTGAAAATTGTTATTTTTCATGATGGAAGTCTTGATAATATGCTGAATTTTTTTTTCAGAAGAAATTATTAATAGTTGTTCCAAATAATTTAAATTATTTATAACTGTATTATTACTGCTTTTTAAATGTGGTTTAAAAAAATAACTTCATCAAGGTTATATTTAATAATAAAAATTTTAAGAACTTACAGTTATTAAGATAAAAAAATCATTATTTTAAATTTTATTTAAGAATTTAAATTCAATTTTAATTAAAAGGTTTAAGGAATGAAAAATCTAGTTCTGGAAATATGATGGAAATTTGCAGGAAGTCATGCACAGGTAAGATTCTTTGCTCTAATAAATATGCGTAAAGTTTATAAACATCACTCATTAGTCAAATTGGTGTCTAACAACAAAGCAGCTACAGTTCTCTTGCCCAGAGCAGCTCGGAAGATGTTAAGCTCATAAGTGTGGTCGTTCAAACAGAGACTTACAGTGATTTTTATGAGAAAAGCTTTTATGCATACATTCAGTTATTTTTGAAATATTTGGAGCGGATATTTTTCCTTTGATATGTAAAGCATACTTTTTTTGTTTTATTATGCAAATGATATTTCACAGTGAAATGATAGACTTTGTTGTTATTTTACGCGCATTAGTGGACCGAGAGCCAAGGTAAGTGAGGAAGTGGGCTGGATGTGGAATTGATGCGCACGTGTCAAAGAGACCCCACGCCTGGCCTAATATTCAAACAGTGCTCTGGATTCCTCACCTCCATTAGGGCGTCCCCCTCGCAGCCGATTAGCAGAGTAGCCCTCGCATCCTCCCTAACTACCTCGCCCCCCGAAACAAAAAACCGCCTGCTTTCAAATTACCTGCCGGATCCACTAAACCGTCGCAAGCATCTGGCAAACGGACTCGTTTCAACGCTTTCTACTCCACCTACCTCGCACTTGACCATCGTAAAAACCATCATTCTAACATTACTTAACCTGCCTCTTAGTCTATTAGAAACTGCCTAACAGCTACATTTTCACTCCTTTATAATAACTGTTTTAGGTCTCATTCCATTCGGTTCTAACCGATAGATGACGTTCACAATAGTGTTAATTACACTGTTTGTAAAATCAAGCATAATTCTTACCATATGAATGAAATAATGAATTCTTATATTACTAGGGATATATCAAATTATGTATTTAATTAACGAAAATAATTAAATAATTATTGAAAAAATATATACAGCAATCATACTGTATCTTCTTATTTCTTCACTTTATAATGCCATTACAAAAATTTAAGGAGTGAATAACCTACATATGTACATGATGCATACATAAGCACAAACACACACAAAAAAAACAAAGTACATACAAACTAAATTTTAGAAGAGAACAAGTTTTTTCTTTTGGTGGTAGAAATCTGGTAATCAATTCATTAAAAATATTAGTAACAATCTTTAAGAATATAACTTCTGTTTTTATCTATGACATTTCTAATTCGATGGCAATGTATTCATGTACTTATTGTAGAGATAGATAAATAAATGGTGTGAGAGAAAGAAAGAGGCAGTGAAAGGGTGTTTTAACACGATATTAAAATTTCAATTTGCCTGAAACAAGAGTCAGTTCATTGAAAACTATAAAAGTTTGGTTCCACAATAAATATACAAAAATTATTAGAAATTTAATTACTCTTTGTTATTGCATTTTTACAATATAATATATATATATATTAATAGGTAATTAAATTATTAAGTATAAATTATTAAGACAAAAAATTACTCTCATGTAGTTCTGATATCTATGTAGTTAGAGCAAAAAGCAAATACAACACCTCCTTTAATTTGTGTACATAACAATACTGTAGCATGTTTATACGGTATGAAAGTGAACATGATGATGCAGTCCTTTTATGTTACTTTTTAAATAAAGTTCAATTAGTAACATTGCTCATTAGTACTGTAATTTGTTAAAATATTTGTACGTTTTGTGGTGGTTAGATGTATGTTATAGGTTATTATTGGGTTAAAATGGTTTGTTGTTTGTTTGCGAAATATCTGTAATGATGATGAGGGAGGTAGGTTGTGGTGTGATGGGCGCCTGAGAGGAATGGCAATCAAACAGTCAATGTATGTGACATGCTACAGTCAGATCAGGCCAGAACGTGAGACTCATGCTCAATGAGCGTCTTGCATCAGGCTTTGCTGGTGAGTAGCGCTGCTTTGTATCTGTCCGTCTATCACAAACACTGTCCCTCTATCACAAACACCTATAGGATACCAGGACCATGTGGCACCAAAATAGTTATGAGTCCAAGTGCCTTGGGGTAGCGTACTGAAAATGATGTAGGCAATAGGATTGATGAAGAATGTGTGTATGTATGTGTGTGTGCGTGTGTGTGTGTATGTGTGTGTGTGCGTGTGTGTGTGCGTGTGTGTGTGTGTGTGTGAGAGAGAGAGAGAGAGAGAGAGAGAGAAAATGTGGGAGAAAGACAGTAATAGTGCGAGAGCGTGAGAGAGTGAGAAAAAGAGAGGGCCAATAAGAGTGAGAGAGAAAGGGAGAGTGAGAGGGAGAATTAGAGTGAGTAAGAGTGAGAGATAGAATGAGAGAGAGTAAGAGTGAAAGAAAGACAGTAAGAGTAAGAGAGAGAGAAAGTGTAAGAGTGAGAGAGAGAAAGGGAGTGATGATGAGATTAAAAAATCAGAAAAGTTTTAACTATACGGAATACGGTATACGGAAACCAAACCCAATACTTCATTAAACTCCTACCAGATAATAACAGATTTTAGAATATAGAAAAATAATTTAGGGAAATAATTCTTCTCTAGCAATCAGGGTGTTTTAAGTTAAGGAAATTCTATCATTTTGGACGTTGAAGTCAAAATATGAAATATGAATAGTGTATATGTTTGATTTATACACAGGTGCATATAAGTGTAGAGTATCAGTTATTGAAGGGGGAACTTAAAGGGAGAACTTATATAATATAGTAGAGAACTCTATTTTTTTTCCTTTATTTTATGTCACAAATTAAAAAAATTATTTGCTTAAAATCTACTATATTTACGAGTATGTACGTTTTAAAGTCTAGCCACAATGCGACATCAACATTTAAAGAAAATCGATATTGATCACTGGATTATACGATAAGAATCAGTATTCTGCAACTGCTCCGACCTCGCTCTTGAGGATGCTCAAGTTTCTTAGAGTTGTGACTGATCTCTTTTACATAACCAATACAAACACCACTTTGATATTCCCATTCCTTGTACTACGAGTCACTATTCAGCTATTCATTAATATCAGTCTTTTCTAGTTGGACACTTGAATAACCTTCATAATTAAATAAATTATGAACTCTCCTTTTCCTTAATTGATTAGTCAGAAATATATTCAGTTGTAATTATGAACGTTAAACATTTGATTTGTTTATGAAATCTATAGAGTGCTTCTTAAATTGAAACAGACCTGTCGTCAGTAATGTGTGACTACATTGATCTCTACAGCGTTAATCAAAAGTGTGAAATTCTAATGACAAGGGAGTAGTGGCTTGAAATGCACCAGCTTGACCACTTGATATTTCTCATTTCACTGTCACTTCTAATGATTTGAAATCAATTTGTGAAATCAACTAAATGATTAAAGCCATTATACATATTTAGTAATATCATTCTCATTTTAGCATTATGGAAGTGATATTACAATAATTGCTTTAATTTATCGCTACATTAAGAACACTGATATATAACTTTTTTTTGGTCCAAATTTCGATTTCGATGTTTCAAAGGAATATTGACTCGGAGACCATTTTGAGATCTACTGAGTCAAATAAAATAGATGGAAAACAATTTTTTAGTCTGTTTGTAGTATATATATATATATATATATATATATATATATATATATAATATATATATATATATATATATATGAATAATAATCAAAATAGCACTTGATATAATAGATGGAATAATATATATAACTATATGGATATATATATATATATATTTTATATATATATATGGATTAATATATATTAATATATATATATAATTAAAAGAAAGGGTCCTGCGGACTTTTTTAAGTAAAATAAATTCAAAACGAAGGAAACGCACAGAAAGACACAGACATAACTCACATCGATATTTCGACCATCATCGTCATCAGGAGGTGTGAAGAGCGAAGAGCTCCTCCTGCGGGACCTTTCGCTCTTTGCTTTTCACACCTCCTGATGACGACGATGGTCGAAATATCGATGTGAGTTATGTCTGTGTCTTTCTGTGTGTTTCCTTCGTTTTGAATTTATTTTACTTATATATATATATATATATATATATGTGTGTGTTTGTGTGTGTGTGTGATCAGGATAGCTAAAAGAAAAAAGGTATAATCACCAAATATTACGTATTTTTAGCACCAGGGTTGCGCTTTCATGCTTCTGATTCTGTCTCTGTAATTCAGATTGAATATGTATAGGGTACAATTTACTTAGAAATTTTCATCAAGCTTTTCTATAATTCGAGCAAACTAACTTTCAAATGACTCCAATTAAGTTGATGCAGATAATGATATAAATATTTTTGATTTACATTATTAGTTTGTTGGTACTACTACCGAAGTAATTTGCAAAGTTTGTAGAAATACTTGAAACTCAATATAATAATGCTGTGCTAATAATTAAGTTCATAACTATTGCTAACCCTCTTGGAGTAGGTTGGATTTAAAGAAAAGTTCGAAACCAAAAATGAAAAATAATCAAGCTGTTCAAAATAAATTTAGAATACTGAATATATAAATAAAGAAAAAAGATTGAATACAATGAAATAAAGTTTTCACGTTTTAATAATAATATAAGTATGGTACTGAAATCCTGTATTCAAAACATCACAAAACCCTGTAACCAAAATTTATAAATGAGTTCATATTAAAATACTTACGATAATATACAATTTTAACTAAATTAGTAATTTTTTCCCAATATTAATTGATAACATTAAAACTCTGTTGTTATTAATATAATAATTTCTGTATTTCAGCAACATTAAGTTTAACATTGTTCCTCTAATTTGACGAAATTATAAATAAATAAAGCTTTATTAAACTATATTTACTATTTTAAAACTTTATAGATCAAGAAATCATCTTAAAGTACTCGATAGCCTAAAATTATTACATTGACACTTCTTATTGTGCTGAGGAGGCATTGTGAAAATATATTATTTAGATATTATATAAAAAACCTGTAGTAGATTGAGATAAAATTAGTATAAATGTTGATATAGAATGGTAATAATGATATAATATAGCAAGATCTAAACAGAGTAGATTATACAGAGAGGTTTATTTTGTTTTGTAGATTTTGATATTTGTAAGTTAGTTTAGTTAAGCGGAATGTCATTTTTATAGTAAAAATGGAAATAAGTGTTGATAAAATGAAGGCGAATATACTAATATTTTGGGTTGGTGGATGTGATTTAAGATTTCTATAAGGAATCGTCTGTGGTCGGCTAGAGAGGAGCTAGTGACTAGGAGTGGGGAGAAGGCAAGTATGAAACTTACTGCCGCCAGACATGCCTCCCAGCTTACCGAATTAAATTGCCTTTACGAGCCAACGTCCTGGGAGCATCATTAAATTACTCTGTCAGGAGGCACCGTTAGCCCGACTGGGCGGCTCTCTTCATCCCGCCGATCGGCCCTCCTAGCAGGCTGCCCTTTATCTTTTATTTATTCAAGAAGCACACAATTCCCCCAGTTAGGCGCCCAACAAGATAATACCAGTGCCAAGTCTAGGAGTTAATGTGTGACATCAAAGAGCCTGCCCTGATCACACCATCAACCTCTAACCGTCGCTTCAATCACTTAATCAACAGGCCCAACCACTACGGCTTGCTTAAATTAACTGGGTCACACAAATGCCAAACAACTCACATTCTTTTCCAACATCCAATTTTATTGGCCATCATATTTCCATTAAAGCAAAAAATAAATTTGTCAACAAGTTTTTTCTTAATTCGAAACAAAATTTATTGCTTTTAATTTACGATATATTTTAGCATTTAAAAAGTTTGTTTATTAATCGAAAAAGGTTTTTATAACAAAAACATATACTTTAGTGGCATATTTTTTGTTCCTTATTTTAGTATATGGTTTTGTATCAAATAATTCCAGATGACTTAAGTTACAAAAAGTAATCCCTGCAATAAGGATAGCGATCAAAGACCTAATTGATTGTACAGAATGGGTAACAACTATGTCTATGTTCCCCCAAATGGAAGGATGTCCACGACATTTCTTTCATCTTCCACATTAAATTTAAACTCGTGACCAAGATTAGAACTGATGGCTGAATACCGTCACCATATCATATCAAATTTCAGACATTGGAGGAAAATCAATTTATCCAAATAGTTTCAGTTCCATAATTGGTTAACAAGAATTTTATAGTAAGTTTAATTTAAAAATGTTTGTATTTCAAATATTTAAAAAGTTTTATATTATTATTATTGATTCCTTTCCAAGATTCATTATGGAAGAACTATTGAACAGTATATGGCTGGTGCAGTGAATAATGCCAAGTGGTGATTTTACTTTTGAGCGTTCCTTAATTGATTGAGCACGTCTATAAGTATATTTTGAGAATCTGACAGACTCAGCTAAATTTAAAACACCACTTCATGCTTGAAGACCGGAGATTAAACAATGGCTCTGATTGCTTTCCTCATTGCATGCAAGTATTATCCGTTTATACAGTTAATATTTCCACACACTGCCCACTCAACTTACACTCCGAATCAAGGTCAAAGATTGCAAAAGATTCTCAGTCCGATAAAAGTCATGAATCTTTGAAAATCGGATCAATTTCTGAAAGTAGAACATTGCGGATTGTCTGCTTAATATCTCAAAAATACTTACAGATGAGGACAGAAAGTATTATTTATATTCTAATATGCTCACAATAATCATTAATTGAGATGATGTTTTTCTAAATAGCAAGATATCTCGTTGATATTTTGCATAATCGGCTTCCATTCATAAATTAACAAAACTTTTCAATCGGATCATTTTCGAAGACTTTACATCAATCCTGATATAATTCACAATTTAATTTACCTTTAAAGGTTATTTTTTAACACATTAACAAAGTTGTAGCATACAATTAGTCAATAATGAACTCAATATCAATAAATTTACTAGATTAGAGTATGTAACTTTTACAAAAGCCTAACCTCAACAGATTGATATCCTTCCCGATAAAGTACTTTTAACCTACAGTATTACAAAAAAAGCTGGTTAGCAGAACAAAAAAACTATATTAAGAAAATGACCCATACTTTAATTTGCAGTTAAATAAAATCTGTTTTTAGTTTTCTACAATTGTCAACGTCAACATAGTTAACTTTGACAAAAATGATAACTTTCCAACTATAATAAAACTCAGTCAGCGGGAAGTTCTTGTTCAATATGAATTTGTTATTAGATATTGATGTATGAAAAAAACTTGTCTTCATAGATCCAATATACCACTTAAGTGAGACTCATAATACATTTCGAGACACATCATTTTTTCCCCACCATAGTTATGAAGTTTGTGTCTACGTGATGTAAACTCCTGTCATGAATTCCAGCTGGCCAGTAATTACCTTGGCGGTCATAAAGATGTGCTAAGGCCAAGCGTCTTTCCCCTCGGCCAAGCTTCATTAAGAATGACTACTCAATGTCACGGTTCATTCCTGTCCATTATCCGGGGCTTGAGGGACTTGAGCTCCCTCTTGTATCTGAGTAGACAGCTGGTCGAGAAGGATTACTGCTTCCGTTACAATAACTGAGTAAAGAAGGGATCTGCCATTTAAGGGTCACTAATCATGCAAACTGGGAAACCAAATGAATGAGCAGATTGGAGAAAACCTTCTGTTGTGGTGGGGTACAGAGGCCGAGCAATTGAAGGAGTATTTGTATAAAAGCTTATTAAAACGTGTCTTCTGGAAACGACCGGCATACGACACGTTTTGACATGCCTGCCAGAAGTGAATGACGAGTAAGGCTTTTAACAGTATCCCATATACATGCGTTATTTTCTTAAAACATCTTTTACGTAAAGATATCTTTTTCTCAAATATGAGAAAATATTATCAATTATGTCGTTATAATTAATTCTATTATTTACGACTATAGATCTGTTTATTATTTGTATACATAACATAAAACATGATGTACTGTTAGTATAAGAAATTGTTAACCTTTCACTGGAAAGTAAACCTGTTGGTTCCGAGGATAAACATTTCTCAATGAAACGATTGGTGCATAGCACGTCTGAGGTAAAAGCATATCAGTTCAGCAGTATGTAGCATATGTCCTTTTGAAAGACCAGTCTACATATTAGCAAAGTTTCGCTGTGAATCAACGTGTTTCGATCACACTTTATGTGTGAATAAAAACTCTATGAATAAAATGTTTTTGTATGGGGGCCTTGGGCGTAATGTCCAAGTGCATTGTATTTCATTCTGGAAAAAGAAATGATCATAGCTGCGAACGGCTTTAATTCGCGATGTTGATAGAACTTTTAAGAAGGGACTGAAGGTAGTTCAGTGGCAACGTGCTCACTCTATCAGTCCAGAGACGAGCACGTTGTCGCTGAACTGGTAAATCCGGGGTTCAATCTTCGCTCTGGCCTTTGGTTTATTCACGTGGGAGGGAAATACGTTGTACCTGGGAGAGAACGTTAAACCGTCGGTCTCGAGGCTGTACGATATCAGGTACTTGTTAAAGAACCCTCATGCAAATACCCTTGAGGTAGGCAAAATAGAAGACTCTAAATTTGAAGACTAAATTTTGATTATCACGGAATTGGCCAGAATGCTCCTGCACTTAAAATCACAAATTTGCGTTTACATTCAACCTATTTTCGTTAAACCCTTAACAACTTGCAGTTGGAAGCTCGTGATCCATCCTCGGATCTTTCCCTTGTAATAGTCAATCCATTACCTCAAAAAAATTACCAACATTTTATTTATTTTCAGTCTTTTATTTTATTTATTTTCAGAATTTTCATAAACTTCAGAATTTTATTTATTTTCGCTCAGATGTTTTCTTTGAGCATCAATTAACCCGACATTATTTATTTTTATTTTTTTTTTTTAAAATTCCCAAGACACCTAAATCGCTCTTCACTCGTAAGTTATTGAGCGTAGCAGCTTTGTGTTCGTTATCTTCAAGAGCCATTGCCCCAGGCGTTCTTCTTAACTTCACTTACATAAATAGGACCAGGTGCTCTTGAAGACGGACGAGCTAACCGGTTGATTACTTACCGGTTCATTTATGCAATGTAGTTAAAAATATATTGACCAAAGAGGGACTAACAACCTTTATTCATTTATTTATTGAGTTTGGTAAGGTTAAGCCACGTTTTAATTTATAATTAACGTATTTAAACAAAACTGAATTGCTACATTTTGCTGTTTGACAAGTTCAGTGAATATTAATATAATCAAGAAGTTGAAATAGGATTACATCAGAAAGTCGTTATATTTTGATTTATAAGTAACTACTTTTTTAATTCTTTTTTTTGTAACTTTCAATTAAACAGGACGACTATTTACAAATGTATAGAAAGGGATTTTTGTTTAAAGAAGTAAAATGATGCAGCTGTTTGTTGTGTATGTCGGTTGATTGTTTGAAAGGTCAAACGTTTTGATCAGTAAGTGGCCATTGTCTTGTCTTATTTGAGATCTAGGCTTCACTCCGGATATGAGATCCACTTCCTCCATCTCATGTCATTACAATGGTCTCTAAAGAGGCCCTTCGACCTTCCCCATTCAACTATCACATTATCTTTAGATAAATATCGCATTAACGTACAGCAGTCATTGCCCATCAAACCAAAACAACTCTAAAACAAAAATCCTCTACTTTGCGCCAGAGTAGATAATGAAGTATTTATTTTTTGATAAATCATCTTTTATGACAGTAATTTCATTCTGAACCCAGTTCAGAAGTTAATAAAAACTTGTACCACATATTATTGTAGTGCATGCAATACTTATGAAATAACATGTGTTTAATATTGTAGTATAATTCCATTTCGAAATTTCTTATCGTAGTTAATTTTTATTTTATGTGTTTACAGTGAAATCAACTGAAATATGTCAGGAATCACAATGAATCAAAAAAAATTTTCCTTTGAGTAACGTATTTTTTTTTGGCTCGTTTAAAATTTATATGTATAATCAAATTACATAGAAAAAACACTTAGAAAAAGCTGACACTATTGAATTGTCAATCGTCTTCATTTCCTAATTATTTTGAATTTCTTCGTCATCAGGAGTAGAAATGGTTTGCCTGACTGTTAGCCAAAGACTCAATATATATATATATATATATAAAGACTTAGATCTTTGAAGCATAACAAGCAAGCGGTCTTCGTCGGAGTCAAAAACCCTAAGTTGAGTTTTTAACTCTGACGACATATATATGGATAAAAGTATGGACCGTGAAGTAGAAACAAAATAATATTTCATCTAGACTTAGTCCGTTCTTCATGTTCAAATAAAACTCTCATTGCAATTTTATCTAAAGCCTTTTTCATTGGCAGAAGAATACTATTTTTAAAACTGAAAAATTTAAGTATTACATTAAAGAATTTTTTAATAAAGAGAACAAACTGCGAATTTCAACAACAACTGTCTAGGTTGAATAAACAAGTGACACTGTATTTATTCAAGTTTATTTATTCAGGCCACTTGTTTTTTTATACTAGACAGTTGTTGTTGAAATTCGAAAATTGTTTTTTTTTTAAAAAAAAATATCTAATACAATACTTAAGTTTTTCTGTTTCAAAGTTGTATACTTCTGTCTAAAAAAAAGTTTTTAAATAAAAACCATAACGTTGGCAATGAGAGTTTTATTTGAACTTGAAGAACTGACCGAGTCCTGATAAGATTGATTTTGCATACAGAATACACGAAAACTCAACAACAAAAATGAACAGAAAAACAAAAGCATATTTCTATAATTTTCTTCACGAGGAAAAGTAAAAAAACCCTTTAGAAAGCATACCAATATTACTTTAAATTTTTTTGTCAATTTTTCATTTAAGAAAAATTTCCAATTACAGTGAAAAATATCATTATATGAAATATGTACTGCTTGCACTTTTATGTAAAACTGCTTTTTGAAATTAGGGTTAAGTTGGTAATTCCACATTAAAGATCTGATATTTAACTCTAATGATAAGTTTTAACTCTTTTTAACTGATATGTTTGGTTTAAACGTCAACATTATCGGAGTATTCATAACCGTTTTGATTAATATATTAGTAACAATTAAAAGAAACATATTGGGAGCAGCACATTGTTCTATAAAAGTTAATTTGCCCTATTTGGTACAAATATTTTATATCATAGACTACTTCAAACTAAATCAAGCTTCTAATTTTGACTTTTTACTAACTTTGGTGTACAGATAATATTCCAGTTACAATTTTCAATACTTAATTATTATTTTTTTTTTTTTTAGTATTTCAACAGAATGTAAAAAAAAAGTATATTTCTTATTGAGATCAAAATCAAATCTTTTCTATGGCTTAAAATATGAACAGTAAATATTTCAAGATTAAGTTAATTATGTTATAGTATTTGTCTTTAACATAGGCTACGTTAGGTTCTGTAATACTCAATTTAATAGATTTTATAAAATATGTATTTTAAAAACTGCTGTAATGTTGTGTATTAATTATAAAATAACTATATTTTCATTTCATAATAATCGACAATCAAAGAACAAGTTGCAAAAGCTGTGAGAGGAGTGAGGAATGAGCAGCCGTCCAGGATGACTGATGAGCAGGTCAATCTTTGTCACCTCGGCGTCAGTCGGCAGCAATTGATTTCTTCTCTTGACGAAACTCAAACCACTAAATCTTTCTATATTCCTCAAAAAGAATTAGGCAATAAACTATTCTTAATATCCAGCCTGATTCAAAAATGCAATAACTTGAGCAAACAGTTAACCTTCTACTAAACGAGTTTACAAAAAAAAAAAAATCAAATTAATATTCAATTATATTTAAATGTGATATATTTCTGTTGGACAATGAATTAATATTTGGCTTAACTCTATGCATTGAAATTAGAATTGATTTTGCTTTGAGGAATAAGAAATGGCCAGAAGGTATTGGTATAAAGGTCAAAGGAAATCAATTCCTTCCAACTGGGTTATTAAGGCAATTAAGTTGGATACATTAGAAGGTTCGTAAATTGCTTAGTTTCCGGCACAAGCTGGGCCGAAATCGTGTTGATGGCCGTTATGTAATGTCTATACTTTTCAATGTCAAGGTGTTTCATACATCGCTTTCCCTTATATTAAAGGTCTTATTCAACTTATATATTTTCAAATTTTCCAAATAAAAATCATCTTTAGTAATAAGCTGCTTATACGTTTGCTTGTGATGTTACTTCATACTGCATGCAAACTCATTGTGCATAACAACCCGTTATACTAAAGCAGTACTAACTATCGGTCTGTCATATTATATCCTAAAATTAACCCTCCTGTATACCATATGATTCGTGGATCTCTTTTGAGTTTATACACGACGAGAGTATTTCAGGACATAATCAACATACATACCATGATGGCTTTTACGAACTTACCATATACCTAGAGTGAAAAAATCAAACGGTGCCTGTGATGGGCTGTAGGTAGACTTTGTACAGATAAGCTTTCAAGACCTGATTCGTGCAAAACATTGTAAAGTAATGTAAAGGCTACGGAAGAAAGATATGTTAGTAAAGAATAAGAAAAAAAAGTCAGGAAGAAAAGAAGATGAAAATGAGTGGGAAATAACTAAAAGAAAGATGAATTAAGAAGAAAACCTGATGAAAGAATATGGAAAGGAAGAAATGTAAGGAATGGAAGCAGATATTTAACCACCCCAGGTTAGCGATGTCGTCAGCAATATTACCAGTACACACCAGCCCATGGGAAACACACACTTCCAACTTAAAGTTAAAGCTGCCTTTACGTTTTTCTTGGTTCCCACGGGAGGGAAAAAAACTGGAGGGAAAAAAAGGAGGTTAAGCCTGCAGATTGAGCCGACAAGGTCTAGGCTCAGGGAGGGGGTTGCAATACCGAATGTTGATAGTAATTCTATTCGGTCCGTGAACCCAAAGACTGCTCGTATTTCGATGTAGGTGACCGTTAATCATTTGTTTAGCACAATGACGAGGAAGTCTAGGGTAAGCCCAGGACCCAACCAAGTCTGCCAAACTTGAGTTTAAAACCACTTCCGCCATAAAGCCACACCAAAGTCAAGCTCTCTCACAAATGAATGGCGCAATACCCGTCCCTGCATTGAGTCACATGAATGGGCATTTGGGTATACACCAAATCATTAGGGCTTCATTACGTATGCTAGTGCATACTTACTATTTAATAATTATAACAGACCATAATGCTTATCTTATTTGGCTAGTCCGTAGCCTTCTATCTTTACTTAGGAAGTCATCCAGTACTCTCCATTTCCTTGTACAATGATAGACCTTGCGAATCAGGAGTTCATTTCTCATGATGAGTAGTGGCCTTTACCTCTTGGCTACCATCTGACAGAATTTATAGAAACGTTCGATATTAAATCACTAATATGGTGCTATGCATCCGAAAAGAAGTTTAAGGTATCAACATCCACTGTTATGAACTCTGTAGCAACAAGTTAGCAATTGAAAATCTAAACAACACACACAACTAAGAGTTAATTTATTCCAACCTAACTAAGCGCTACCTAAGTCAGCGTAGAAAGGTTGGAAACCTTGAAAGTATTCAATTACTTTGATCATAAACTTGTAAAACGACAAGTAATCAAAATGCTTTACGAGGACATTGTTAGAAAATTCGCAGATTTTCTCGCCTTGCCAAACGAGTATTTCTTATAACTGGCAGCAAAATATCGTCTTTTATTACTGCTTTAGCTTTCATTAAACTCTTTATAAATATAGAGTTCATGTAATAACACAAGAAATTTTTTTAAAACTGCTCGGTTTCAAAATAATTGTTCCATCAGTTCTTTCAAAACGTCGAAAATTGTGTCTTGATCAATGCCATTATAACCTGTTACCTTTTTGATTTGCAAAATATCTTTCTATGAAGATGAATTAAACCAATTCTTGTTTAATTTAATAAGTTATGGTTAAGAAAATGGAAAATTTATAAGAGGCTTTACACTTTCTACTTGCGTATTTAAAAACAAATATTCAATTTATGTTAACTGGAACCAGAAATAAACACAATATCAATTTAATTACTGAGAATCTAGTCCAGTTATTTTTGTCAGATTTGTTATATTTAATGCCAAAATTTTATTGAGAGGAGGCATTTACTCTTCTGAAATTTATTGAAAACAAATTGATTTGATATTTAGATTTACGTAAATTCCTTGTAACTTTTTTAAATGTCCTGTTTTCGAACATATATTAAGCAATAAATGCTATTTTTCAAAGGCAAATGTTAAAAATATTTAGTATGCTTTAATATTAATATTGCATTAAAGATTAGTAATTAACCGGATTCCAGGAGTAGCCGAATTGTGCAACTGGATGGTCTGAACAAGAGACCTTTAGCGATCTAAGCTTCCAATTACAGACCTTGTGCTTCGAGTGGAGCAACGCTATTTAATAACTTTCCCATATCCATTTAAAACCTCCTCACTTCAAAGTCTATAGATAAACAGGAGCAGAGAAAGTTTCCATCCCAAAATGCTAACCTTTTAACTCGATCCATTTGTTTTTCGATGTTACATATTATGTGCAATACTATAAGTTCATGGACAAATACAGTTCAAATTTTCAAATGACATGGTATATAAATAACCACATATTTGGTGTAAGTCTTAAGTGGTTTTTAATCTAAAAATTTTATGCTAATACCATTTTTGTTTACTAATATCCATTTGCCTTCAGTTATCTATATAGCTCATTATTTTTTTCGCAATTTTGGTTTTATTGTAGCTGGCAGGGTCAGTAGTATTACTAGAGGTATTGCGTGGGAACACATTGACTCACAGGCTACTGAAGGGCCCTTGCTGTCAGTCCAAAAGAGACCAACTCCGAGTTAATTTCACATTGAAAGCACTAAATTATACAAAAGTCAAAGTTTCTTTAAACTTTCCTTGAACATCATAGAAACTGGGGGTGTTTGAAAAATGCTGAAATCATTTTCAAATACATTAAAATGTACTTGAAAGAAATGATAAACTGTAGGGTGAAATAGAACTCGGGACCTATGCTGGCAGCCGATACCCGGTATCACTTGACCAGTTCCTCTGATCGTTAATGAAGAGCTAGTGGAAAACACAGTACTCGCTTCCTCAAACAATATTGCACCGTCCTTGGTGAAAGCATACCGCCTACATTCTTAAGTTTTGACCCAGTCAAAGATATTAAGGTACAGACTATTTACATTGACATTGTACAGACTCGGGGCAGACACGATGGCTTTACCTCTTCGACAAACATTGTCGTTTGGATTGCAACTCAGCCATTAAGATAAGATATACAGTCTTCAATTGGACTGAAACTCCAAATTATTGATTTGGATAATTAACTAATACAGTACTAAATAGTTCATGCTACATCTGATAATATTTACTATTATTCCTGAGAATTTACAATTTCTGTAATAATTGATAATATCTGATAATACCTCATTTCTGATAATACTAAAAAGGAAAATTTAACAAAAAGTAATTGGATTAACTTTCATAGTAACATTTGAGATCATTTAAAATTTACTATGTTTCAAAGATTTACTTTGTAAAAGTAATATTTTAAAACATGAGTTTTTTCCGTCGTTTCTTTATTAATTTCCTCATTAAGAACACATTATTAATGTGTTAGTAAAGTGCGTTTATTAACACATATTTCATTGATTTCAATTTATCAGCAAAATATACAAGACTAACAAGCGTTAAAAAGGTAATAAGGGGATGAAAAGGCCTGAGAAAGCCCGTGCCGCCTGGTGGACATATATTTATGTGAGTACGTGCCTAATAGCCCTTGTAAACACTTCCTTCCACCTACTCATGCCTTCTTGCTTTCCTATTAAAAATGTTCTTCTCCTTAGGACTATACAAAAACCCAATATAAATATTTCCTTTATTTGATTACTGTGTCCTGAAATATCCTTTAAATTATAATGAATGTTAATTGGCCGTTGCAAGAATGAAATAGCTCTCAGTACAACAGTTGGTTCATTAGATCGCAGGAGACAGAGTTTTAATATACTGGTGATTATTAACATAGAGCTGACGATTATTATTATATAAAGATATAAACTAAATTTACAGAAAGAACACACATAGAAGAGATAAAAAAATTGGCTACTATATTTTGCTTGCCTCTTTATCAGGCAGGAAGGTGTGAATCGTTCCTGTTTCCTGATGACAAGGTAAACCAAATATGTATAGCAGCGACTTTTCAGGATCTCCTTTATATCTGTTCTTTCTGTGAATTTAGTTTGTAGAACCGTACCGTTTAATTGCTTTTATATATTATATTCCTCATTTCGACCCACAGTAAAAAGCGCCTTCAACATTTTCGAAAAGCACTAAATTTCCAGTTATTAAGTAAATAAGTTAATAAGTAATATTATTTTCCTCTCCGGTTTGTCTGTAAAGTTTTTTTTAAGAGAACTATGTTTCTAGGCGTTGACTTGAAAGTCTCTGAGGGTGTTATTATCTACATTCCAGTTTACTTCACCTGACCAATAAACATCAGTATCTTGTCTTTCGAGTTTTTATCCCTTCCGTACAAAAAAGCATTACCTTTCTCCTTCTCACTCTTTGTGTGAGTGTGTTTGTGTTTGTGTGTGTGTGTATGTGTGTGTGTGTGTGTGTGTGTGTGTGTGTGTGTGTGTGTGTGTGTGTGTGTGTGTGTGTGTGTGTGATTGTGTTAAAAAAGTACATTTGATAGGACCCGGAGGGAAACCTCATGTAAGGTAAGGCATCTTATTCCAGTACCTATAGAAAATATGCTATTCCATCGACCAGTTGGTTAAACAACAAAGCATCCATATTACCACAACACACAAAGCAGATCAAACGAATACACCGGTTTTTTTTTCATTGTTTAAGCCGACCCCCTAGCGGATGATAATGTCAGCCGTTTACCAGATTTTTGTTTGATCGGTGATTCCACAAATTCTACGTTGGGAGTCCTAAATTTTTCCTAACTCAAGTGCATTTCAAGTAGGGATCTTTAACTAGTACCTGATATCGTACAGGCTCGAGACCGACAGCTTAACGTCCTCTTCGTGAAACGACGTACTCAGGTTCATTCACCTCCTAAGAAAATCGAAGGCCAGGTGGGGATCGAACCCCGGACTACCAGCCCAGAGGCTTTGCACCTTAACCACTGAGTTAACCTGGCCCTGGCGATACCGTTCTTAACAAGCTGTTTCCCCGGTCACTGTGATTAGCCATGTAGTTTTGATCATCTCTCACTATTCTTAGAACACATTCATCAACCAACATCCTCTTCAGCGGTTTCAAAGTAAACCACCCAGCGTTACTTTCAGATGACCAAGGATTGTATGAAATCTCTTACCCTTTCACTATAAACGCTTCTACGAGTATACCATCAAACAATAACTCAATCTATTCTATGTTTTAGACCCCGATACAAAGCCTTCTTTTTCTAACAGTTTCAACGACTCGGTGACAGAGTTGCTATATCCCATCTGAACAACAACCACTAGCATTACATTCAACCTTGTTTATCTCCTTCAATGCTGAAATTATGACAGTTTTAGATGCCATCTTTCTAGACTATAACCATCCTTCCAATATAAACAAAGACGCTTCCCAATATAATATGCTACCCTCCCAGAACATATCCGCTCATACCATCTGCCATTTGATCAGTTACTTAAGGTTATCTTTATATGTGTTCTTACATCAGACACCACCTGAGTTAAAGCGATTCAAGAATCTTTTAAGCGCTTGTATTAATACATCTCTACATCTAGGGACTTTTGAAGTAAATCACAAATAAGTGAACTTACCTGTAGATTAATTACGCAGATAGTCACACAGCTGTAGGTGGATCTTCAACTAGACCCCGTCTGTTAAGCTCTCTAGTTTGCAATCCTTTTGAAATCTATGTAAGCCTGACATATTGAGATCTTTCAGATAGCCGAGAAATTTAGAAAGTATTACTCAAATAAATTATTTATAATCATTGTTTTTAGCCTTTCTCAAAAATCACGTCATTAGAGAAAATGAAATAATCTTTTGTAATTTCAATATTATACCCTATTTGTATTTCTGGTCCCTGGGCAAACATTTCATTGATACCATTCGTATTGCAGCATTACTATATCTTTAACAGTCACACGGTTGTTGCGTCTGTCTCAATTCTATAAATTGAGGTGATCCTTAAACCGTCATCTTATAGTTTTATATTCTTTTGTCGTTTCTTTTCTGTCACAATTATAGTTATTTTGAAGAGATTTTAATTCCTCTTTAGAATTTCTTATATGTTTTTAAAATAAATGACTATTATTTCGTGAATATTTATCCAAGAGGATACATAGTATTCCGTTGAAACTATTTATCTCTCTTGCTCGGCTTATTATATCGTCTTTATACTCGTAATATTCTGTTGCTATTGTCTGCTTATGTTGACAAGAATAACTGCTGGCCAAACCCGTCTTCCCTTACCATTGACTGAAATACCTGTGAAATTCTCTTCCTTTCTTATCACTAAAAACAGAAGTCAACTAAGTGTCTCTTTTGCTTTTCGTTGTCAATTCAAAATCAATTAAGGTTTCAAGTTACTAAATATCTACGTATCTTAGAAGTATATACATTATAGCTTTCTCCCAATGTTTAAGATTTTTAAAATCACTACATCAATGCTGCTTAGGACTGTCTTTGTTATTTATGTTTCACAGTGTAAATATTGTAACAGTCTGTCACAGACGAAGGAAGTTAAGTACTCATTCTCTGTCACAATGAATCATCCCAAAGCTGTAGTGAATAATGATGAAACCTCGCTTTCTATTGCACTTGACTATCGCTTCTAAATTCTATTATTCGATGAACCTTTTGTCTGCATAATTCACACTCTCTCTTCTGAGGAGTGAGAATATCAGAATTTGATGCATTCCAGAAAAGTACTTATCCATTCAATATGAGGGAAGTTTTCTTCACTTCACAAATAGTCGCTATTAATATATTGTACTAAACCATGAATTTCGTAACTATGTAATCTATAGTCTATTAACTATATATATGTTTTATATATATATATATATATATATAAATTTCACATAGACACGTGAAATAACAATCAATGATCAAACCACAATAAGAAAATGGGAAAACAAGACTAAGATCTTTCAACCGTAACAAGCGGTCTTCGTCAGAGTCAAAAACCCAACCCAACTCAGTTGGGTTTTTGACTCTGACGAAGTCCGCTTGTTACGGTTGAAAGATCTTGGTAATGTTTTCCCATTTTCTTATTGTGGTTTGATCATTGATATATATATATATATATATATATATATATATATATACAAGAATTTACAAAACACGTGAAATAACAATCATGATCAAACTACAAAATGAAATGGGAAACAAGGACTAAGATCTTTCAACCGTAACGTGCAGATAAACAAACTCTCTAATGAAACTCCTGACTCTTCCTCTATATGGAAAGGTTCTCTTTCTTTGTATTTGTGTATTTTAATGCACAAATTCTTTATAACCAATACATTGATGATTTTTTGTAATTATGATATTTCAACAACGTATATAAAAATTGAAAGTATCATTACAAAAGTTGGTTGATTATGAACTAATGCCTGCAAAAATTAATAATTATAAGCGGACAATAACACAGTTAAACAGCAATAAGTAGAGACTGTGGATCCACCTGGGGGAGGGGGGTCAGGTATCATTTCATATTTCTTAATATTTTTTGTTGATATTCAAAACTTTGAATATTTTCAAATATTTTCTTGATAAATATAAATATATAATTTAATTGCTATTTTTACTTTTCTTTTTATACATTTCTAGTTTACTATTTTCAAATTTGAGGTTTTGTTTTTTTATTTTGAACTCTTGATTTTAAATTTTATTTTTTAACTTTCACGGAATACGTGGTTCGTTAAAGTGATTCATATGTCATTTGTGAATAGTTATAAGTTTTTTTCCTTTTATGTTTTGAGTTCAATTTTGAATTATACTTGTTTTGTTTTAATAATATGCAATATATGTATATGTGAACGTCTAAACCACTGTTAAAAATCAGAAATTTGACTCAGATCTTGAACAAACAACTTGTCTTCATCAGAGTCTCACTCAAACTCATCAGAGTATGGGTTAGACTCTGACGAGGATCAGTTGTTTTGGTTGAAAGATTTAGTTACATTTCTGAATTTCTTCTGTTTACATGTGTTTTATTTCATGAGGTTACTGTGAAATTATTATATTGTGAATATATAATAGATATTCCAAGATTATTTATTATTAAACGAACAAATTGACAGTACTTCTTATCAATATTTTTCTTTTTTCTCTTTCCTTAAGCTATAAATAAACTTTTAGCAGTAAAAGAATGTTTTAATGGTTTCTTGACGAAAGATGTTTTGGATAGGTAGCTTGTTGGAAAAGGTCAAAAACCTACTTTCCTTTACCTATTACCTTATCTTTTAATCGTATTTTTCAAAGCGCTTTGCCGAGATCCACCAGAGACAAACCTATCTTTCATCCATGCTTTAGAGAGGCAGGATTTCTCCAAGCATCCTTGGTCCTTAATAGACCTTCTCATTATCAACTCGCTCAGTTATTAACCTTTTCTCACTGATTCTTCTTACGAAAATTTAAAAACTATTTAGTTCAACTAAAAATTGATTAAATCTGTAGCTAGACAGTTATAAATGATTTAATTATCATATTTTATGTACTTGCTGTTTATATAATGGCTTAGTAATTAATCCTTGTAAATGACCTGAAACTTGCTTGAGTAAATGAAATATTAGAAAATGAATACGAATCGAGACTGGTTTGATGCGGACAATCAACATGGCTGCTGTTTATATGGGGCATGCAAATTTAATAGCTAATCCGTTAACGTGGCTCATTGAAATATCAAAAAATAACAACAAAAAACATTTAATTACCATACAAAGCACAGGGAGCAAGTCAATTTGAAGCACGAACTTCATGTTTGCAGAATAATTAAGACCAAAGTTTGTATCAAGTAAATTACTATGAGAATAGTTACATAACATATTATACATTTTACTGGGGTATTATTCACTTGAATAACATTTAAAAGCCATCACATAATGCACATTACACGCATTTAACTTAAAATAATTTTAAACAACAGGCGACTTATATGAATAAGTATATGGGTTAAAATATTCACTCTCTAACTGTAATCTTATAAAAGTTTAAAGCATTTACTCTTGCTAAGATTATAAATATATTGATCCAAAACTGGAAAGAAAGGTTTTCTGTTTAACGGTATATTCTATTTCATTTATAAAGGAAAATGCAATTCTTGAATAAATTAAAAGGTACATAGAAAGCAGTTTCGTTTTGCAAAATAACAAGTCAATTAGCGTTGATTTCCATGGTGCTCTTTCTCTTCACGCTTAAATGGAGATCGTTAGCGTCTCTGAGTTTTAATCATCTGGTTTTTACCTTCATCCATTAAAAATAGTGGGAGGTTTGCCCTTGAATTCGGGGTCACTTTTGAGTAACTATATACATATATATAAACCTGGATTTGATAAACACGTCAAATAAACAGCAATGTTTAAACGACTTTTAACTTTAAATGTTTACTTTTATGAGATACATGCCTTTGTCTTCTATAATTGTATAATTGAGATTTACTTTAATAAAACAATATTTCTTACAGTTTTGTTTCTTTATATAACATCTCAACGACAATGAATATCTGATAGTGCGATAAAACATTTATCATTCTGTATTCTGCACAGAAGGCTTAACAAATCTCTAAGGGTGTGACATGATTCTATGTGTACGCGAGCTTTATCAAAACATTTACTGTCCTACAGCTTGTAAGCTCTTACGTCTGAAACACGCATTCAATTCTACGGAACGTTGGCCAAGGGCTTATGGTTTCGTTTATTGTAGCTGACACAAAGGCGAATTTAATATAAAAGTAACTTATCTTAAGTTTGCTATTTGAACAATAATATAAGTTATAAATTATATTCCTTTTAAATAAATTATTGTAAAATTGAATAAATTTGTTCTTCATTGTCTGTGTACATGTTATTGTCTCATTGGGAACAGACTGCCTACTAATATTTATCGCATTGTTAATATTGTGTTTATTTTACCTAGGCTCAAAGTCTGAATACTTTTTCACTTTGTATCTCATATTTATTTCCTCAAATGAAAAGATCATAAATAACTTTAAGCGTGATCCTCTCATCGTGAAATAAATTATAATTCATTGTCTCCAGAGCATCTGAGTGATCACTGTGTTTCTTATTAATTATGAGCATGACTAAAACAGTAAGACAGTCAGCTAGAACTTCTTTCGGAATAAATCAAATTTGCATCATGGGCAGTAATTAAAGGCTTTTCCCAGCTGAAATAGTACCATGTAAAGGACTTATTCATTACGGAACGCATCCATGTGACGTAATATGAATTTATTATCATGTTCTCACCATTTCTTTGTGTGACAGAATTTATGAAAGCGATGTGTCTAGCACAGACCGGCGACCCTTTCTGCGGCCGCGACGTGTCAGCGAACACACTGAGTCATGCTTGACTATGAATCACCCTTGCGGGCCAGACCGACATTAGCTAACGCAGATGTCTTGCCGATTGTTTCCTGTACCTACAGCTTCAACAAACACTAGTATGACCTGAACAACCACAATACTAATGCCTCCATCAATAGTGTTTTTTTTTAAGTTAAAACGACCTATAACACTCAATTGTATTTCTGATAGTTGTTGCATAAACTTGAACTTTGAGTGCTAAAATAGCATGAGTTGACCTTTCCAATTAACCTTACCTAGCTAATAGCCTCAAGCTAATGTTTTCCAAAGTTCGTCTCTTATTGTATGCAATGCATAATAGGCATGAAAAGCATAGATTTTTTTCATGCTCGGGTTTTTGGCAGGACTAATTCTTTCCAGATCCCCAGAACCAAGTTTTTCATATTTTAAAATACATCTGAGTCTTAATGTGTGGATGCATGTGTACCTTAATGTTTGCAAATCCCTACGAAACACTGACTTGGTGGATCCTAATTAGCTTTGATATATTAGCAGTCTTTGGTTAGATACAGAAATGTTTATTTTTTTTTTAATAAATAGAAACTTACGATATAATCGGATTATAATCTTATTACAAAAATTATTGCATTCACTCTCAGAATCCTCTCAAGACATGTATCAGGATTTTGACTGAAGATTGACTACCTATATGACCTAAAAAGAAATACCTTAAACTTTTAGGAATATTTTATGAATCTCTGATGGAATGACAGACTGCTGTCCCTATTTCATGCCTTATATGAAGAGCTAAACCTGTTTATTGATATTGGGCTCTCATTGTCTTTCGTAGATTGATTCTAGTCTTATTATACTCATCTCTCAATTGAATTGATTATTTGTTAATTTTACTTCACTGTTAGTAATGATAAACAGGTCGATTTCTAGAATTTGACGAATTTTCCCAAAATTTGACGATCTTCCCTAAATACATGTTTGATCATTCAAGAGGATATCTGGATGTGTTGGCGTGAATGGATAGGTGAGTGTGTCTGAAATGTATAATCACTCTACACTCGAACAAATCGTAATCACTCATTACGTTTATTAAACTTATTGAGATTTGCCACCCTGAGTGTAGAAATGTGCCATTGTATTTTTCTGTACTATTACATTAATATTCGTCCATAAAGTACTTTATTTTACTTCATATGAAAAGAAGTACTACAGTTTTCAACTTATCTACTCAAAAGAGAAACTTAACATGTATTTAGTATTTTTGTTATTTGAATAATTTTAAGAAATTTGGATTAATGCAAGGGGCTACATGAAGCTTTTTAAACAATAATGAATTATCTCCACAATTAAAATGAAATAAACAACTGCGTGGAATGAAATACAAAATTTAAACAGCTTTATAAAATATTAATGTTTGAATGATGGAAAACTACAACAAATATTCTTTAAAATATATTCCCCTGCAATATTGGAAACATTGTTTTATTGTTCTTGGATTTTATAAATATTTTAAAGGGAAAATACGCATACTGACTAGCCACAAAATAAATGAATTAAACATGTCTACAAATAAGGTATTACCAATATCAACACATACGAATAATTATTAAATGCCCTTTTGAAGTGAGATGTAGTTTTACTACATGAAGATAAGGGTTGCTTAAAAATTGTTCATAAGTTTCACGCGGTATTTTAAATAAACAGTGAACTGTTAGTTAACAAAATTGCTCATTTTTTTTTGTTAAATATGATAATTTTTACGAAGAAATGACCACTCAAAATAAATATGCTAAAGCTTTCAAATGTCTTAGTGCCAATGACAATATATTTAAGATTGACAATGACAATATACGTATTAAGATATTTAAGTTCTATGGTACTTTTGCTAACTCTAATAACAAAATTAATCACATTTTCTGTACAATTGGGTAACGTTTTTGTTTTTATAATCATATATTTATTATAACTTTTTAATGTATATAAATATTAACAAAGAAATCACCACAAAAACATTTACAAATGAAAAACATCAAAGGCATTTCGTGGTAGCTTGTTGTCGAAGAACAGAAAATAACGAGAAACAACAAGGTAGTGGCAAAGGAAAAAAGAGGAAGGATATCGAAAAGAGAGGGGGAAAATCAACTTGTTCAATCAAGTGGGAATACTGCAACCTTAGACAAATGAGACCGTCAAGACACCTTGCACTATCTTATCAATGATTATCAGTTCGAGAGGCAGCATTAATTAAGCATGATTTTGATTGTTTGATTGACATCAGTCCTGGTATGCTCATATCAGATAGTCAATCCATTTGATACCCTATTGATAGTGTAACAGCTGCCCTAACGGCTCACTTGTCTAACGGTACAGTATATTTCAAGTTGATTGAATGCCGTCTTTCCCCCACTCCAATCTTCCCCTGTCCATTTTTTACTTCCTTTACACCTTTTTGTTTTACCCATTTTTTTAGTTATTTGACAAAGAGTTAGTTCAAAAGACCTTTGTTTTCTTAAATATCTACTGATTAATAATAAATAAATCTAAAGTCATTTATATAAAAAAATATTTAGTTATAAATAGTAATTTATAACTAACGCAAGTACTTCCCGATGACGACGGATATCGAAATATCGAAGTGAGTCCTGTAGTGACTTTCTCTTGTTCTTTCCTATGTGTTAAAGTTTTTATTGTCCACAAGAACCTTTCATTTTATTCGAACTAAAAAAATATTTGTATGTATACATATATTCTTCTTATGTTCACATACAAACCCATTGTTTTTTTATGTATAGATATATATTGATTGTCGTCCCTCCGTCAATTATTCATTTCTTCTCCTGAGGACACCTGCCATAACGGTTGAAATATTGAAAAGTGGGTCTTTGCTATGTTTCTGTCTATGTGTCACAGTTTATTTTAAGTATATATATATATAACAGTTCAAAATTGAGGATAGGTAGCACACAAAGTAAACAAACACACTTACAAACTCAAATTTTTGGGCAATCCCTCTTCAGGAGAAAGAGAAAGGGAGACCAAGCACGTTGTAGACGCAACGGCTAGTAACCCAATATATATATCAAAGAAGGAAAAACATAAAAATAAAGTAACATTCATAGATCAGATATTGTAAATAGAGACATAATTTGAAGTAGCTTTAGATAATGGAAGTTGTCCATACAGAAATAAGGTTAACTACAAATAATTGACTGTACATAGTAGTGAACAATCAGAAGGTCTTCAGTGATGCAACTGTTGCTAGAAATAATAAGTTTTTCAAAAAAAAAAGAATCAGTACATTAATGGACTTCAATTATAGTAAGTATGTAAAAAAAAAACTGTGGGTACGAGAAGGAGTAAGAATGTTGTAGAGTCACGGAAGAGGCTATATTTAGAGCACTACTATTAAGTGAGCAAGCTAAATCAACGAGAAGGGAGGTCTGAAGGAAAGTGTTGGTGTATGGTTGAAAAGATATCTCATAACATCATAATTGAAACTTCACTACTCACGAAAACAACCGCAGATCTCTTATTGAAAGGCATAATAATGATGGAACTGTCACGTATCAGGATACTAGATTATTGTGGGGAGGATTAAAGAATAAAGTTAACTTTACAATGAATGGAAGGGATAAATACTTTTAGGTGTGAAGTGGAAGAGGTGGAGGTTCATTGGGACAGAGTGATTTGAGCTTGATAAGAGAGGTGTGGACTTTAGGTGCCGCATCATCAGAGTTACTGCCACGGACGGTCAAAACCTCCACTAATTATCAAAGTAACAAAGACATTTTGAATAGTATATATTACGTTCATATCCCAAGAAGATTTTATTAAAATATACATTTATAATATATGTAATTAATTTATATTAAAATATTATACAGTTTTTGTAATTTTAGTTTAAAACGGTTTTGAATGTTTTGTGAAAATTCGTTTATTGGTTACTTATGTATTACCTGCATGAAACCTGGCATCAGGAAGACTCTGTTGTGTTACCGTTATTTCATATTAATACTTATTATCCTTGTCGTGTAAAATGAATAGTTTTTCTTTTCCAGTATTTTTACTTCTGCACCCTCCACTATTTTGTAGGCATATAAAAAAATATTTAAATAATGCAATGACTTTTCACGCCAGGAAGTACTACTTCTTCCTCCTACCTCCATGTGTAAGTGTGCATATATATTTCTTTTATCATTGTCACTGTTAATGTTACATTTGTTGTAGGTAAAAGTTTACATAATATTTTGCATAATTTTATTTTAATATAGTTATATAAAAGAATAAATAATTACATGATGTATTAAATTAAATTCTACTTCTTGATAATGAAGTCAATCAATTGTTTCAAGTTAGAAGTGATCAATCATTTTTAGCCGTAAAAATCGTAGTAAAAAGGGTATTTTTAGTGTTAGACTGATAAAAGGTACAATATTTTTGAAGAGTAAGTTTCGTGTTGATATTGATAAAGGTTTAATCTTGGCGAGATTACAATGCCTTTCACTCTGCTCTTCGTGGGAAAAACGAGGTTTCTTGAAACCAACCGTGTTTGATTAAATTTTATTATCGGCCAAACTATAAATTTCTCTGTCGAAATATTTGAACGAAGAATAAATTAAATTAACCGATTGAAGAGAAAAAAAAGTATGGGCTATTCAGGACCAGTTTGTTGCTTTCCGGTTTTAAACGTCTTTCAGTGAAAAGCAAATGTAAACTAATCAGAGCAGCTCTAGATCGGGCTATTAAAAAAGAACTTGGAGTAATTGTGGCTTGAGGCGATAGACAAGAAAAAATTGAGAATTGAGCAAAATATGAAAAAAACTGTTTTCTTTCGAAGTAGATAATTCTATAGTGAAAGATACTTAACTCTGACGCCAGGCATTAAATTTTCTTTAATTTTTTCGATCTGTAAAATTAATGTGATTATAAAAAGAAAATGCTAACAGTCATTTATTAGTGAGTTATGAAATGATGTCGAAAAACTATCCATTTATATCTGATCCATTTAAAATGTAATGAATAAATTCAAAGATTTTGAAACTAGCAGCCAAAATCATTATTTATAGGCTTTCACTCTTAGTGTTACTTTGGGTCTAAGACTGAGGCTCATTTGTCTTTGGTTAGCAATTATATAAAATATGACTTGAAGAAGTACAAATTAATAGTTTAATTCTCAATCTCAAATTGTTAAACATAAAGCTATTATTGTTTGTTAGTAAAACAATTAAAAAAGAATGTAACTTCGTAAATCTCTTTTCTTAATCAACAGCTTTCGAAGAAAATTTTGATTAAGTTGTTAATCGATTAAGTTTGTTAGTTTTCGAAGAATCTTGTCCATTTTCCAGAGTAAACCTGCAGCTGTCAGTAGGTTATCCTATATTTATAGCTCTATTTTGATTGTTGCTGTAAAGATCATTTGCTAGTTAAAATTTTCCAAGTTTTTTAATTCAGAAAATAAGGTGATTAAGTTAGTAACTTTGACGTTTTACTATAGTTTTTGGCCATAAGAACGTATTTGTATTTCTATGTCATGATCAACATTGTATTGCAGTACGATACTTTCGTAATCCTAGATGAAACAAATATTTAAGACACTATGTTATTTTAGTTGAGAGAGTCAAGCAATGATCAAGATATAATAACTAACCTAAACTGTAAAACTTGATTAGCTAATAAACAGTCATATCATGAATAGGGAAAGCATTATTCATTAATGGTATTTTCATTTTAATTACTAGCCATTGTACAAGAAGAGGATTCCATTCTTTTCTTTTTTTAAATGGAGCGTTGTTGATAGATTGTTGGCCGCAGACCTGTCAGAAATTCATTAAAATGGATTCTGGTTGGACTATTTAGGCCTCGGAGGGAGGTGACCGTTAGAGAACTCTATAGCTGAGAGGCACTGCAGGGGACTGGCACTCTGGGTGATCCTGCGCTCCTGCAACCGCACCTTCAGTCCTTCTACACTTTTAATTCTCTCATCGTGTCACCAAACAATTATTTCCTTTCAAATTCTGAACTTAGATTCTTACAAAAAAATTATTTTAAATCGTAATAAGTTTATTTTTAATCACAACATTCCAGCTTTCAAAGCATTAAAAATAATTTCCTACTGATGGAAGGAATGACCATCACGGGAATACCACTAAATCTTGTAGTTTCTGTCTTGTAATAACGGTTTAATAAAGTCCCGTCGACCTCTGAATCCGATATCAACCTATTTGTCTAGACGACTAAAATATATAACTGCTAAAAGTTCAATAAAAATGAATCAACATCATTTAAAATATTCTGACACCATACTGCCAATTACAAAAATGTATAAATTAGTGTATTAATTTAATAATTTACTAATTTATTAATTTCGAAAACATTACCTAAACCTACACCTAAACATATACCTAAACATGTTTATGTACCTAACATATGTTCACAGTTTTTACTCACTCCTTTTTGTTGCTTAACAGAAGTAGTAAAAGTGATTTAATGTCATTAATAAATTGAAGGGCATTTTATATGAGGAAGGCAAACGGTTAACCTGTTTGATGGCTCCCCATTTAATTAATAATAGTAAATTTAAACTTTTGCAAATTGTTTTATGGTTGTATTCTGTTGGTTATGTTACTTTGTTGAAAAAATAACGCCTAACAATTACCACTGAATAAAAGAAATCACGATTTTAAGTTAGCTAACCAACATCGAGGTATAATTTTAACCAGTTTGACATCATTGCGTTCAGAACGCTACAAAATGTTCGTAACAATATTAGCACGTTTTACCTCAAAATGTTTTCCTGTAAAAACCAAATAACAGGGAAGAAATCGGAAGCAAGAGAGGATATGTGCCAATTAACCTACTTGAAAATATGATACTTATCAGATTGTCTCAAGACTTGCTGAGGAGACTTAGGGTAATGCCCTGTCCCGTTGTGTCTTGATGAGAAATGATATCATCAGATCATCCGGAGTAAACAAATTATTCCTACTTGACCAGTAACCGGGCTTTTAGCCTCTAGCGCCTTCATCACTGTTATAAAAGCAAGTTGCCACTTGATTCAAAATCAGTTACATATCTAGCCCCTTAAAAGCATTCCTTTCACATTTAATCTTACATTAATTTCGTGTCGGAATATTTTCAAAGATGTTGTTTCATTTTTATTGAGCTTTTGGCAAACTCCTTATAATTTATCCATCGTAATTTTTGAAGAGGAAGTTGTAATTTTGTTCTGTATTATAAGCTTACTCGTAGTGAATGTCTTAATTTAGAGATCATTATGCCTTGTTATCAAAATAACATCATCAAATTTTAAGCATATCTCATAAATTAGGGATTTTTTTCAAAGAAGTTTTAAACCATTATTTTTTACTTGTTTACTTCATCATCTTAGCATTTTTAGTTTGACAAAGTAAGAATAAAATAATTCCAAATAACTTGTTAAAAAAAATATATAAAAAGTATTATTTTTTATTAAAAAATATTTAAGAATAATTAAAAGAAATTTGAAGTAATTGTTTTTGAAAAAAAGTTCAATTTATTTAGGGTATCGCAAATATACACAACAAAGAACATATGCCTTATAAAACCATAAAAAACAAATATTCCGAATCCTGCAATTAAATCTATCTGCAATCTACACAGCGGCATTAACAAACCCTGCTTAAAACGATATCTGGGGGTTACCTTCAAATCAATATTGAAAGGAAACTGGAAATTACCTTCAGTAGTTATTATTTTTAAATAGCCTGCGAATTATGAAATAATTTTTCACAGACCTTTATAACTAATTAACTTTTTTATGTAAAATAATTTTAAAGTGTAATGAAAAGAAATACCATAATGAAAGGTATTTGTTCGTTAGCAGACCGACGACCTTTGCAGACTTACGGGCGTCGACGAGATTATACTGGCCGATTCATACCTTTTCACTTATATGCTTATTTCTAATGGTGCTTTATCAATAGCGATAATAACATGAAGTCATTCACCTTATAGAATAGATGAATATTTATTGTGAATTATATTATTTTTTAATATATCCTAAGACTGAATTTTTTGCTATGTATAAGTGAAACATGTAAACAAAATATGTCGCCTAGAACTCATAGTGTTCCTCTTCAGATTTAACTGTTTAAAGCAAAAAGAAATAGAAAAAGTAGAATTACCATTTCTGTAATTTAACTACAAGTAGGTACTTTTGAAAAAGAACCCTATGTGTTTATAAAGTGTTTTTTGTTACAACAAAACAGTTTCAATAATTTACAAATATGGGTAAATACCACATAGTTCATGACTGAGAATGGAATCGTCCAACGTAAATTGAGAAATATTTAGCTGATTTATTGCCTTCATGTTTGTTTATGTTTCAAATTTTCATTTATTGTTAGGGGTAGATAAATAAACACTAGGTAAGAAATCCTTAATTAAAGCGCTTTGAAATCGCAGTTCTTTTAATTAACTATTATTGAGCTGTCAGAAAATCATTCATTACGTTTGAAGAAGGAGCAGTAAACTTGAGCACTTCTAAAGGTATAAAATAACAAGCAGTAAAATGTCAGAGTATTATTACATTAACTATTGTATTAGAGTATTAATTAACGCCCATCATATGTAATTGCATGGCGTAATTTTTTTGTCAGTTTATGAGTAATAAGAAGAGAAGTTCTAGGAAATGATAAGTATAACTGTGCAGTATTAATGCGTTTTAATGTAATTTATAACTGCACTCGTCCTCTGCTACCCTGGCAAGTCGTCATAACTTGCTGAGCACTCTTGGCATTTAGTGCTATTCACCGTCGATGGCCGAATTCCTTTTACAATCCTCCCTCCGCTTCCTTCTACACTCATCAAACAAGCCCCTCCCACTGTTAACGGAGTGACAGCACGGAGATTCCCCTGGAAAACTTTGAAATCACCAGAACCCTTTATTTTTTCAATCTTTATAGTTATTTATTTTTTGACTTTTCTGGTAATATTTTCAAGTTTGGTTCATTTTGGTGTAACCCATTTCTATTTGTCATGATCGATTTATTTTGACAACGGACTTAGCTAATTTGTCAATGAAATATAAGATGTTGGACTATTCACTTTATAACTGATCTTATTTTAACTTAACTTTCTTATTTTATTATTATATTATTTTATTATATAATTATATATAATAAAAATGTTTGTTATATATATTTTTTACATATATTTTATGATTTCATTTTATTTTTTTAACTAACTTCCATATTGTTAACGACTGTAATATAATAGCTTAGGAACATTTTTAAATTAATTGAGACGGCGTTCTTAATTATCTTAGTCGCTTAAACATAAATTGACTTTCGTAACTTTCAAAATGAACTATTAATGAAAAGATAAAGTTATAATGTAATCTGGATTCTTAAAATACAATATGTTGTAATCCAAAAATATTAAACCTTGAAAGTAGTCATCATCCCGATTCTTTCAATCGAAACATCAAAAACCTTGAATACTATAAAAAGAAAAAAAGATGTATGCTTCCTAGACATATGGTGGCAAATTAAATAGATAGATTCATAATACAAAATGATAACAAAGATACCTTTTAGAGTAATTGCATAGATTATTTCACTATAATTCTTTCAAAAGTTAGATGAGATACCTTTTGATTAATTAATGCCTTATCTGCCTGGTGAAGCTCTTAAAGTTATTTTGGAAATAGTTATATGTATTGGAGAATAAGGAGGTATTTGCGGAGCGATGTAGCTATATCACAATCATAGTATACTGTTTCCATTTAATTTGTTTTCGGACTCAATGCTTCTAAACTGGATTTACTCGCGTCCTAACATAGTAACTCTAAAAGGCAGTGCTTGTAACTGTGTTTACTATATTATTAAATTATAAAAAAAAATAGCTTTTGCCAAAACATAGTATATTTACATGGTAAACCATTACTTTTTTTTTTATAGATGTTCCATAAAAATTTCGTAAAATATAAATGAATAAAAATTCTTTTCAAATAAAAATACCTATATGAAACGTTCTTCTTTTTTCTTATTTTAATTTATATTTTTAAAGGATTCTGATCTTTCAAAATTTTGATAAATTAAGAGTTTGAATAATCAGGACTTTAATATGCACAGTTTTAAGATTTTGATTCGTAATGCAAACCTATAAAAATAATGATATTTAGATAATTAGATATTTAGATTATTTCTGGATTTCTTGAGCAAACACATGTTGATACCGTAATTCTCATTTGTGAAGTAATTTGTTTTATCCGATAAGTACTTAAAAAATACATACCTTTATTTTCTGTTTAATTTAACTTTATATTTTTTTTCGGTTTGTTTTGATGAAACATCAACATCTTTAACTGGGCAATATTACACTTACTTTAAAATACCACTTAATATTGGTCACAAATAAAATATTGCTATTGGTAGTAGAACCGAGGTGTAGATAACTACGGGGAACATATACACTTAAATAGTAAATTCTCTTCTCTTTCTGACCAGTTTGAGAACTTGTTTATTTTTTATAGCAGGTGAAGAGGATTTTGCTCTGGAATACGGACAATTTCTAAAGTCAGCCGAAGAAGTTGATCTACGAGATAAGACTTTTATGTTGCAACCTAAATAAAATATGATTAGGTGTTATTCAAATGTATTTTATGGATACGGCTCTGAAATGTTATGCCATGTATATTAAAGGAATCTAAAAAATGACTGGAGATCACGTCTTAAAACACTTAGCCCAGATATGTTTTTATTAACCTTCGGGCAAGTCAAATAATATTGCTTTAATAAATTTTAAGTTTCTCTTTTATTAAATAAAGGCTTCTGGCTACGCAGTATAAGTACAAAATAGTTACGCAATTGGTCTTATATAAAGGTGTAAACAGCCCGAGGGTGTCGGATACCTCGAGTGGTCCTATTAAGTAACAGAGACGGTGTTCCGATTTGGTTGACAAAGGTATTCTTGGAGTGCAGCGGTCCACCACTCTGGTTTTCCTTTCTTTTATCATGCTAACAAGCCTGTCCCAGTTACATCCCTTCTCTTGTCACCCATAGACCAAACACCCAGTCACTTCATTTGGTAATCGGTCTATTTTCGACATATTGCCCGGTCTTTCAGATTTGTAGCCCTGGAGAAGAATGTGCTTTCTTTTGATGGACGACTGTTCTGATTGATTAAGCCTTAGAGACTGAAGTATTCTGGGATACATCTACGGTGCTCACCTTGGGTTAGCACTGGATTGCCTGCTGACAAAATTTACCAACTCGAATAAGAGAACATAACAGAAAATGACATCACAACCAGAATGCTTTGTATGCAATAAGTGTGTAAATGGTTTTTTTCAGTGTTATAAAATAATTAGAATTATTTATCAAACGAGCCCTACCCTCATCAATTTTGAATATATTAGACAGAACACTGAATATAAATATAGAACACAGAATCAAAGAAACTACTAATCAAAGTTTGCCCAGAACCATTTATTTGGAATGTTTGTTACTCTTCATCTTTTCTTCTAAACTCCTCTTGGTGGCAAACTGTGGTTTAAAATATCCATTATTGTATGTTTTGTTTTATCCTTAGTTTTTTGTAATACAGTACAATGTTTATGTCTATTTGGATCAAACAGCATCAATTTTTCGAAATATTTGGATGAAATATTTATAGAGAAACCTCATTTTGCATATGTAGAAATATTGCAATATATATATAAAACTCATTTTGCAATATGTTATGGGAGCAAGACCTTTCGACCAGTAAGGATACATTCTCAGAGTCACAAAATGAACGGGGCTCTGATGAGAACCGCAAGTAGTTCAAAGATCTTAGTCTCAATTTAGATTTCATAATAAGCTTTATAATTTTTTTTTATTCCAAGTGTTCGTTGTAATAGTTACATCTATTATGACAATATATATACTTTTAACATGTTCAAGGTTTCTCTTTAGAACAATGCTTATAAATATCAAACATTTCATTTAATCTGGTATTAATAATGTTCTGTATGACTGAAAAATTAGTTTAGATAATTTTTATTGATCACAAGAAATCAGTTGAATTCAGTTATCATCAATAAATGGTGATTTATCTTTAAAAATATGTAGCCACAAAAGTTACAAGTTATTGAGTTTATGTTAGGGAATAATATGGAATTAAGCTATGAACGTACTTGGAATTAAATATTGTTGAAACCTTAAAAAATATCTTCACATGAAACTATAAGCTGATAACGCTAGTAAAAAAAATTAGGAAACGTGTGTTTTTGATACCTGTAATATTTCTTAAAGGAATGTAATTTGAATGGGAATTTCATTAGAAGGAAGTTAATGTAAGACTAATATATAGGAGTGACCTTTCACCGGCATATAGTGTAGCAATTATCCAAGCGGTCGGCCTTGGGCGGCCTGCCTCATAATACCAGACTGAAATGTATATCGCTCAGGTTTCTTTTTTGACTTACATTTTAATTGGCCTCAACGGTTAGCCAAGTTGCAGACCAGGGATTTTGATTAGCTTTTAGCTAATGTCACGGTAGACCGATAACCCGATCAGTATTTTTTTTATTATTATTTTTTTTATATTAGACTAGATGATGAAATGTCCCTCGGGGCACTTTAATTACACTTTTATGAAACCTAAAAATTATCACTTATACAACATTAACTAAAAGTGATAATCAAAACAAACTATTACTGTAATCTCATTACTTTTCATGTCATGCTGAAAAACGGTTTCATTAATTTGAAAGTGATTGAACTAATTTAAAAAAAAAAATACTTTATTGACGCATATTGATGCTTTTAATATTGAAACCACTATTCTAGTGGAGATCAAATCAACTTTATCTAAGTGGTTCTAAAATAATTAACTCCTAAATTATATTTATTGTGTAATCATATATATATATATATATATATATATATATAAATCATTTTTACTGATTTTTTACTCAATGAGTGAAAGTTGCTAATCAGAATTGGTTTGATTTCAAGTTGTAAATGACATATGGGGATCTCACAGCTCTCTCGTCTGATTCAATAACAATATGATCATATAAAGTTGCTAGGATACTACACCAAAGGCTAAAATTTAATTTCCTGGCAATGAATTTCTATAAATGGATAGAAAATACAGAAATTTTAGGAAAATAATTTACTGTTTTAATTTTTTGTGTGAACTCTTTGATGTTTGATTATATCAATTTAATATTGATATATTAATGTTATTATTATGTATCTTATTATCTTATATCTTATATCTTATTATCTAATATTATGTATCTTACAGTAATGAATCTGAGATTTGTACTATCCATTTTATTTCATTAAGTCTAAATTATGAAATCGTATAAAATAAAGTAGTATAATTTATAAAACCAAAAAATTAGAATTGTTAATGCTGAGATTTGGAGGTCCGTATGTTATTATAACAGATTTTATAACGATGCAATTTATGAATGTTTATACTCATAGCTGTTTTCAGAACTTTTTGCTATTGATAAAAAACGAGATGATTAATGAACGACCAAGGTTTCAAATATATCTCTGTTCCAACAATGAAGTTCACCACTAATGCTGCGATCTTATTATTTTGTTCTAACACTCCTCCCTGCTTCTTTTTTATTTTTTTTGGCCTTACCATTTAATTAAAAAAAGCGTGACCTCAAGGTTTGTGGTAAAGCCTCGTAACATAATCTTATAATCGGCGTAGAGTATATGTATTATTCTTTTATGACATAGTGCATTACAAGAATGTAACTGTGTCTTGGAAGACTTTGGATTTGATCGGAAAATTCACATCTCTTCATTAACAATTCTAAATTATAAAGCTAAATGCAAATGACAAAGTTAAACGAGAACGCATTTTCATATTTAACAGTTTTAATAAACGTAGTATATCTCTCATGTTAGGTACAGTATTCACTGAGCAACTCTGTTTGGGCATTTTTATTCAGCTGGACTATTCGAATATTGTATTGACTGTTCAGTAAAGTAAAAATAAAATCTGAACCAGGTTCAAATCAAACCTAGAAGATTGACCGAAATCTGGTTTATTTCAGTCTTTTTCTTTTCATATAGGTATTTTAAATCGTCTTTTGATTCGGAGGAGTTATTACGGTCCGTACCCAAAGAAAAAAAAAACATTGTTAAAAGACAATTGTAGAAAATGAGAGACTTGAATTCACGAACAGTAAAAGTGGTGTTAGAGACTTAAATGGTCGGTTTGAACAGAGTGCGGACAACAAACTTAGGTTTTCTCTTAAATATATTTCTCTGTTTTATTTTTCGAAAAAAAAAAAGAAAGCACAATATTGTGTTCAATTTAATATAGCAAATAGTACATTATTGTTTAATAAGGAATCATGTCTTGAAATGCTCGTTATGTCTGTAAGCACTTGAAATATACGTTGTTTAAATGAAATCTTAAAAGGTCAGAACTCATGTAACTATATTAGCCAAGGGAAGAACCTACCAGGCCTGAATATGTTTCACACCAACTTGAACAAGTTACCATTTGTGGTAGAGGAATGTCTGGTCAAGGACTTCTTAAAAAAGTACCCCTCGCAACAAATAGGATTAAGCCCAAATGGGGAAACACCTATTGCCTCTAGAGGGAACTTTGAGCATTTTCGTTTAACTCTGTTCCAATAATGGGGAATTGATTTATTTTAAACTAAAATGAATCTTAATTCTAGATTATTAAATTTTTAAATACGACAAAAAAAACACGAATGCCCAGTTTAATATAAATGATCTCCTTATTCTTGATTATTGTAATTTTTCAAACTAAATTAACTGAAAAACGGAATAAAAAATTGAATACAAAGTTTAAATAGTAGACAATTTGAAATAAAATATGCTCAATTTTTTTTCTACATATGGGGCAATATTCCTCCTGGGAAGATATAATTTGTTTGTAAATTACTAAATTTATCAAAGATGTTACTTAACCCTAACTAATTTTAAAATGAATTAAAATTTCTCTTTTCATATGATTTTGTTCTAGTTGTTTTTTCTTGAAAATGGTATTGTGCCGTTTCTTAGTTTAACCATTATTTTTTAAACAAAGCTTCCTTTTAAACGAGCTTCCTCGGAGAGTATTTGAACTCTTTTTCATTTCCTATTAATAACTGAATTAATTTTTCGAATGCAGAGCTAGGAATTTTTTATTTCACCTTTTCTGAGTTTAAGAGTTAAAAAAATGTAATAAATAGTTACTGCTTTGAATTATACAAATAGTTATTGTATAACTCAAAGAAATCCTAACTTGTTATATCCTAGTAATTATATTTGTTTTGAGCTTATTGTACTCTATAAAAAGTTTTATGATTTGTCTTCTTGTAATTTATTAAATATAGTAAACTCATTATTAAGGATTCGAAGGCTCATGTTTTCTTTTTTGTAAAAAGAAAGTTTCACAACCAGAAGGGTAGGAAAATTATATTTAAGATGCTGAGAAATTTTGGTATCAGTGAAAGAGAAAATAATAATAATTGATATAATTTTTTCAAAAGATAATAGTTTATACTACATGTATCAAAAAAATGAGAAACTAATATCTGATAAAAGTCCTAACAAACTTCCTTATCCAAGGAAGGGGGTAAGTATTTCTTTCCACCTTTGGTATGCTAGTAACATCTTTCAAGTTATATCAGTTTTATGAAAATACCTGTTTACTTGAAAATGATACAGTAAAGTTAAATAAAATGTTTGAGAAATTTGGCCCATAATCCGTACTTAAAAGTGGTTTAATGGATTCAAAAGTAATTCCATAATAATTTATTTTTGCTAATAATGCTAAGGTATCATTTATTTAGTTGAAATCATTTTGCTCCGAGTACGCAAACAAATAAGCCTTCTTATAATTTTGCTGTAACATTAACTGTATACTTCCTTCAATTCAATCAGGTGACGGAAATTACTATCCATTAATTACCTGTGATTTATAAGACGTCCTGTATTTCAGGCAAGAATTTATACACGTTGTCATCATTCCATTCCAGGCATGTTTGGCATTGATAAATTCATAAAATTATGTCGAGTGTACATTGATATGCGCAGATCTGCAGTGGTAACTGCTTTCCAGAGTGGACGACGACTTGTTAGTTTGTAGAGCTGCCATGTCTCATCAGAGTTCGCTCGCCTGAGCCCAGAGGGAGCGCATTACTCCGAAACTAAGCTCATCTGCGGATAAAGACAGCTTTTCTTGTTTATTCCTATTTAACACTGGTCACTGTCTACTGGTGGGGGCTGTGTGCTCCAGCTCATGCCTATTCCTACCCAAGCAGCAAGAGACATACAGTAAAACACAGTGCCAGCTGACACCTGACCCAATCCGTGTAATACCAGAGTTTCTACCCAACACAGATTTGGAACCGCAGAAACCCACAAGTAAAGAGTATATTAAGAGATTAGAAAGAGTTTGGAGATGTACGAGTCACTCGTGTACTGATGGTAATTTATTCTACATTCGAGTGATAAACCAAAGCCTCTCAATCTCTTGAAGAAGTGTTCTAATAATGTTTGAATTTCGGTAGTGACCGAAATTTAAGTTTTAAGATTTAAGTTAGAGTAGTAAATCTTGTTCCGACCCTCGGAATGGGCATAAGCTGTCAATCCCAACCCTGTACGATGCCAGTATCGTTAAAGTAATCTCTTCTGAAGCAAACTTAGAATAAAAAATGTCAAACTCTCAGATGTAGAGTGGACATAATAATGAAACTCACAGAAAGATAAAATGAGTCTCAAATAACAAATAGCCACGCTTTCTACACTGGAACAACGCTTAAGGCTAAAAGCCTACAAGAATGGCCATTGGACGCGAAAAACGACGATACCTGATAGAGTCATTGGTCGTACGTTATAACAATCTGTCGGCATGGTCTACATAGTAGGAAGTCGCAACTCTTACACAATAGAGTGTGATATAAAACAAGGGGCTGATTAGAACTCGAGCTATGCGTGCACTGCTTCCGAATGGTTTCCTACTACCTATTCTTTTATAATGAATAAATTATGACAAACATCTATAAAGAAACTAAATGAAGAAAAACCATCAAGAAGACAAAAAATGAAATAAGTGCAGTAAATACAACCCAAAGTAAGAAAAAAATATAAATGGGATTAAGTTTGCAAATCAATCAGCCTAAATTAAAATTCTCAGACAGGTAAACAGTTTTACATAGCTAGTTCATAATTATTTCAGTGATTATGCATATATTTTACTCATCTGTAAAGCATGCATTTTATATAGACGTCAGTAAAATCATTATTATTAGTTGTGCAATCCGTAATTAAGTGGTATTTACTCATTCTGAGGTAAAATGGATAAACAAACAAAAGTCTCCACACAAATGAAGTTTTATTCCACGCGTGATGATGAACAAAAGTGTTCGCCACGCGTTGAATAAAACTTCATTTGTGTGGAGACTTCTGTTTGTTTATCCATTTTACCTCAGAATGAAAATAATATATTTCTGTGATAAAAACCATCAACAACTTTATTACAGGACACAAACTATTTAATAAGAGTTTTTAACTCATAAACAAGAAGAACATTATCAAGAATATGCTTTGAGTCATATTTTATTTCATACTAGTATAACCCTCAGATATTATTATTTAGTAAAATAAAAATCTTATAACGATATTTATCCATGATAATATTTAATCGTTTAAATTTTTCTAAAATGAATCATACTAATAATAACAAGTAAAACTTTTTTAAAGACAAAGTACCCAAAACAGAGAAGAGTCTTCTTTCACTGGACCCAAAAATTTTGTAATCATCGAATAATAGAGCTACAATTCCTTCAGCTATATTAATCAGAAATGGATTGTTTATCATAATAAAAAGTGAGTATTCAAATTAAATAAGTTAGTAAAGGCAGATAATCTTGCTATTGACACTCACTAACTACATTAACCTACATTTAACTGTCTGAATATCTAAAACAGATTGCATAAAGTCTGAATGTTTTGAAATAGTGGACTTAAGAAATATAATACTGTAGTATTGGCTTTAAACATCTGCTTAAAGTATGCTTGGGCAAACTTGTTAACCTATGGTCAGATAAGGTTTACAGTCTCAGGATAGAGGGCTCATTGTGCATGCTTGAATACATAATTATTTATATTTTGTGCTAACAGTGCTTTCCTTAGCGCTTTACATAAAGCATGTTCTGATAAAACACTTGATTTATGAAGAAAAGCTATTGAAACATCAATGGTATGAGTGAATACAATTTTATGAACATAACATCTGAATGCCATAATTATAATTATAATTTGGATACTTAAAAGAAAAATCAGAAACTCTCTATGAAATGTGGTTTGTTGCTTCATCAGCAGGGTCACAGTGTTTCGAGAACCGTTTGAAGTGGCAGCTCTTACTTATTTCCGAGGTGATTGACAGTCAACCTTGATATTGACTTTGATTTTGAGTACAGTATTTTGGAACACAGTTTCTCATGATTAGAAGTACTTCCAATCAGGAATATTTTTAAAATACTTGTAAGTTTTTTTAGCTTACTAGACTTAACCGAAATATTAACAGTGTTTTTGATGCTTTTTTTAGATCAGATAATTTCTTTCAACTTTCTTAGAGAAAAATTACCGTCTTCAGCAAAATACCGAAATATTCCCATGCTTGTTCTAAAGTATAGAACTACAGCCTATGACGTCAATGACCAATGAGTGTCAGAATGCAAAAAAAACTGACCTATTATTTTTTTTATATTATTTGACCTCTTATATTTTTAATATATTGAACCAATTTTAAATTTTTGTGCACAAGATCTAGAGTTTGTATTAGATGTGTACCTGTCCTATTTGGTGGACCTTGGATGTAAATTGTGGCAGTGTATACACATACACTGTTGTTGACAAACATACACATAGGACAAACATACCTAGGCACACACACACACACACACACACACACACACACGACAAATTACAAGAATGAAGAACTAATTTACGTTCCTTATATGGACTACGTGAACATGATTTTAAACTATTGATTGGTGATTTAAATTACTAAACCTATGTGCAGACGTTGAATATATTTTTAAACACACGCAGCACAAGATATGTTTAGAAATAAATAATACCCATATAACTCACAACATCTTTGTGTGTTTTCCACATGAACTGAGAAATGCACATTGGAAAAAACCATAAATCTTTGAAATGCGTAATTTTTATTGTTTTCTACGGTTGGTGTTCATGCATAAAGTGATACCGATCAGTAAATTGTACCTTTACCGAAATAAAGGATTCATGCTGTTTGTGAAAGGAAGATTAACTTAGGCTCCTTGCGCTGCAGTAGAGACAGAAGAAGTGATTTATATTTAGGATCAATATGGTTTTGTTGGAAGACCCAATGGGTTTGTTAATTAAACGGTGGGTTTGTTTGGTAGCGGGTGCCGGCGGGCCTCGTGACCTGCCCACACGCGGCCAGGCTCCCGGAGAGGAGCCGCCCGCCTTCTCCGGCCTTCACCTGCCTCCAGTCACCCTCGCAGCCAGCCTCTTTACCACCTAAACCCATCACAATAAACCTACATGCTTTCAAAATTCTAATTACTCTTTTCATATATCAGTACTTTAACTTTTCTTAAATACGAGTATGAAATATATTTTTACTTCCTGAATACATAAGATTCAACCTCTCTTGTCCAGTTTTGTCTATCGTTAACGCGGGACATCACTGTTAAAGAGTGCCTCAATGTAGTTCGGTTGGAAGATCGTTTGCCTCGTCCACAGAATAATGGTTTCAATCCTTTAACCAATAGCTGAAAGTGTTATCTACATGTTTATGTGCTGACATATTGACCAACGACCAACGATTCTTTCCACACACTATAGTTCGCGTTGTAATTAGAAGTTCTAGGTCACGGACCTACTCCTGCTGAATTATAATACTGCTATGTTTATGGAGTCAGTAGGTAAATATCTGTACTCTGTTATTCAGTTTGTCGATATACATTATTTCGTGGTCGTTTGAGTTGTGAAAAGTTGTCGGTCTAGGGTTTGATTTTCTATTATGCAAAGCACTTTCAACATTAATAATTCCACCATTCAAATGTTATATTCATAATGCACTTCCAATCTTTAAAAATACAAATTATTTTAGTTTTGCAATTTCTACCTATCGCTATTGATAATTATCCAACAGCGTTAAATCAATTTCATATAAAAAATAAACTAACAATGAAAAGTAAGTTTCTAACTTCTACCCTCTTGAAAACTGTTGAAAAAAATTAAAGACTTTATGTGTGTGTTTTCCCTTTTATTTGTGTTCTTTTTTAACAACTTTAAAATGTTGCTGTTCATTTATGTTACTTTCCACATTTAAGTATATACATATTTAAATAAAATTCCTCAGCTGAGAATGAGAATCAGTCTTTTCAATCTTAATAATTTTGAACACATTTGGGTTCTTTTTTTGATACCAACTTCTCAATCACCATAAGCCAGATATCAGAAATAATATATGCAAATAAGATAATTTAGGATAATTGATTCCTTTTGTATATGGGATGTAAGCTAAACCTGACTCTCCAAAAGAATGAATATAATTAACATTTAATGACTTAGTTAACTTTAACTCTTATATTTTGTATTCAGTATTATATTTGGGAGTCCTAAGTTTGGATTCTCAAGTTTATTAAAACAAGATTCTTTAAGAAGTTCATTAATTAAGGATGTTTATTTTTATTTTTCAGGTCTCCAGATTAAACACGAGACTCCATGTGATGCTTTATAATGATCGATTAATATGTATTAAATTACCCATATGTAATGGTAAAGAAAAGGGTATCCTAGTGGCTTGCGTGCTCGCCTCTGGGCTGGTACATCCGGTGTTCTATACCCACTCTGGCCCATGATTTATTCACGCGGAAAGTGACAAAAACTCTGAGAAAGTCATCCCTCGGAGAGGATGTTAAGCCGTTAGTACCGCACTTGTACGATGTCCGACACTTGTTCTAAAATCCATTCTCTAAATACATTTCTGTTATACTTCCATACATTAATCTCCAACTGGGGAAAAAAATCACAAAAAAAACATTTTTCCACTATCACATCATCTCTAAAATTTATTTAATGACAAAATATGCATCTATTGTCAAATTATAGAAAACAAAATATGAATTACATTTTATATAGTTAGAACATGTACTTCTGAGTACTACAATATCTAATTTAATCCTTTTTTGTTTCAGGTTGGTACTTTGAAAAATTGAAAATATACTTCAATGAATCAAGTTGTCGTGAGTAATAAAGTGTTACTTCCATTGCTTATAAATAAAAAGTAAAAACTCTTGTATAATATACTTTAAATTATATATTTTGTGCTATAACATATATATATTTTCTCAACATGCATACAGTCAGTGATAGGTGACTATAAAAATATAAACAAACATCAAAATATTTCTCTGTTTATGTCTTGTTTTACCCATGGTACCAAAAACATTTACAGTAGTTCTTCGGATTGCTGATGGTACCAGAACCATCATTTAAAGTAGTTCTACGGTTTGCCCGTGGCAACACCAACTTTGTCTGAGGCAATGTGATTGTTAAAATTATGATCGCAGGCTCTAGGAAAAGTCCATGATCATAATATTAGCTCACATTGTTAAAACATACTTTCTGGGAAAGACCATATCATAATTTCCACATATTAAATTCCGATTAACTCAGTACAGTTTAATATAACTGAAGCTATATATAAATTTATATATTAGTTGTCTAATCTCTATATTACAGCTCATTTGGGACTTATTTTTGTCAAACTCTTCAGTCAAGTTTTGGTATAAAAAAAAATCAAAAAAATTGTGCATACATAATTATAAACTAGCTTTAAAGAAACGACAATTATAAAATAGGTAACAGAATCTCGCTACTATATTTCGATCGCATCGTCAAGAGGTGGGGAGATAAAAAATTGAGTCGCTCCGAAGACAGGCGACGACGATATATTTAGGAAAAATGCACAAGATTTTTTTTATCACTTTAATAGACCATACTCCCTGTGTGTCCATCTGAAATGAATAAACAAGTCTTTAGTATAACATTTTGACGAGAACATGAAAACATGTTGAGATCCAGTCCGTCCAAAAGTTATACGCGTCAAATGATGTAAAAAACAATACTAAAATAGATGAAATCATTTTACGAAAAAATGAGTTAAGAGAAAATATGAATACACATGGTTCATTCAAATTTCATTCTCTACCTTTTTTATAGAAACATTTTGCTGTTAAATTATGCAAGCTATTAAATTCTCAAAAAACGGTAAAAATTTATAATTCCAGTTTTCAGCTCTATTGTCTTTAGTTTATATTTTGACATCCAACCCAACAATTTCGTATTCATTTTTGTTCACTTTAAGATCTGATAGTGTTTAAATCGTTTGCTCTAATTTTATTGGTGAAATCAATAACTATACGTAAATTTTAATAATTGTTAAAAGTTATGTCTTTCTAAATTCATGCATGTGATTCAATAGTCGATATTGGAAATCAGCAATGATGTTTCTTTTAAATAGAAAGAACCAGCTACTTTGATGCTATCTTCTTTAAGCCGCTATTAACTGATGATCTGGTATGACACTGGAGTGTGGAGCAGTGATTTATAATGCGGACAGGGGTGCGATAGGGCTGACAGCGCGGCGGAGGTCATAATACACTGGCAGTCTGTATCTCCTTTCGGTCGTCGCCACTCCTCAGGTCACGCTCTGATTGACCATCAGACGTTCTAGCTGATCACACCGTACTGCCCGTCCTCATATCACTATTACGAGTACACTCGCCATTCCCGTTATTACGGTAGTTTGCAATCCCTTCATAGAGTGTTTACTTAAAAGCAAATAAATGGCCGGAAATATATGTAAATCATAGACTCACATGTGACAAAATCTTAAGGAAGTTACGTATTTAAAACATAATGTCGAGATAAACGGACTTCATCTTAGCAGATTCTTCGAAGCAATGCTGACACAGCAGGAAATGTATAGGCTAGTTCAATATTTACAATAAACAGTAACTACCTAGAAGCACTTTTCAAAGTAATCAGCACTCGTATAATTATAAAATTGTTGATGACTTCTTGTAAGAATAGCCATATCCGTTAGATATATAGGGAATGCTATCAGTGATGTACTCTTACATTAAGTAGACACCTGACGTGACTCTTAATCTGTCCTAGCGTTAAAGCACATAGACACAAATTTACATTTGATGCAGCCAGTAATGCAACAACATATTAATAATGTTATAATTGTGTATAACACAATCTTACAGGATCAGCAATATCAACCTATTCCAATCCAACTAAATAGATTGACTAGCTTGTAAAATGGCAGAAATTATTGTTTCTATCACAGCTGGAAGCTGCTTGAGGCAGACATAGCTTAAAACGCACTAACTAAATCTAACTTGGTAAACAAATCCAATATATTTGATCAGAAATTTAGCACTTTGAGGATATGTCCTATGAAATTCTTTACAGTTAGACAACAAATGTTTGTTTTAATGTTAGTTATTTATCTTTTTTATTACTTTTTAACTTACTTCTATAGCATTAAATCCTTGAATGGGCTCAGGCTTCCCATAAGAATACCACACTATTCAACTTTACTTCTAACTTTGTCTTCGAGTTGGATAAAGCCTTTTAAGACATTCTCCATCTTGTTACAAACATTGTGGCAAATAGTACTTTTCAAAAACTTTCACAATATAAAAAAAAATACTTCATAATAAAAAGGTTTAAAGGTTGAAAAATATTTATTATTTTTGCGTTTTAAGATGAAAAGAAAAACTGTTTCCAGTTGAAAATGTACATTATAATAATCAACTTATTTGACAAATGTAAGATAAAATTAAAGTCATTGAAATAATCATCATTCATCTGGCACATATTGTGTTTAGGGAAAAACGTGGCCTAATGCAACAAGTGAGATGAGTCCTGAAGACTGGACTAAGTTATAAACGAAAGGTCGCAGACAGACAGGTGTAGAGAAAGTCCGTCACTTAAACAGACCCATTACCAATGACTCAACATTTCGGAGAAACAATCTTCAGCAGACGGACCTCCTGGGCATTTCCTCTCTCACTCATATCCTCGTCTTGCACCATTCCAATACAAATTAACGACATTCATCCCACTTCACATAGTTCGTCTACGGTTATTGTTTAATTAAGTTATTCTGGTATCTGCTCACTAGATTACTAAACTTCATTATTCTTTAATGATAATTCGATAACTAATAAGTATTCAATAAATATTTAATATCCGCGTTATATTAGAAAAAATGGAAAATATGTGAATCTTAATGAATATATTGATTTTATGCTCTTTTAAATTAGCCATGATAAAATACTAAAAATACGCATTTCTATGTTTACAATACTCCGCTTTTATAAACACAAAGAGGAATTCTTAGTACCAGGGGCAAGAAACTCTTTGTGAAATTTTGTAAATACTTTTTTTTTTTACTATCATAAATGTGGGCAACATCTAGTTGAATATTGCAAATTTAAATCTTGCCCATGAGCTTGTATGATTTTTATTTGGAAGGAGGTGAATTTGTTCGTGCATCTCTGGGAGGGGACGTTACCTGTCGGTCTCGATCATGTGCGGTGACATGCTCGTTAAAGGTCCCTACTCTACCAAACTTGAGCAAGGTTAAGAACTCCCAATGCAAATCAACCAGATGATGTGCCTCAAACATTACTGAAATAGGTACCAAATGATGAATGAGCAATATTTTCTTCCCCTAAAACAGGAAAACCTTATAAAGTAGTTATTGGAACAAGAGTAAATGGTGCATGAATTCACATATTTCTGAAATATTATTATATTGTAATATGAATACAATAAATCAAAGAAATAACAATAATTAAGACTGTAGTTACTAAACCAATAAGACAATCAGTGACATCAGTAGAGTGAATTGAGGTAGACATCTCCCAGAACTTGATGCAAACCGCACTCAGCTTACCATGTGAATCATCAACCACGTATTAGAACTTTGGAATTCTCAAAAGTTACACAGGAGTCAATGGTTCTTTTTGGAATATAAATATGGCTATTTCAACGAAATGATTCAAAAAACTACATCAGAAATGTTTAACCTCTTCGGTGCTAATAACCCAATCGCTGATACATGCGCAGGCGTATGTAATTTTCCACTTAGTTTCTAAGATAATCAGTCCATGACCTTCATTAAACTGATGATACAAGCACTTTAGCTTGCCATTCTGCTCATTTCAAAACTCTTGTAAACCTCTAGTTATGCAATGTTTAGCTTTGTCTTTCTTTGTCAAACAGACCAATGATTTGACGTATTCACATCACTTCCGGAATTCCTCTATAAATAAATGATTTTGTTTGAAGAATATAGATCTTTGAATAATATTTACAATCTTTGCGGCTGGTATGTTTACTTTATCCACGAAGTTATGATTTTAAAAATTCTTGGAGTATAGAAACTCAATTACAGTTCTACATAATCGTATGTTATGCAAAATAAAACTGATTGGTGATTTAGATGTCCACTAAATCAAGGAACATAGGAAGGTAAACAAAAAATATAGTTTATATTATTAATATGGTAAACCGTCATACCTCGTACGATGATGTTGGAGTCTTTGGAGCTCTTTCGGACATTGTCCATCTTGAAACTAACTCTAGTTAGTTGGTTGCGATTGAAGATGGACAACGTCCCTAAGACTCCAACATCATTGTACTAGGTATGACGGTTTGCCATATTAATAATATATAACCTCAGTGGTAATAATAATATGCATGTATTTAACAAAATATAGGATCCCACCGTTGTTCTGTTTTTGCACTCGCGTGTTTTAATCCACTGAATTATAAAAAATTGTAAAATGTTACATGCTATTTAAACTTTTTCAAATTCAGCTCCTTCATTAATACGTTGCCGGTAGAAATGTCCTTGTTTATAAGTAACAATGGATTCAACATTTTCGATTGAGGCAATTGTTTATGAAGCAAATGACATCATGTAAATTTGCTTCACAAATTATATTTAATTTATATATATTATTTAAACAATTCAGTGACAATCATTAAAAAAAAATATTGGAACTGAAAACTTCAATTTTTGAAAAAATTGGTAAACTGAATTTCAGTTTACTTAAAAACCTTTTCACAGACTAAACTAGGTAGTTACGAGTATGTTCCAGTTACCGAACTTCTGTTTAGACAGAGCAATATCATTCATATGAAACATTTACAATATTAATATAGCCTTATTTAAAATAGTTTTGATGCATAATCTTTGTAGCATAGGTATTATATTAGTCAACCTTAGACCAGAGATGTAATTTTAGGTTATTTTTTAGAAATTACTTTTGTGTTCAGTTTTATTTTTGTTTATTGTTAGTCTCTCTTGGTTCAGATTATTTTGTTTTTTTTTCCTACAAAATTAAAACTTCATTCAAATTATTAAATTAATATGCAGAAATTGTTACTTTTTCTTATTTCACAAATGAAATATTGAGTTATTATTTTCTCCCTAAACAGGTATATTATGCAAAAACTGAATTTTAATCAAAAAATTGCTCCGATTGTTATATGTAAATCGCTCCAGTAATACAATTTGATATTAAATATTTATTTTGATCTGAATCTATTATCTCTTAATTTTAAATGTCCATACTGATTTAAATTGATTCATTATCTTAAACAACTTTAGTAATCTATGCAAATTATTTTCAGTAACTATAATGGAGTCTTTTCATTTGGTTTTAATACGTTATAAATGATAGAAGATTTATCCTTGGAGAACATTGTGAAATTTGGGTCCAGCAAAATGTCGGCAGGATGCACTGAAGAGTAGATTATTATTTCAGCTCGTGGCATTTAGGTGTTTTGAAACCTCGTCCAGCCACGCCCAACTCTTCTTTTTCTGCTCCATATACTTTAAAACAAGATGAACAAGTACTGTTTCAACCTTTTTCTATTCTACTTTATTGACCAGTTGGTAAAATTAGTGTTTTTTTTTTCAGTTGAGATTTAAAGAAATTCTCATTGTTATGCAGGAAAGATTGACTTGGTGTGAATGGATTAGGGTAGACGTCGCCATTAGTCAGGCAAGGCAGACAGCACACTTTAGTGCCTTCTACCAAACATTGTCTCCAGACAACAAACCTATAAATCCACTACACTCCACCTATCTCTTACAATTTTATTAAAAAAAAAAAGAATTATAACATAACTAATATTTTATTTAAGTATCATAAAATTGTCAAAACAGTCCTTTTTAATTATTAGTTATAATGTTACTAATAAATTTAGTTGTTTCTATTTCAGACATTGAAACAAAGTACTAATAATGAATTTATTTCATAGATAAACTTTAGAAAATAATAAAGTTACTCTAACTTGACATTCTTTTATAGCATTATTGTTACTAGGGTATAAACATGATGAGGAAAAACTGGTGTTGGCGATATATGTCAATCATTTATATCATCATCGGGCTAAAAATAAGAATAATGTCCAAGTTGATAATCAATTAGAAATATTTGCAGCCCACATTTCAAAGTGTCTTTGGCTTGATGACTACATGTTACGAATTCACTTTTTTGGTGAATAACCTTAGAATGGTTATAAAATCAAAAATACTTAATTTAGCAATGGTTAAAACTTTTTTACAGTGATAAAAAAGTTACAAATTATATTTGCAAGATAATTATATTAAAAAGTTTAAAAAAATTAAAACAAAAATCATGTTTACAAAACTAGTTTCAACGACCAACGAATATATCCGCGCACTATAGTGCACGTCGTAACTAGCAGTTCCAGACCAGAGGCCCTCTACTGCTTGCTTACTGTGCTACTATAACTTGGAATGTCAGTAATTCATGTCAGATATAAGTTCGTCTGTACAGTAAAGATGTCGTATTCGCGGTCATGTGGTCTTGTTGAGGTCATGGTTTTCAAAGTTTTTAGTCATCGGTTGGAAAAGTAGTCAGATAGTCAGTGGATGAAGTAATTGTTCAGTGAGGTTGAGGAAGGTTGGTGGCAGGATTTAGAGTTTGTACAAGGAGGTTTGGATGAGTAGATAGTTTGTTGTCTTCATTGGTAGTAAGTCGAGTGATGTAACTATCTATGGATTCCATTTTCAAATCATGGTGAATATCAACATTACGGGCGTACCAAGAAGCCCTGACTATAAGGCGGGCACACTTATTTTGAACAATCTGGATACACGCCTTGTTCGCTGGTGCAGCTCTAAACCAGACGGAGCATCCATAAGTCATCGCTGAACGAAGAACCCCCTTATAGACAAGGTCCTTGACCGAATCGGGAGAATTCCTTGATTAGAAAAGAGAATATAGATTGCACATCAAGTAAATTGTTTAATAATAAAAAATTGTTAAAAGAAAAGGTTCATTGGAATGATGATGAGAAATTACGGCACTATCATGTTGTTCTATTGATAATAATAATAATAATCAAAATAATTCGTCTCAAAATAATAATCGTCTCAATTCTGCAAATCATGCACACGTTTATATGCTTGGAATCATTAATCTGATTGCTGTAAAGTTCTTGTAGGTATTACTAGAAGTTCAGTTTGATAGTAAAGTAACTATTCCTGCCTTTGATGTCATACCATCCATGGAATTGTAAACATACATGTTAGAAATTAATTTAAGTATAACGTCAAAGGAAGATGATAATGGGTTTATAACCTTTGTTTTAGGTAACAATGTTCTTATATACCATTATTATAGCTATTACCGTGATATATACAAATATACACGAATTGATTGTATATTTAAAGTCTATTATCATTCCTGCAACCATCAATAAATTATCTTGTATGTAATGTACTTTAAGAATGTACTACATACACACACAAACAAACAAAGAAACAGGTATATTAATTCTGAATAATATTTTATTGGATTTACTCATATCATGTATTTACGTTGGGAACTCAATATTAACACTTTGTCTTGAATGTTGTAATTGCATTACTCTCTATTTCAAATAGAGTTTAAATAAAGGAAAATTGTGCATCTGCAATATCTTGAATGCGTGATTTGCCTTAAAATTAGTAAAATAATATAAAACGACATTTTGCCCTAGAGTGTATAAGTTATGAATCATATAACTAAATAAAAGTGTGGTAAAATATAAAAACGAACTAAACGTAAAAAAGAAAAATGTATGCTTGTTACTTGTTGCAGCCACAGGGTATTTAGTCATTTTAAAGCGGCTGCACTGTGTAATACATAACAGATTGTAGACATAGTAGTCTTTGTCTAGCAACTTAAGTAGCTTATTCCATTTGAATTATATCCAAAGTTTTCATAGCACATTTCCAAAATGCCAAGCTATAAATTAAATTAAAGACATTCATATTGCCTGTTTTCATTTCGCAAACCCAATTGGTTGAGACGTTACACCACCATCGCTTTAAGGGAACGCTTTATTAACTAACATTAAAATTCTATTCGAAAATTTCACAATCGATGACGATAAAACAATATCTTTTATAAGTAACGCTAAATTTTCTCTTGGTGACTAGTTTTTTAAACAGTTTTGATTGAGCAATTTTCAAACTGTGAAAAATAAATTTAAAATTATGCAATTAATGTGTTTATAGAAAAAAAGTTGGTTCTGTTAAACAGTGTATAATATATATATATAGGAAATGAAATATGGTTCAGCGTAACTGAGAACGATATCAAGACAAACTTAAAGACGTGCATCATATGTAAAACTAATATTTATATATTTTGACAATTGGAGTGCTCCTCGTCAGTAAAAGGAGATACATCTCCTATATTTATATATATAAGGCAATGAGAGTTTGATTGGAAGTGGAAGAAACTGACCGCATACCGATTTATCCTTTTAATATTATAAATATATATATATATATATATCATTAAATAACTTGCCAACATTAAGTCTAGTATGTTTCTTACATACATTCTCGAGTTTTCTTATATTATTCCTCCATCTTTACAATATTTTTACAAAGTAAAAAGATTTCCTTGATAATGGTCAGTGTAGACCGGTACGTCGGCCCTGTGTAAATATGGTAAATAGAAATCAAAACAAATCATTCGGTGAGTTAATTTATATGGTACCGGAAAGATGGAGGAATAATATAAGAAAACTCGAGAATGTATGTAAGAAACATACTAGACTTAAAGTTGACTAGTTATTTAATGATATAGGTTTAAAAGAAGGTCTGCTCCCAAAGTATACGAATATATATATATATATATATAAAGATTTTACATAAACACTTGAACAATCAATTTAAAACACGATTAACAATCAATGATCAAACCACAACATGAAAATGGGAAAACAAGACTAAGATCTTTCAACCGTAACAAGCAGTCTTCGTCAGAGTCAAAAACCCAACTGACAGTCAGTTGGGTTTTTGACTCTAACTAAGACCACTTGTTACGATTGAAAGATCTTAGTCTTGTCTTCCCATTTTCATATTGTGGTTTGATTATATATATATATATATATCTGTAAAAGTTGGGATTGGTCCATTTGAATATAACTATTTAAAAAATATGCTAGCTTTTACATATATTTTTGAACTATGTTGAAAATTTCTCTTCTGAAACACCTCTTACATTCGGGGTTTTTTAGTTTTAAAATATGTTCTCCAAAGTTTCACCATCTTCAGGAATTAAAAATTGAATTAGATTTAGTGTACTTAACATAATCAGAATGGAGTTAAACTAAACTAAATTCGTGATATAAATAACTTAAACTATGGTAATGAGTTACATTAAACATGCAGGTAGTTGGTTATAGGAATACATGGAGTTACCATGCAGGGCTTGGGGTTCACAGGTTGTCGGCTTCATGTCATATTACATCTACATGTCACCGGATACTCTAATGAAAGAAACGTTTAGGATCTTTCCTAGGAATAAGAAATGGGAATACAGCCTGACGCCAACAGTCTGAGAATCCTAAGCCATTCGCATGTTATTGAAATCATGAATTGAATTATTTTGTAATTATTTATCATTTATTGTGGACCACACTATTTGAACACTCAGCATCCCTTACTAAGGCGGATGTAACCTGAGGAGGATAAACACCAAGTGTTCGAAGAACAAGCGTTGTCACACACATCTTTTGTGTGGAGACGTAGGGTTTCTTTCCCTTATTCTAATCATAAGGTATTAAGTATATTTTACTAAATTAAAACATCAAAAATAATAAAGCAACTTAAAAAATTTTTAGAGGTCTACGCTCAACTTTACTATAAGCCAAGTTAATATCTAACTCATTGACAACAAATTGATATATTTTATTTTTTAATGTGGCTATAAAAAATATTAAACAATTATATATCATTTGTTTAATTTGTCGTTAGTCATTTTATCAGTAAAAAAGTCTTGAAATCATTGATATATCAATTAAATTGACATATATTAAAATTATTTAACTGAGGGTCTCATAGGACTCCTATACTATACAATGTATTGTATTTTTTTTTTATAGATCGCTAATTTTATGTTCAATTTGTGGCAACATTTGATTGTTCTGTACTGAGCTATGTAACGTTAAAAAAAGATCTTCTGAAATATAAAACCTACCACAACGCCCCTTTTTGTTTAATGTATTTTTAAAATACATTTCAACTCATCTTTACATAATGTGATATTTTTGATATAATTTCATTAAGATCCGTCAAACAGTATGACTTGTATCCACCTCATAAATTTCATTGATCAATCGTTGATTGATCCTTCAGATTAAATCATAAGTCAAAATGTTTCCATCTTATTAAAAAAAAATAATTAAGTTGTTTTAAAAAAACTGATTTTTTTTCTTTTTTATCAGTTACTTCAGTGATAATGTAAAAATTACAAGAATCCAGAATTAGTAGTTTAAGAGAAAAAAAATGTCTAAAAACAGATTTTGGCCAAAAAAGTGACTTTCCCAACATGCAATATTTCATTCAAACAATAACTGACATTCATTTACACCACATATATGACCCATGTCACCCATCTTTGTGCGAAATATGAATGTGATGTAAGAGTATCAAACGATGTGGACTACGGCGTGGCTATAAGCTTTTGGTTATACACTCACACATTCAACCAATCACCAAAAAAACGTCAATTAAGGACTTAGGGAACATCAAAACAAGTAAATCTATCAAAATCTCGAGATCAATTTTTTTTATGATCACTATACTTTACTTATAGTAAAGTAAAGAGCAACAAAAAAATTTTTTTATTTAGTGAATATAACATAATTTTGCTAAACTATTAGGAAAAGACGGCTGTTTGAAGAAACAGTTTTCAGTTGGTTCCTCTGAAAAGAACGACTTAGGCTTGATGCGACTGTCGCGTTAGGAAGACTCTTCAATATGAGGGGTACTTTTGTATGCTGTCCAGAACTTGGTTTTATTGCATCGTAAATAAAATAGCAGGTCTGGTCAGCGTCCTTAATATGAACATGAAAAATATCTTGTTACCCACTAAACTGTAAGCCACTATAAACAATTAGTTACTGCCAAACAATTTGTTGTTGAATATTTTGTTGGCACTTACAAAGAAATTTGCCTTATAAATAGTAAGGGGTTAGGTTCGGTTGCAGTGGCAGTCCCTTAACGGGAACACACGTAGGCCGAGCATTGGCCCTTTATGATACCACACAATGAAGATTGATTCTACAGTGGGAGTCCTACATTTTGGCTAACTCAAGTGTATTTAGAATAGGGATCTGTACCTGACATCGTACAGGCTCAGGACCGACGGTTTAACGTTCTTCTCCGATAGACGACATGCTCAGATTTATTCACCTCCCGCATGAATAAATCGAGGGTCAGGTGGGGATTGAACCCCGGTCCTATCAGTTCAGAGGCGAGTACGTTAACCACTGAGCAAACCTAGACTCCTTATAAATAGTAAGACTGTATTGTATTTATAGCTGGTTAATTCTCTAATCTAAAACTGAAACTTTTAATACAGCATGTTTGGCTTTTAGTTTATGTAGTGAAATATTTAATTAAAATAAAAGATAAAAAAAATTTCGTTTTTATTATGAAACAAAAATATATGGAGTAATGAATACTTCAATATTTTTTTTAAGTGACCTGATTTTTCATTGCTTTTTAAATATGACCTGATGAAAAGTATCATGCGAATGAAATTGTAGCTTTTGTATATCATATGTGAAGACCAATTTTGTTTTAAAATGTGATTTTAACCTCTGATTAAAAAGAGATATACTTAAATAGCTTAACATTTAGTAATGTAAAGATGGATTCAGTTATTTTAATACGTAATAAGATATTTATTAGTACTGAATTTTAATGCTTTGTTATTTATGTTGATAATTTTGATGGATTTAGTTTTAAAATACTATAGACCACATTATATATTGAGACAGTTTTTCAAATAAAATATTAACTTTTAATGTTCAAATGGATTATCCCTTCATTTGGAATATACTTGCAAAAATCCCTCAATTTTAATTTTCTCGTTTTGATGGATTGTACTCTATTATATTTCGTAAGCGTAAGGCAGAGAACGGCAAGGGTTGCTGTGTTGAAAGAACATAGTTAGCATAGGAATTAGTTCATGTAAGGCGATATTGCCTTTGGCCTGGACGATTCTGTGCAACCATTGCAAAGTATTATATATAGCCCAGGGGCGATGTTCTAAATGAATTACAGGCAAACGATGCAGTAATAGTGCTGCGTCCTTTGATTCAACAATATATCTGTTGACTCATCTATCCATAAGATGTGATTCATTGCTCTAGACAACATAGTGTTGCCGCACTCAACCTCAAAATCAATGACTCAGAGAAAATAATAGTCAACGATAGATGAAATAGACTCTTCAGTGCATATTTCAGGATATGAAATAATCAATTATTCACGGAGAGGAGTATTAACATAAGCAAAAACTCGAAAACAATTAGTCACCTGCACTATTGGCTTACAGTAAATCATGCATATCTAAAGATAAATGAATATAATTTGTGAGAACTCCAACTAACAACTTCATGTATGAAGTCTCTACCGGCACGAGAGTTAATTGACGTACAGTCAATCTCAAGATCTCTAATACTATAAAGCAATCATAAATGACAAACTATATATGACCCTCATGGCTTCTGAAAACAAGAAATTGCTTTGATCGTTATCAAAGCCGAGTTATATATATATATGTGTGTATGTGTGTGCGTCGAATAAAATGAAAGGTCTGTTTGGACAATAAACTTATGAACACAAAGAAAAGAACACAGAAAATCACTACAGAACTCACTTCAATATTTCGACTTCTGTCATCATGAAGAATTACTTCATAATTCTTCCTGATGACGGTTTCTGTTGTGATTTTCTGCGTTCTTTTCTTTGTGTTAATATATATATATATATATATATATATTCAACCACAATAAGGAATGGGAAAAAAAGACTAAAATCTTTCAACCTGTCTTGATTTATTACCATATACCATTTAGCCTTCTGACCATTACATGGGAAATCTTTCAACCGTTATAAGCGGTCTTCGTCTGAGTCAAAAACCCGGATTTTTAACTGGGTAACCCAGAATATAACCAATTAAATAAAACGGTTCCGCGAACTAAATAAACTATATTCACAAAAAGAACACACAGAAATGAATCAGAAACTCACTACTATACATCGATGGCCTCCTCGTCAGGAAAATAGAAGTGAATCGCTCCGAAGACTGGCAACGACTTGTCAACTTGTCAACCACTGACAAGGCCATGGAAATATAGTAGTTTCTATTTCTTTTGTATGTGTTCTTTTTGTGAATATAGTTCATTATATATAGGAAGAAAATCTTCTTGTATACATATTTGATTGAGCAGCTTCTGTATTGACAACCTCCTTATGGCTGTTTTCTTCCAGTCTCCTCTCTATTGTACGGTGCTCAAGGGGTAAATCCCAAATCAGTTTCCCAAGGGATATTTAATAAGAGATAGCACTGATCATTGACGAGAACACTATATTGTAAAGGTTAAATAACTAAATCTAAAACTACACTTAACAAACGAGTTTTCGATCCCATAGATCATATTCAGATAAACGAAACTAACGAAACAATTTACAAAGGATTAATAAAAGCAGGATGGATAAAATAGGCAGTACCAAAAGTTATAAAATAATATGTTTTCATGTGAAGTATTCAGTCTGAAGTAATAAAGTAGAATGCGGTTTTCAATGAAAACCACATTTGAGCAAAAATTACATGCCGGAACTTTTTTGTACATATTATTTAAATTATATTTAAATATTATAATTAAAGTCGTTTCATAAAGGCCGTGAAATCCTAGCTGGATTCTGAAACACCTGGCTGGAATGTCGTGTATATAAAGTATATAAAGTGATTTCAGCATTATTAAGTGAAAAAGAAAACAAGTGTAAACAATAATATGAAATTCTAAGCTGGATAAAGCGACTGGCAACTTAGTAACTGTTCGTTGGTTCCTGGTAAAAGAAAAGTAGCCCCACATTTAATTTCATATTGTGATTTAAATTTTGACACTCTTATGAGTATGTAATATACGTAATCTAAATACCAAATTCGTAAATAATGTTTTTGATTTGTTTAAAATTGGATGCGAGGAGATTGTGTGAGAAATAGGCTCGGAAATGATAGCTAAGTGATGGCAGGGTGCAGTAACTTGTTTGATCGGTTGCAATAATGGATGGAACATTTTAGCAAGGCTATTTTTTCCCAAAGTGGGTTGTAAAAAGTTTCATAGAAATTTTTAAGAATAAATATCTCCTTTTCAAGATTGTGTTGACTTTTTGCATATGCTAACAGAAAGCGGAAAAGAAATGGAATTGTTAGGAGAAGAGGGATGTGGAGATGTGCTTTGAGTGGTGACAAAAAGGATATTGAATGTTAAAGAAGAAAGTACACAAATAATGGTGAAGGAAGGGAAAGAAAGATAAGGTATGCCACTTTAAGGAAGGTTTCTCTTATGGTAAAGGAATAGGAACCGTTAAGGTAATATGAATTCCAAGTGGCGATGACCGTTATTGAAGGACAGAGAGATGTGGAGAGACGCGTGCCAGCGCTGGGGAGACGTCACTTAGCGCCTCTTTATTGGGACTTCGCCACTAACACGACTATTCTCTCACAAACATATAACTTGTACAAACTATGAAACCTGCAAGCATTATGCTTTTCTTTTTTAATAAAATTGACAATGTAAAAAAAACTTTTCTGGTTTACCCCGATAACCCAGTAACCTGAATAAAACATGAAATCTCCATCCTTATAGTGATCCCTAAAATGTTATTAGGTAACACCTAATTATGTTAGTATATGCTAATGGTTTTGTAATATTAATAGCAACTAAGGTGATAGAATGTTTAATGCCAAAGAAATTACCAAGAACTGGCTTAAAAATACTTGAACCCAATGGAATAGTTAATATAAGCCGCACTAAGATAGAGGAAAATGAAATGGAAACAAAGGTTAATAATGAATACTTTTGGTGAGGAGGAATATTTAAATTAAAGAACTACAAGGAGAAATTAAATATTTAGTGACAAACAAATCAAAGATGCGAAGAAATAGATGTACACAATCTCCTAATAGAAATACATAATATAACAGACTTGTAAGTGGCTGAAGTTATGAAAGGTTATTGGATTATATTTTGCAATGAGAACGGTATCAGGGAATCCTCTACGAACTAAATCCTCTTCAGCGCCGTCAAGCCTCAACTGACATACACCCTATACTTCTATTCCCAAACAACGAAACCACTGGATGTTCTCCGTGTCATGAAATGTCAGAAAATAATGTTCAATGCTTGACGAAATGTGAGCTAACCTCTTCGACATTTTAATAATTCGCACCATTATAGTAAGTCACTATTACAACTAGATAATCCGATGTTACACATAATGATTTATGATTTATGTAGAGAAAGTCTGTATAGATAAAGAAATCTGTGTCAATAAAACGTATTCACACGCTTTAAAGCTGAAGGCAATATTACCAGTGAATAATGATTTTCACGAATACAGTATCACCTACAAATATAAAGCTCAGACCATTTAAATTAACAAAATGTTTATACATATATTTCAAAATTTTAATATTGTGGTCTAACCGACTTAATAAACCAAAACTACTAAAGACAGAATAAAAACTGACTACGTTTGATAATTTGAACAACGCGTCGTCATAAGGAGTAAAAATGTAGAAAAGATAAGACAGGAGAAATGTCTTTCCTTGCCTCTTATATCATAACTATATATATAAAGATTTCACATAAACACGTGAAATAACAATCTATGATCAAACCACAATATGAAATGGGAAACCAAACTAACATCTTTCAACAGTAAAAAGCGGTCATCGTCAGAGTGACTCTGACGAAGACCGCTTGTTACGGTTGAAAGGTCTTAGTCTTGTTTTCCCATTTCATATTGTGGTTTGATCATTGATTATATATATGTATATATCGACTTCAATATATGTATTCATACATTGAAACTGATTAATTGAATATTTTAATATTTCGAAATCCTTGAACTGGGCATCGCCCATTTTTTTTTTACAAAATATATGCTGTCAGCTGATATTATATTGATGTTAAAGTCTAGAATATAGAAATGATTTTAATTAGGAAAATACGCACATAATTAGATTTTTAAATAAAAAGATCCTTAATTAGCCCTTCAAATCTAGGTCCTGATGCTGTTATCAGAGTATTCTTGTAGGTTACACTACACTCTTTAAATAAATAAGTTAAGTGTGACTCTGACTCATGACTCTGGCGGTCATGAGGTGCTCAGATTTCTCCGTTGATTCTGGTCAAAGCTCGAGGAACACCAAGGCTCCATAAGGTCTTCCACTTCACATTGACCTTAAGCATTTCCTAGTAAACAGCTGTTGCCATGTGTGTAAAATTCTTTTACTAATGTGTGCCTACATTTATCTGTCATTATTTCCTCATTATTAAAGCAGTAGTTTCAATTGCTTAATCATTTCATTAAGATATTTTTTTCAGTATACAACATCAAAAAGTAATTTTCATTAAAATTCACATTTCTTTTCTCCAGTATTTTTTTTATAACTACAAAATGGTACATTTAATTCTTAAGTATACACGCCTATGCACAAATTGAGAACAAAAGTCTGCGTACAATGTTTTTAGGAGCCTTGGTCCTCCTCAAACACTGACCAGAATGAATGCGTTCAATAGAAGACCAGATCTCCCCCGTGTTAATCAACCCCGTTAGCCTTAAAATTGTAAGTTATTAAATAAATTATTTTAGTTCCAAGAAACACTCATAACGGTTTTTTTTACAAGTGCCGACAAATATAAAAACAGAATATACTGTCACAAAATTTTAAATAAATTATAATATTTAGTAATGGAAAGTAGATAAATTGTCTTGAATTAGTATAATTCTACCCTCCGATATGCCAATTATCTAAACGCCATCTTGAAAACTGCATTATCTCTTGTAAACTATAACTCATTGAAATGATGTTAGAGAATAATTAATTATTGAATATAGATAAAAACAATTTTTAACTTATAATTAATGCTTTTTATGATAAATTTTAACCTTTTTAAAACAAACATGACTTCATACACACGTATAGGCAGACTTACTGGTTTGATCTAACATTATCTTTTGCACCATATACACACACTATATATAATTATATAACATTGAAAACACACACTTACAGTCTCTAATTTTTGGTTGAACCGTCCTCAGGAGAGATAAGAGAGGGAAACCAAGCGCACTGGTACAGAGACGGTTGGAAACCTGTATAGCCCACTCGAGACCAATGACTTCTTTTCATTTGAATTAAATGTATGGTGAAACAGAAATCGAATCAAAATAACACGAAATAAAGTGTTAAGTTATTAATAGTAAAATATTAAAAAAAAATTTACTTTACGTATTTTTTACTTTTCACTTTATATTCTTATTATGTTAAATTGCGACGGAATAAGTAGCATATTTGTTGGTTTCGTAAATTAAGTTTTTATCTGGTTGAAGTGTTGGCTTCCTGGATCCGGTTAAAGACATGCATGTGGTCTACCAGTGATTAATGGCGGAGACACTATTAAGGTCAGCAGGGGGCCACTGGGACTAAGGCCGGGTAGGTGGAGTCCGGCAAACGGAAGTCACCGCAAATATCAAGGTCCCTCCACTGTCCTCTTAATTGACAACCCTGCTGCCAATCAACTAAATCTCACACCGTCATCAAATAACACCACTTTATTTCTTGGCCGACTTTTGGAATGTCATTTTGTATCGCTCATCAAAGGTGTTTTACTGGTTTTATTTGTCAATCAGAAATCTTTATTGTCCTTTTCTTTTTTACAACTCTTCGGAACCAGTAGAGAAGCAGAAGACGAAGCAAGCTTTTTAACTGGTTATGTCAACCATTCACTATATTCTTTCTCATTTATATCTCTAAAATGAGACAAGTTTTTCATATTTTACTAAAGTTTCTTTTAATATGAATTGAAAACGATTTATCAATTTATGAGCACAGGAAAAAATACAACTTTCCAAACTGCAAAATAATTTCATTATAAAAAAAAAACAAGAAATTGATTAAATAGAAACTGGAACTAATAAACATTCCAACAGAATTATGGACTCAAAACTAAGTACATGGAATCCTGTAGTCAATTTTAAAATGATGAGGAAAAATGATTAGAAATCGGTATCTCATTTTATCAAAAGATAAGCAACGGATCTGGAACATTAGAAACATGGCTGAAGCCACCAACTCCATTTTGACAAGGAAGTAAGAATTGCTCGGCAAGAATAAAAATTGCGACTTATAGTTTCTTTAAGCTGTATTATACTTCCCAGATTTCAGAGAACAGTTGATCGGTCTCAGAATTCATTGTAGAATATGATAGTGGACTATTAAATTTTAGAAGGAAGGAAGGTTACTGAAATTTTATTTTCATGAGATCGAACATGCTGTTCCATAAAATAAACTTTAATCTATGTACCGTTTCACAAAAATTGTCGTTTGCATTGAATACAAGTTTGTTGAATTTGATATGTCAGTAATGCGCATAAATTATGAAAACGTTTATTATTTAAATGTTTTCATACACTTTGTTTAATTGAGGATGTGAATATGTTATGCTCCTCATGGATAATTTATTATTCTCATTCGCTGATAAGTTTCAACAAAAATAAACCTCTATTATCTACTCTAAAACTTTTTTCTTCATGATTTATCATTCATAAATATGGTTTCTATATCAAATGTTCAAATCATTAAAAATGGCGCTCATTTAAACTTTGCCATGGGCACCATTTCGCGTAGACACGTCACCGGGAAAGATTTACTCACATAAAAAAATATTTCTATTGATTATATTCACAACAAACTGGAACAATCAGAAAAAGGAAAAGAAATATAACAAAATAGCCAACGGGATGTTATATATAAGAAAGATCTTTTCCTTGTGGCTAAACGATTAAAGTCAATTTCTGTACTATATACATCACTTTGATAAAATAATTGCTACACTTTTTCAATCAAATGATTCTTACAATAATTGTTTCCCATTGTTTTAACTGTGAATAATAATTACTGACTTCCTAGATAAATGTGATATTTTTTCCCTAATTCCATCTGGAAAAATAATAAATAACCTAAACAAAGAAAACCTGCTTGGTTTTTATTAGATTTTGTAAATAAATTAATGATGAGTTTTGTTAATAATCAACAATCACAAGGAATAGGTACACCTTTTTAGTGAAAGTATCAATAATATTTCGTCAAGACCAAATAGGCCATTTTATTAAAAGCATTTGGTCTTTTTATGAGAAATAACGAAAGAATTCTTTCGTAACAGCATTGACAAAGGAATATGTCAGTGGACGTATGAATTGTTACTGTCAAAGCAAGGATCAAGTCACGCAGAGCCGATCAGGTTCTATTGGGCCACTTGAGACCTCTCCTGCCGAAGGACCCTAGTCGCTGGACAAATATTGGCTTCCCAGACCCTATTTCTACACACGTGCTTCAAAGACTGCTTCTGTCTTCAACAGACCCTCTTCAACTTTTCCCTATTCAGTTCGGCAATAACATTACTATATATATTTACTAATTTGCAATAATCAAATTATTATCAATTCCGCCCATTTATAAACAATAGGTTTAATTTAAAAAAAGTTTTTCAGGTAATTTTATTTCAGTTATATACAAATAATAAATGGAATATATCTTATATATATATATATTCTATTGAAACAAATACCAATTTCCAGTTTTACACATTTTTTAATTATTTTTTCTACATTTCTCACGTAGGACTTCCATAAATTTGGAACAAGATACTCTAGTTCACCAAACTTTTACTTTCCGACTTTATTTTTATAACCAACATGTTTCGGTCTCTTTCAACCATTTTTAAAGGACTTTATAACAAAACAAGTTTCTTAACGTACAATAAAACACAACAATATCTAAAATTGTTGTGAAACTGGAAATTGGCATTTGTTTGAATAGAACATGTATTTTTGAATGCCTGCTCCCCAAATATACAGATATATATATATATATATATATATATATATATATATATATACTTTTTTATGAAAATATGATCCAAAATGGACAAATAAAGAAATCTTTTTCTTTATCTACATTGAACGTTATATAAATAAAATCAGAAACAGTGAACAATCAATCAATGAATTCACTATTATGAAATGAAAATGTGAAAAAGTTCTAATATATGTCAAGAACTCTTTAGTTGTTTCATTAGTAAACTAACCTTTTCAAAAAAGTTGTCTTGAAAAGTTTTTACCATATTTTCTATACAATGGGATTTTTTTATATAAATGCATTAATCACTATACTATCATTCTCATTTTATTCACTATAAAATCGGAAATACATTCCTACATTCCAAACTGGACATATACAAGTTCGAAATCGAACAAGAGTAATTCACGGAGTAAAGAAAGACGCGAACTCAAATTTTTGGAAAATGTGTTTTCAGGAGAAACAAATGAGGAGACCAAACAACCATTGGGTAATCTGTCATTGCTTTTTCATCGTGCTTGGTCTGGCTCTCTTTTTTTCTCCTGAAGAGAGATTTTTCAAAAAGGTTTTCTTATTTTTTCAGTAATACGTCTGAAATCAAATTCTGTTATAGATTACTGTCTTAAAACCTTAAGACAATTAAAACATTAAGACCCATAATTTATTTTTAAATAATATTTAATACTGGAGTGGTCTACACATACACATAGAGTATTAATCACCGCAGTGTTATTATCATAAATCAAATTAATGAAAAAAATGGTTGAATTTTAAACTCTTTCTGTCATGGTTATCAAATAATTTGTTTCATTCTCAGTTTCCTTCGCAAGCCACAATTAAAGGAACTAGATGTTATAAAATCAACTAGAGTTTCGTTAATTTGAATTGACTTGTAAAGTGACCTACTAACAATTATCTGTCTTGTTAAGTCCAAAACATTAAACTGTTTTTATATCCATTTAAGCGGTTCTGTTTAAATGCAATAAATGCTGAAAAAGTAATAATTCACAGTAGAGGAAACACGCTCGTAAAAGGTTAAACCATTCACTTTTAATGCTACTGTCGAAGTTAAACCGTTAATAAAAATAATGGCGTAAAGTGAAACTGATTCTGTTCAGTAATACTAGCCAGGAGAGATTTACGACCAAAGGTTTTTTGTTGGTCTTTGAAAAAGGGTCTGCTAGGAGATTGAAAGAATGTCCTTGTTCGTCGGTATAAGAAATAGAGGAAGTTGCTAGTACCGACATGTCCCTTTTCAACTCTACTACTCAATAATATAAATAAATATCAAATTGAAAATGAGTTTTTATAATTGATAACAGTTAGCAACTTAAAAAAATATATAATAGAAGTAGAACAGATGGGCCTATTAATAATTTTTTATAACGTAGTAAATATAAATCTTTAACATGGTAAGAACAGTTTAAAAAACTCGGTACTGCGAAATCTTTTCAAAATCAAATATTTTGGTTATAATATATGTTCATAACCATGCAAAATATGAAATGCTATGAAAGATTTTACAAAATACTCTAAAAATTAAATGATTTCAAATGTATTCTAGCTTCTGAAATAGATCTATTTTTCAAAATTTTTTTATGGTTCTTCTTCCTGTTTCAAATGTCAACACTTTTTTAGCTTATGTTTCTATAAGTTAAATATTTCAGAGCAAATAATCATTACTATGTAGTAATACATTAGTATTACAATGTAATAGATATAAAGCTAACGCTCCGAGCTGCTTAAGGTTATATTAACCTTAACTCCCTTGAATTAGTTTAATTCACTAGGTTCTGTGACGAAAGGTAAACTCAAAATGACATGAGATATTATTGAGTTCAAAAAAATAAATTCAGTGTGTGTTGGGTTTCCGTAATTGTTCTTAATTTTCAGTGTATAATCCTGATCATATTGAATATTTTATCGACAATAGTCATTATATATAATAAATATCTATATATATATACCATAATATGGTATATGGTATGGTATGGTATGGTGTATGGTATATCCCAAACCATAATATGGAATGGGAAGAAAAGACTAAGATCTTTCAACCGTAACAAGTGGTCTTTGTCAGAGTCAAAATCCAACTGATCGTGGTTTGATTATTCTTACTTCCCGTGATTATTGAAATCTTGTTATCGATATATATATATATATATATATGTATGTATAAGTGTATATAGTATATATATATTATGTAGTATATCTTCCTTAAGACATGTTTAATTAAAATTAACCGTAGTTTCAACATTCACGATCTTCTGACTGAGCGAGTCGAAGCTACGAACCAATTTTTCTATTAGGTGTTAATTGAAATAAGAGTTAGTCAAGTGATATATTTCACAAAACAAAAAAAGCTTAAAGTAGATGAAGAAACATAGAGAAATTAAAAAGACACCTATCTCCAACCGTCTCTGCACCGTTGGTGCACGGTTGGTCTCTCTCTCTTATCTCTTCTGCCCAAGGTTTAAACCAACAATTAGAGACTGTAAGTATGTGTTCTTATTTCTCTATGTTTCTTAATTTACATCGAACTTTTTGTCCGTTTCGGACATTTTCATCGATAATATATATATAATTGGAATTTGCAGCAGCATCACTGACTATTTTAGTATTGGTAAAAATCGACGATTATTCAAATCGTCGATAAAATAAATAATGGGTTTTATTGTTTGTCAAGAGTATGCAGAGGCAATGGGAGACATTTGTTGAGTTGTTGTGTTTGCTTGCAGAGTGGAGAATTCGAGGCTTACTTGGTGGGTGCAGGGCCCTGGGATAAGTCGACGAGGAGGGAGTCTGCTGCCCAAATAGACGACTTGTTTCAGCCTCAGACCTTTAAGTCAGACGATGACGTCTTCCTTAAGCCAGCCCTCTGGGAGGACATAACCTCCTCCATCCAGAAGCTTGATCCTGAGAATGCAGAGATGCTTGCTCCACTGACCCATATCAAGCTCGAGTTGCCTGATGAACAGGTAAATCACTATCTGCCTCTTTATCTTTTAACTCACTCCTTTGTTATCTTAGAAACAAACAACACTAATTATTAAACTTCTTTATCTTCAAAGACTGTATAAACATTAAATACCATTCACCCCACAGATTAATTTTCCAGGGACCTCTATCTGAGACATTTTCTTTCCCATTCGAACATTTAACTTTCTCAACTCATCTTGCAGACCTGTTTTGATCTATTGCCGTGTACCTGGATTTTTTCAAATCATACCACAGACATCTTGCAGACCATCTAACCCAGTGGTGGCAAGACTTGGACACCAGTGTGTCAAAATTTCGTTTCTTAAATATTTTTTTCTTCTTAGTGTGTCACCTCTGAATATGTAAATAAAAAAAATATAATTTTGGGTAAAATAAATCTATATATATATAAAGTTTGTGTATGTGTTTGTTTGTTTGTTCATCTATTTTCCGTGAATATATAGCCTTGAAATGATTGTAATTATTATAATCTTTACTTTTGTTGTGATTGAATTTGTTGTAGCTGTATTACATAATAACAAATTGTATTAAGAGGTCAGGGTAGCCCAGTGGCTTGCGTGCTCGCTTCGACTTTTTACAATATTATTTAATAATATTTGTTATTAGAGGGTCAGGATAGCCTATAATATATAATAAACTATTGCATTAGAGCTTAAAAATGATAATTTTAGGAACAAACTTGAATACAACTGTCAAATAAAATACAAATGCGCTAAGGTAATATTATATTATAGACACATTTCTTTCGTTAATGTTATTTTATGTTGGGTAAATAAATTGAATATTTCTAATTACAAGTTTTGTTTGTTTTAAATATATTTGATTGTGTATGTAAGTTGAATTGATGTTTTATTTATTTATGTCAAAAAATAAATAATTTTTATTTTGCTAAATATACTTAAGAGTTATATATCTTGAATCGTGATAAGAATACTATATCAAAAGCTTGGACCATATAATAATCTGTTTCTGTGCCTTAATAACAAGAAACAACAATTAAAATTATCCCTGTCAATCATGTTCAGTGAATTTATTTCAATAACTATTGTTATAATTTCTGAGTGACACAAAGAGTCACGGGTAGTCTAGTATAAATATAAGTCTAATTGAATTTACTGCTTTAATATAAGTAAAATATACGTATTTAAATACAAAAATTACTTTTTTGATTATGGGCAAGATAAAAATTGCATTATAATTGGTTAATTCATATGGAGGAGGAGGGGTAAAGTAAAAAAAAAAAATCTAGAAATACTGTCAAGTTTTGTTTTGTTTTTGGATTAATTTTTGCTTGGATGTCAACAAAAATACCCTCGCGAATCACCCCTGACATGTGTCATAGTTTTGCCATAACGGATCTAACCAATTAACACCTTTGAAGTGTTCCATTTCTTATAATTTTATAAATTTTTTCCTGGAGCATTCCGAACATAATTTAACTTATTAAATTAATCTTAATTTAATTATTTATAATTAAGCTAGTGATACATTTTATAATTGATTTTTATTAAAAACTATCTTTAAAAATAAATAAATGATATATTCCTGCTAAAGATAACGCATACTATTCCGTTTTATCCAGTAACTGCTCTGAATCCATAAGTAACTGGTTGTGGACCATGTCCACTGTCATGCATATTCCTGACAACGAACATGTTGTGGGAACTAGTTACACAAGCCTTCAAAGCAGTTTCTGTTGTAGACAAATGTGATGCAAAATAACAAATTAAAAACATGTATTTTAATCAATAATTGTCAATGGCATAATAAATCTTTTCTTTTAATATACATACCTTTATTAATCTTATTATTGTTTTATATTGATGAGTGTAGCTATATTGAAGCTTATAACACATTTCAGTTGACAATATAAAAAAATCCGTATTCATACATTAGTATGTATGAATAACTGTATAACTGTACAAAGGAAAAATATTTATAACACCGGAAAATTTTTCATTAAATATAAATTTTCAAACCTTTAATACTAAATATTAATGTACCAAATATAATTGACAGTTAGTAGGAGTTACTAACTTAACTTTTAACTGCACAATTATAAAAAAATGATAGCTATCTAATAAAAAATATGAAAGTGTTAAGGATTTTTAAATGATGAGGAAGTGATATGAAAGACATTTACCTTTGTTTTCTTATTTAATGGGGCATTGAAAAAATAATCAAAGATTTGTGTCTTTATTGATATCATTAAAGTTTTTTTAATTATCAATCTACTAATAATATTTAGATTCATATTCTAAACTGAATTAAAATGAAAAGAAATTATATATAATTGTTACCAAGCTATTAAACCTAATTCCATTTTAATTTTCAAAACAACCTTTTTCTAATCAATTTATATATCCTTTCGTAAGTAATAAAATGCACAAGTCGCCCTGATGCAATCATTGACACGACTGTGTAATTTTAGAACCTACAATACGATAAGTCATGCATTTCATTTGTCTTTCACCGACTTTTACTGCAGTTATTAACTTGCTAAGTTTATGGCGTCGATTGTTTACAACTAAAGTGGAATTTATTTGTTGTGAAAGAGATATTTATTAAGAGACTTTCATGCTCTATAAAATATAGGTCCAGCATTATTATAATTAGTAAGGTAGCCATATTTTAGAGTGATCTATTTGAATTAAGATGAATATAGTATTTATGCAAGTTTGGGCTGATAAGCTGTATAAATTTCTTACATGAATGGGAGTTTTCTAAATGACAGTTTAATCATGATTGAGGGGTGTTGTGACGAAGGGTAGATACATTATCTTAAACATGGATCGTGTTAGGGCGAAGCGTAGGAGTAAGGCAAGGTTAGCTTTCTAGGCTCTTTCACAGAATATACAATTGTGCGGGTACTGTTTTAAATTTAACATAAGTAAAAAGCCTACTACAAACATATGTTCCCTTCTAGATACACTTTCACAAAAACGTGTATTGAAAAACATTAGAGGATATCTGCAGAGGTCTCACGCAGATCTTTCTGTGGAGTACACATCAAGGATATGGCTTTGCAGACAGCCAACCACTTTGTGTCAATGTTTGAACTGTCTATGTCGTAACCCTGCTTTATATTTATGAACACTTGCAAACACATTTGATTGGGTTTCTGCAATACGAAAGGCAAAAACGTGGAGTACATTTGCTTTAATTGTACTCAGTCAATATTCTCTGGTGAAAAGACAAGGACTGAGCTTTCTATTTGCAAAGAAATAATAAAGAAGGTAAATGTCAGCCCCGTAATTCCAAGGTTTACTAAGAACAAGAGGTTCTTGACTACACCTGAAGTTTGCCCCAAGAAAAAGGAGAACATTAAAAATTTAGAATTCCTAAAGCAATTGATATATAAAATAATAATTGGCAAATATAGTAAGTAAACCTAGCATTTTATTCAAAGGGTTAAAATATATTTTACTCTGACAAAAAAACATAATTACAGTACTGTGAAAGTTTAAAATTAAGTATTAGAATTATACTATACAACTGAATTGATTTGAATTGATTTTTTTAATGGTAGATGTTGATTGTAATATATAATATATATATATATATTTATATATATATATATATATATATATATATATATATAAATTAAATTCACAGAAAGAACACACATAACAGAGATAAAAAATACACTACTATATTTCATCTCCCTTGTCATCAGTTAGAAAGAGCGTCATCAATTGCTCCGAAGACAAGTGACGACTTCACAGATGAATACCTTCGGAGCGACTCACCTCTTTTTACCTGATGGCAGAGTAGTTGCAATATAGTAGAGAGTTTTTGTGATTCCTTTAAACGTATGGCTTTTTTTGTGCATTTAATATAAATATATATATATATATATATATATATATATATATATATATATTAATGATCAAACCATATGGTTTGATGACCACAATATGGTGGTAGTGCTCGTAGTGTTGGAAAACCAAGCATACCTCTAAGAAAGAATCTCTTAACAACATGCAAAGTCAAAGATTACTAATTGGCTAATGTTATAAGTTAAATGCAATATTGTTTTAAACTAATAGAAGCTGCTGCCTTTTATGAATCATATGTGTCGATCCAGCTGTAACGGACTACTAGAGAAATAGTTAATAAATACTGCCCGATGTTTCTTAATAACATCTTAACTAAACTAGCAAAAGCAATGTGATATAAATTTGTCATTCACGACGGCAGAATTAGCATGATATAGAAACATAAATCAAATAGTTATAAAGGAGAGTTAATTAAGGTATTGATCATCTCTTTCACACAGATTATATTATTAAATCATTGTTCAACTACAGCTTGTAACTCTTTTATCTGTAAGCTTGCTGAAGAATTTTTGTTTCTTGCAGATACTGAAATATAAAATAGCTTACCTTTATTGTTAAGAAGTCATTATAAAAGTGACGCTAAATCCTTGCTATTAAACTCTTTTGAGAATCCCATAGGGTTTCTTTTCCTCTATATGAGCCTTTTTTTTTGACAAATAAAAAATTTACTTAAATAATAGGCTGAATGCAAGTCTAGTAAACTTATTAATACGAGTATAAAACAAGAATGAAATCATTAATTCATTAAAAAAATTGTTTTAGTTTTCTAATTTTTGAAATATTTTTCCATGAACAATTTTTAAATAATATTCTTAAATTACAAAAATCGTAATTCTTTTAAAATAGTTGGTTAGTTTGCTTTTTTAGGATTGTTTGCATGGTTTAATCCTTTTAATTAACAGTTAAGGTATTTGTTAACTACATTTGAAGACCAAGGAGAGGGTTTAGTTTTGCTCTGATTAACGAATTAACAATAAGAAACCGATTCCAGTCATTAGTTGAAAGTCCAAGAACAAACCCCGTTTTATTTAATGTTTCAGTTGACCTTTCATGATAAGTCCTCTTATGAAATGTTGGTCAATAATGCGAATGTTTACCTGCAATAAGATTTCTATACTATCTTTAGCAAGTTTGTTGTGATTCAATAATTATTAAGATAAAACCATCTAGAGGAAATAGCCTTTTAAAGTTATAAAATGGTATAAAAAAAGTTTATGATGTGGAATATTATCAGTGTACCATACCATAAGTCTTATATTGCTTCATGTTTTTTCCAATATTATATTTTTCCAAATATTAGATTTTTCCTGTCGACTTTATTTTTAAAGTATCAAGATTAGACACTTTGCATCTTTCACCATATTAAGACCAAATCTGTGGCCTATGTTGTGGTTTGGCGGCTATTTTATTAAGGGTGAGCCCCATTACATGTGGTTTCACATTTGGGTACTGAATTGCACCTTACACAAGTTTATAGCCCTGGGAACTTCCCTAAATACCGGCCATCTCACAGGTTCAGAACGATTGCTATACCAACCATTTAGTTAGATGCCGGTCAAAATGATCCATTTACTACTTGAGGAAAGCTAGCGCTATTGCTAGATTTAGAATCTAGACAACCATAAAAGCCACCAACTACTAAACCAGGATTTAAAATGTGATAACGTTTGACATGACCTTCATTTAACCCACAAAAATAAAAAAAACACTTTTCAGAAATTAAATTTAATTTTAAAAACAAAGAACCTATTATACAAACTTTTATCAAAAATAACTAGTAGAATAACAATTGTCAATAATAATAATTGTCACTTTGAAAATTTTTAATTTTTATAAAATAAATAAAAAAAATCAGGCATAAGTAACACCAAAAGGACGCGCAAAAAACATCCCACCATTTCTTACCTGGAGCATTCGTAAAACGGTAGGCGTCGAGTTAAGTACTTTGCTGCATTATTATATACTAAAGCAGAATTATGTCATCTTTTCTGTCAGTTTTATCGATTGGAATCAAATTAATTTATTATTTACAGTGTACTCCTCTCCGTCTTTTGATTAATACCTGAATCAACTCAACAAAGAGCTTTTTAAAAGTTCAAAAGTTCATCTATTCTTATTTTATAATAGTATAGCAATCTATTTAAACGTTAACGTTTTAACGTTAAGGACTATTTTTAAAGAAAAGCATGTGACTAAAAGACAGATCCACGGTGATTTAATCAAATTTATGAACATATTTATATTAAAGTGTAAAAGGTACTCTGAAGTACAAATAATTTCAGACAAAGTACCCTCTAAAAAAGGGTAACATTTGTACCAAGTTTGTGGTTCTCCTTCAGGTGTAACTGTAATTGTAACTTAAATCTTGATTTTACAACTATTTCGATTTTTGTGATACTCTACTTTGTCACACACTATCTCTCTAGTCTCACTCTCTCTCTCTCTCTCTCTTTAACACACACACACACACACACACACACACACACACACACACACACACACACACACACACACACACACACACACACACACACACACACACACACACACACACACTACCACTAACAGACCAATTGTGATACTTACTCTATTGGACTTATAATTGGCCAAGCGTTTATTACGATTAAAAACATTATATAAAAATTGACCAGAACGCTATACTTTAATATCTAAATGAAAGTAAAAGGCACTAAGCAATGTTTAATTTTAGACCATGGAAGAAAATTAATGTTCAGGAAATTATGATTTAATTATTACTACTTAATGAGTGAAATTTTGAATTTCTAATCATATATAGAGTGATTTCAATGCCATGTAAAACATTGATACTGAATCCTATTAAATATAATTTATTAAGCAGAGTGCATTATATAAACTGATTATCTGGTCAGGAGTAGAAAGTGACTGCGTTATTTTGCAAATGATTCTCGTGTCAAGCAGACGATTATTAAGCACAGCACCACACAAATCTTTTAGATATGTAGAGCACAATCTTGCTTCAGAACGGGTTCTGCTCTCTACTTTATTAAACGCCTGAGAACAATTATAGATGAAAGGAGATCTTTATCATGATTTGATAATGAAAATGACACGATTTAAGGCTCAACAAATTAAAATTTCCGAACCGCTTAAGACATGTATATGATGCCAATTATAATCTCCAAACCACAATTCTTTGAAGTAATTTACATTATTTTTAAGGTAAGTGGAACTGAAATTAATTACTGTATGCAACCCTGATGACTTAAATTAATTGCTTGCACAACCTTGAGTCATTTCATTTGCTCCAAACTTGTATTGACTGAGAAATACAATGAAATATGTACTATCTTTCTTCTCAAGTATTCAATTGATTCTTTATGTTTTCTATAAAATGTTGATGTAGTAAATTATTTTCTCAATATTTTATGGTTTAAAAGCGTATTTTGGTCATATTTCTACTTATTTATATATTCAAATTTTATTTATTTTAAAAAATGTTATATTTTGATCATAGTCTAAAATTTGAATTTCAAAAGAATTAAACGTTAAAATAAACATTAATGACGAAATTTACTAATAATGTGCACTTTAAAGTTGTTTCTGTTGTAATGAGCTGTTTAATGCTGGAAATGTGTAACTGAACCTACTATGAATAATTGCAAGGACAATGCTAGTTCGATTGGAAGATGGCATTAATATTCACTCAAGAGTTCCACTATAGGACTACGTGACAAAAATATAGACGCTGCTTCTAAACATCTACTTCGTATCTTTCGAAAGCTAAATCAATGAAAGACATTTGAGAAAACAATTGTAAGCTACTGGAGAAGCTTCTGAGAAGTACTTCATTATTACATAGATTATGCAATGAACGCTGATTCGATTAGCCATGTGCAATCTGTTTGTATTTGGTAAAGTATATAGTCAACTGATGGAATTTATTGTAATAAATAATGTTTGAAAGAAAACTTTATTGAATTTGAAATATTTGTCTACTTGTTAATATGCTTTATGAAATTTTAGTAGCTTCTTTGTGACCCGCAGAAAGTCAATCTGTAGAGTCATGCAGTTCGGTGAGCAGAGGTTGGCCTTCTACTCACGTATTCCTTTCAGCGTTGTAGAAACTTTCTGCCTGACGTATTCTTGGATCCCCTTGCAATACTGCTATTTCCTCTCACGGTATTGTAAATAAATTCACTCCGTCTGCATCACACAGAACATCTATTGTTTTTCTTGTAATTAAAACAATTTTTTAGTACGAATACCTTATCAGATAACTGGAATTCACGTAAATGTTAAATTTATCTTGTGAATATATTGAGTTAGATTTCATATACAAACATAGTTGGCGATTAAAATGAAAATATATTTGTGTGTGTGTGTGTTTGTTTGTTTGTGTTTGTTTGTGTGTGTGTGTGTGTGTGTGTGTGTGTGTGTGTGTGTGTGTGTGTGTGTGTGTGTGTGTGTGTGTGTGTGTGTGAGTGAGTGAGTGTGTGTGTGTGTGTGTGTGTGTGAGTGTTTGTGAGTGTGTTTTCAGTGTGTAACAGTGAGTGTGAGTGTTTGTGTTTGTGTGTGTGTTTATTTGTGTGTGTGTGTGTGTGTGTGTGTGTGTGTGTGTGTGTGTGTGTGTGCGTTGAGATTTAATAACGAAGCAAAACACAAAAAAAATTACCAAGATTGATCACTTGTCATCAAGAGATGAAACGATCTACTTAGAAAAGCAGAAACTACGTCTTAAAGTATCTCATTTCTCTCATGACAACAACTGGAGAAATATAGTTAAGTGGGTTCTCGTCGACCTGTTATCTCTCTGATTAATTTATTAGTCTAGTGGACCTAATCATTTATGTAAACACTCAGGCACGCACACGCACACACAAGTACATATATTAATTATAACGAAAGCAACACAAGCATAGACACTAACATAACTCAATGCTATATTTCAACAATCGACGTCATCAAAAGGCTGATTGCCGAAACATAGAAGTGAGATGTCGCTGTTTCTAGCTTAGTGTTTCTTTTGTTATAATTTTTCTAAAGCACTGTCGACTGTTTAATTTTTCAGTATATATATATATATATATATATATCAATGATCAAACCACAGTAAGAAATGAAAAAAATGAACCGTAACAAGCAGTCTTCGTCAGAGTCAAAAACCCAACTGATCAAGACCGCTGGTCCGGTTGAAAGATTTTAGTTCACCCCTCTCCTCCTCCATTTCTTATTGTAGTTTGATCATTGGTTGTTATTTCAGGTGTTTATTCTGAAATCTTGTGTTATATATATGCATATTTATTAAAAATCAAATTAAGGATTGCTAGCAGAGAAGACTGCAGGAAAATATGCACTTCTATATTTTATGGTTTACCAACACACTATCATGTATTGACCTGTTGCACCGTTTTCTTGGTTAGTAACCTAACAATTGTGTACAAAAATTACTATTCAGTTTAGTTAGTTGAGAAACTTTAATGAAAATTGATAATTGTTCTTCATAAATTGATAAATTTGTATTCTTTTTATTCCTTCTAAAGTATAAGTACATGTTGTTTTGAACTGTTTTAGTAATACTTTAAACAACGGATCCGTTATGGTGAAACTCACTTCTGTTTCACTCTGTTTGCTACCTATGAATAATAGTATAGTTTAAATACCTTGTTGTTCCGACATCTCAAAGCTTATCTATATTGATTAATTATTAATTCAACTTCTTTACTTAAACCCCCCTCTCACCTAATTTTTTACAAAGATTAGTAATTCACTTACTTTGAATCTTGTAATTCCAATAATTTTTTGATCATGGTTAAATTATACTCCACGGTTCTGATTCCAGGAAATATCTTATATTACTGACTGGATTTTTCCTCCCCTCCCTAGATGTATTTTAAACTGTTTCGCATTAAGTTGAATTATCAGTAACTTCACTTGTATGGTCAATAGTAACTGGGGTATACACATATACCTAAGACATCAGGTTTACATACAACCAAAATTTGAAATATAATAATCTTATACTTTTTTACGTAAGTGACATCGAGTCATCATAATTTTCTGGGAAATACAAACTCTTATTTACATGTACATTTAATATGTAATTAAGTTTAATTTCTACGTAACTCTGTTCATTAAGCTATAAATTATTCAATAATGCTAATGGACATGAACCTCATGAATATAGAAAGGCATTGCAGTTTTAATAATTTATCTTTCATTATAGAAGTAATTAATAACTAAGGAATTTATCATTTGTTTACCTTTCAAAATAAATTAAAAATATGTTATCAATTTTTCATTATATTAGTTTAAAATAATTTATTAGTTTAATTTAAGCAAAAAAAAACTTACAACGTTTGTTCGATTTGGTCAAGGCAAACACGGCTTGATTTTTGGTTGTTTTTTCTTTTTTTTTTTTTTTTTTTTTTTGATAAATTAAATAAAAACATGTCAAGGAAATGAAAGAATTTAATATGGTATGGACATAACTAAATATAAAATGAAAATAAAGCCAATGAGCTGATGCGAATGAGTATAAATGAACTAAAAGGGAATAATTAAAAACTGATAACAGAACCATAGTTGCATGTCATTCAAAGTATTGATTTGATTTTCTATTTTTGCTTTTTATTTTATGTACATAATTTTGCATATTTGTTAGCCTCACTTTGTTGCTAGCGATATGTAGTACTTTAATGAACACTTGAGGGGTTTATATGAGGAGTTGGCACGATCTGAGCTAAGCACATTGCAAGTACTAACGATCTCTAAGGCAACATTAAGCATGCAGCACCCTCTTCGCCTAGACAATGAGACGTGCCAATGGTATTTATTACAACTCAACTGAGATACAATTCTACTGATTACACTCCAATTCACATTTAACTTTACATTAAGTTTTCTACATTTTTTTCTCCAAAATACAATCAAACCTGCCTTTATATATACCAGAGAAGGAAGAATTCAATTTTAATTTACTGAACCATTGCTACAGAGTTTAAAATAATGTAATAAAATAACAAGTTTAATAAAAATAAATAGTAACATAAAAAAATTATTTATAATTTATTATAGCCCTTATATGAAAAAATTACGTAAACTTTCTAAAAAAAAAATAAAAACTTTTTTGTGGTATTAAGTTAACAACATTAGAGGACAGAAATCTACCTAAAAAACTTTATTTCTTAATATATTAATAACTTAAATTAGCATTGAAAAAGTTAATTTGTCCAAAATATAATAATAAACGAATGCATAAATCAGTGGAATATTGAAAAGTGACTCTAATGTCTCAATGAATGTCAATAGTAGCTAAAGGTGTTATTGATAGACCTTACACTTTGTTTTCTTCTTTAGTACTAAATCTCTAAAAGTTTACAATAGTCTATTTGAAAAGTCATTCCTTACTATCACAGCTGCTGCTGAATCTGTGTGTTACTTAATCTTTATATGAATATTTCAAAAATTTATCTCTAACTTCTTATTGTATTTAAGGAGGATTTTATACGTAGAAGTTACTGTGATATATTTTAACAGATTTTAGTATTTTAAACCTTTCAAAAAGATGTAATTTTATTATATTTACATGTTTGGGGTAAAGGTTTTAGTATTTTTTTTTAATTATTATTTTGATTCTAACGTAGTGCAATCACTTATTATGTGGTATTTACTCATTGTAGGGTAAAAAGTAAATGAAATGTCTCCACATATAAAAATTTAATGGTACAAACAACCCGTTTCGAGCACGTAGTGTTCTTCCTCAGGCATTAACTAAAATTACAATGACACCAGAGAGTTATCTATAGTATACAGTAAATATAGTACAAAATAAAAATAAAATAAAATAAGAAGAGAATACGAACCTAAAGTTGAGTGTCGGTGGCACAAAAGACTGGGAATAGGATGGACGTGGGTGGGTATGGAGTACATCTGTTTCATATTAGAAGGCAGGTAAATTTCATTGTTATTCTTTTTTTTATCCTAAAGGTTAGGCTGAGCCTTTACATTTGCTCTGGGACTGAGTGTAGGAAACATATTGAAAATATATCACAGAGAACTATAACGAAATATAAACAAATGTATTTCTATAAACGAATACATTTCTCCGTATTCCTATATTTGTTTATATTTCGTTATAGTTCTCTGTGTTATATTTTTAATATGTTTCCTACACTTAGTCTTAGAACAAATTTAAAGGCTCAGCCTAACCTTTAGGATAAAAAAAAGAATAACAATGAAGTGTACCTGCCTCCTAATATGAAACAGATGTACCCCATACCCTCAGCCACGTCCATCCTATTCCCAGTCAGTTGTACCACAGACACTCACCCTTAGGTTCGTATTCTCTTCTTATTTTATTTTCTTTTTATTTTGTACTATATTTACTGTATACTATAGATAACTCTCTGGTGTCATTGTCTTTTTTAGTTAATGCCTGAGGAAGAACACTACTTGTTCAAAACGCGTTATTTATACCATTAAATGTTTATATGTGGAGACCATTTCATTAACTTTTTACCGTACAATTATTATTTTAAATCAATATCTCAGTTTGTACCATTGGCTGATAATTTTTCTTAAGAAAATTTGAATTTTAAATTTTTGGTTTGCCTTAATTAACTTTTAAAAGTCATCCAAAACCAAATTTAGCCAGAAACCAAGCTCAATGAAATAATAGTTGTCTAATAATTATAAATGTTGAAATTATAGCTTTTTTTTTTATTATAAGAAGACACTGAGGTTTAAACGCCGCATGTAACCCTAAAAATCAATGCATACGTATGAAAATTGGTCTTACTTGTACTATGTCATAAAAAGTAAAAGTTTTCATGAGTGGTTGATAAGCATTGTAACTGCTCGTATGCTAGGTCATAACATTTGGATTTCATTAATAAGTACAGAACGAATATCTCCTTGATTGCACTACTACTACTAGCACTCGCCCACCCTTGGCAGTGGTGACACACAGTCCACTAGAGACAGGATTATTTGAACATCGGGTCTTTTTCTGTGTCTGATCGAGATCCGTCCAGGTCTTGGTATCGTCTGCATCCTTTACTTCTCAAAGAGTTAAAGAGTGATGTATTTTGAAAGTACATTTTGATCGTATATTAGTAGAATAGGAAATGGAATATTCTATAGAAATATGTAGAAGTTATAAGAGAACGAGATTTTGCCTCTTCTTTTTATTTCATTAAATTATGTTTCATTGAGGTTGCAAAGGAGGGCTGTGATTTCCATTAGTTCACTGTCCTCCTCGCAGGAAGTAAATTAAAGGTAGTTGAGATATGTGTGGGATGTGTTTGATAGAATTCGGCGACGTGCGCAGAGAAGAGTTGGAGTGGATGCCGAGGAAGGTTCGCTTCGCCGTTGACGCCACCCACCAGTGACCCCGGATCGCCAGCAGGTCTAGCCCGAAGAACACCCCCGCCCCCCTACCACCTCCCGAGGACGCACCACACCAGGTTCAACAGGAGGAACAATCCCGAGCTTGAGAAGCGGCGGATACACCATTGCAACTTTCTCGGTAATTTATTTTCTGTAACACTACACAACCCAATTTATATCGTTCTAAAAAAGTGTCATGTAGCTGAAAAAAAGTGTTTAGCTATTCATTTTGTTAGTGTCTTCATAAATCAATGGAAAGTAAACGTAAACGCTCAGGTTCCATTGAAAAGCTTCAGCTAAACAGCAACACATGCGCTAATAATGTTATTGCTGCAAAGCTTTCATTGGCACCAATACTGCACTGACATTTAAACAGAAAGTTAAAATTCTAAAGTTGTGCAACACCCTGCCACATGTAGCGTTTACTCATTTTAGGGTAAAATGAAATAACAGTCCCTACATAGAATGGCTTTATAGAAACCTTGCGTTTCTAACCCCCGAGTGTTTTATTAGAATTCTAATTTTATATAACTAAATTGCTTTTATAAAACATTTAAATGTAAAAACTTTCATTTAATTATTTAACTTTTCAAAACCACTAAGTCTTACTTTTCAGTATACCTTACAATTACTGTGATAAATAAATACTAAACTTGAACAATAACTATATATCAATAGTATTAACTCTTTTTCTTCTTCTAGTAATTTGGTTGAGGTTAATATTTGGAATCACCTTTTAGCCAACGTTTCGTCTTTCAATTTCAAATTGGATTCCAAATTTTAACCCTGACCAAATTCCGAGAAAAGAAAACGTGTTTACTAGTAATTGTAGTCAAGAAAGCAATACCTTATTAATAGTATTGTTATGATCATCCTTTTATTGCAAAAAAAACATTAAATAAATTAAATCCAACTTTGTTTTATGATAATTCATAAATGGTATTAAGAAGTTGATAAAAATAAAACAAATAAAAACAATTTTAATTATGATAATATAACCTGTAGGAAATATTTTTGAAGATCACGAGTTTAAACGCTCGAAAACTTTGAAAACTTCAAGAGATTATTCTTAAAGCATATTTAAAGTGACCTAATTTATTTAAATTTATACTTTATAGTAAGTCGTTTAAAGAACTTTTTTTTAAACATCAATATCAGATAATGGTTTAAAGACGGAAGCATACCTGTGAATGTAGGCCTCCGACTACATTTTTAAGATTCAAAGAGATTGTTACTATTCATCAGTTGCTTAAATGCTATTCCTGTAAAGGAATTTACTAAATCATCGGTTATCACATTACATAAATTACATATCTTCTGGTCTAAGGATATGCGAAAAACACTTCTCTAACTGCATGGACCAAAACTCAAACGATAATAATTTGTTAGAAATTTTAATAATATTTGTGAGATATTTAAAACTCATAAATTAAGCTAAAGATGTTCCTCTTCTAATAGAGGTTATTAATAACTGGAACACGTATACATTTAAATGAAAGCAGGTAGCTAACAAGAAATTTATACTACTTGCTAAATGGAAGCGGCATTCGAATCAATGTCCCTTATCGATGCAGCGATCTGAAATGTATTACTGGAACCAGTCCGGGTGGACTAATTTGAGTGCGATTCTCTTGATAGTATCTGAATGCCGTCCTCGAAACATCCTCTAAGTGGCACTTGTGTCTCTCCTCCCTCCTCCTAGAGCTGTGAATCACCCAACCACCTGACCATCCTAAGTAAACGGCTTCCAGCCGTATTACCTTCCACCTGCTTAATGTAAATATCCAAATAACTCACATTCTACACTAATATATCTTTAAGGTTAACAAAAGAAAGAAAGTTAATAAATACGTTATTCTGTGATAAATATTCATCTATCACCTCTGAAAAATAAATACTGTTTTGATTGACCAATATACTACTTGCATCGTAATATAAACTGCATATAACTGTAATATAACTGCATATAAACTGTAATATAAACAATATAAACTGCATCGTAATTTTCACATTGAGTTGAATATACGAGTATAATATTAATAAAAAGGAATTTATTAATTGGTGATTTGGTCTTCAAAAAAATATTTGAATTTTAACTTTTTTTAACTTTGTAAACAATGTTTATGTTAATACCTTTGAATACCTTACTAAGTTGCTCTGATAACTCTTTTTGTAAGTTAGCGACCTATGTTGCGTTCGATTAATGTTAGCTGGGGTAGGATTATGTTCAGGGGTATTAGTCTGTTTCAATATTCTTTCTTTACGTAATTGAGCATTTTTTTTAATTTAACTTTCTTGATAATTATTACATCTCAAAATAAGTTTTAATAAATTTATATTTTTTGGATCAAACTTTGTAGCACATAAGTTAGACGCCATGTGTTTTAATGCTAACGTGGTATTTATTTCATGTTTCAATAGGTGATGGGATTAAAAATTAAGATATCGGTTAGTTTCTGGGCTTTCCTCCACCTGAAATGATCCCATCCTGATTCCTAAAAATCATAGTATCTGGAATGGTAAGCAATTATCTTTTTCTGTTTCTATAGTCAATTTTAATTTTGAATTAAAAGAATTAAAACATTTTAGCAGTGTTTTTTGTGAATCACAGGGAATGGTTAAGAAAATGTCATCAACATATTTATATAAAAATGGGATACTAAAAGGTATTTTATTTATTACCACATCAAGGAGACGATTCGTCACTATACCTGCGAATATGGGGGCGCATGGACTACCCATTGCAACACGCATCCATGATTTGGTAGTGGTCACCACCATAAGAGAAATAAATAACCTTCTCAAGTACATATTTAAGTGTATTTAAGAATTCATCTTTACTTAATTTGGTATAATCTGCAATTTTACCCCATGAATCATAAGTATATACTCTATAAGGTCTAACGGGATATTAGTAAATAACGAACCTACATCTAGTGAAACTAAACGGTATCCATCCGGTATTATTTTAGCTTTGATAGAACTTTTACATTCAAATGAATTTTTGATATTATATTTATCCGTGTGGATAGAACCTCGATAAAAAAATAGTGTAAAAATATATTATTATAATTATTGAAATATAATATATTTCTATAGATTAAATGCTAGCCATAATTTACTACATATATACAAACAATTAATGTTACCTTCAATTGAGAGGTTTTGAACTTTTCTTAGATCCATTAATATAAATTAAAAATCTCAATGAAAAACTATCACTAAAAGATAAATGTAATTTCAGCTACATATCATTGACATTTTAAAACTTACAAACTATTTAAATTCTCCATAGAATACAGTCCCTGTATTTCACTTCATCGCAACAATTCAATGCCGTTCATTATGTACGTATTTACAATCATACAATCAAATCTAACCTATAAATTATCGTAGATCTCCATTCTCTAATACTGCATTTTGAATTTGCCACTATTATCTCTTTAGCCATACTGATTCAACAAATTAAAGATTATTCATACCTAAAGCTAATAATAAAGGCAAATTTCTCTGAAAAGACACTGAACAAACAATCTTGACGTATGCACGAGTTAAATAACCAAGTGTACGATAATGGTTTAACATATCGTCATATAATAAAAAAAAAGTTGAAGTAGTCTTAACTAAACTTTATTTCAAGTAAACTTATTAACAAACTCATAAACTAACTCATTTTAATTTAGCTGATTCAAAATATGGCACTGTTATTATCACAGATGTATTAGGAACATTATTATTAAGATGTTGCAACACGTACCAGGAAGGATGTAGGTTTTTATAATAATTCATGCATTTCGTCATTACTACAGAGGTTACTATTATTAATTATAGAAATATAATATACCGTCTTACCTTGAGAGGTACAGCAGCTGTGTACGAGGTAAGACGGTATATTATATTTCTAATTTTATAATAATATTAATGTATTCCTGCTAATGTGTACAAAACTATATACGAATCATTATGAAGATTTATTAAGAGAATCGTGGTATACCTTAAAATAAAGCTTAGTATCTTTAACTCCATTCTTTCATTAGCATATTTTCAAAATTTACGATCTAATTGAAATTTTTTTAGGCACTATGATTAATAATTAATAGTTCATATTTTTATAAGATTGTAGTGGCATAATCAAAGGTTTGTCTGGAGAATTTTAACCCATTTGAATATACTGGTCAAATGATTTATCTGTTTCAATTTACAATTACTGTTAATTATAAAGTGTTACAATAGTGTTGAACAAAAGTCAAACAACAGTCTCGGGTGATCTTTTAATAGTTGTCTTTATAGTTTTATTACTTAGCTTTTCACTGGATGATTTTTTCGCATTTTTACAGGCCCAGAATACATTACGTTATATAGCATACCATTATTGTAATTACCTAAACTTTGAATTAGCAATCCTACCTCATATTTAATTGAAAGGAGCTAATAGTTTATAGATTATCGTATTACACTTCAATAACAAAGGATTCTTTATATTTTTTATTTCGTTACGATTCTCGGTGCTACAACCTTCTGAGTTTATTTAAAAGAATTAAATAAATAAACACTAACATATATATACAAAGACATTAAAAAGAAAATTGAGGTAATAAGAGAGGTCGTAACGAATAAATTGTAAGTAGGTTGTGACAACATAAATTATGAAACTGGGAAAACCTCCAAGTCAACTGCTCTTCTGCTGCTATACTTATGATTAAGTACAAAGTAATTTAAATAATAATTTTCTTTGGAGTATCATTAACCTTGATAATTAAGGGGAATTCTCACAACTAAACATGAGGAAAATATTCTCGAGTAGAAGGGGAAAGACTACTGAAATAGCCAATTATTACCCCTGAGTCAGAAACATCCCGATGACTGATCCGCAAAAATACTATAGTTTTTATTTTTAATGTCGTTTAGATGTCAGTTTTTATTTATCGTTGGCACATCAAAATTTGGTCTTATGTGAAAGCTAGAAAATAATTGTTTTATTATTTTGCTAAGTAATTATTCTTGATAAATAAATTTATGCTTCACTGTATATATTTATACAAATATTTTTAAAGAGGATAGCAGCAAGCTTCCTTAAGTCGTATCTTATTAAAATGTACCAATACATTTCTAATAATGACCTATAAACTTGGTTGTTCTAGTTTACTCACTGTTTTCCATGCATAGCTATTAAGTGTAAAAATATATTGTACGCTGGACGTTACAACACTTTTTGAAATATTTTTAATATTTAATATCAACTATAACACATTTTTTATAATATACTACCACAGATCCATATGTTTTCATAAACAATTTTCAAACTTGATTAATTTTTTTCAGTTGTTGTTAGCTACAGTATAAATGCCTAGTTAAATATTAAACCAGCTTCTGTTTATAAGTTCACATTAGATTGTTTACTGTCGGAATTTTTAAAATTTAGAGTAATGTTGATTCCATGATATTGAAAATAATATGGATGGAGAATGTTTGAGGTAAGGGGCTTCTAGATTTGCGACCTGCCCACTTCACTTTCACTGGGGGTTTTGCCTATTCAGCCTAAAGCTTAAGATGAATAAGTAATCTGAAGGCGTAAGGCAATGTTGTCTATGGAGTGGCCGGATGAGGCTGAAATGAGAAGCTGACTATGCGATGGCTATCTGGTGAAAGGGCGCCTTGTCTCGGGCCGGAAACAGTTCTGGCGACACATTAGGGCCCCTACCTGTGCGCCCTTTGTCACACTCGCCCTCAATCAACCTCCACCGCTTTCATTAACTCCCTCTGACCTGTCTTTTTCACTCTGTCCTCCCCATTATTTACGCTACTCACGCTAGGTGACTTACAGGTTGGAAATCTACTCCGAGTCATTCAATGTTGTCAACCCCTCCACAGACTATTATGTAGTATCCCCCCCCCTCCTCTTAACCACCAGTTTCACATTTCACTCCTTCTCCCAGTTCAATGTCGTTCTATCTTGTATATTATTACCATTTTTCTCTACTTTTACCAAGTACGAATCTTTATGATGAATACAATGTGCAAAATCTACTATGCAAGTTTTTCTTTGATGCCTTGCTTAGTTAACTGACCTTGTAAATATAAAGTTTTTACATATACGTTATCTGCACACTCAGACACAAACAAAAACATATACACAAGTATAAAGATTTTTTAATATGACAAATCAATAAAGCTTACTTCTAAACTACAGTAAAACATTCAGAACTAGGACAAAGATCAACGCAATACTGATGAGCGCTATTATTTGGCTAAAAGATCTTATACAGAAATGTATACATCAACAACGAAACCACAGTAAAAAATGCAGATATGTGACTAACATTTAAACAACTTCAACTGAAACAACAGTTCTTTGTGAAATCTCAATCAGAGATGAATCTGAAGGTGAATAAATCTGAGCACGTCGTCCCTCAGAGAAGGACGTTAAACCGTCGGTCCCGAGCCTGTACGATGTCAGGTACTCGTTAAAGACCCTTACTATAAATACACTTGAGTTAGGCAAAATTTAGGACTCCCTTTGTAGAATCAATCTTCATTGTGTGGTATCACAAAGGTGCAATTCTTGACCTACGTGTGGTCCTTGTGGGACTGCCACTGCAACCCAACCCAACCTTTATCAGATGTTTAAAATCTTTAACTGTATTGCATATTTATTATAATGTGACATATTTACAGGTATAATAATTGATTTAATAAATCGTACTATTTAATCAAGCATTATGAATGGATAATGCATTATTCAAAATTATTTTTCTCCGTTAACTAAAACATTTTGTCACATTATGAGGAAAGGGTACTTTCTCTTATACAGTAAAAGTACCATCTTCGACATATTTGTTTAACAAAGCAATTTTATCCTTGTAAGGAGTAAGCTATCGCTTTTAAAGGTCATGTTGTATGGGTGGAGGCATGTAGAGACCAGGTTGCTGAGCAGCTGGCGAATAGGCACGTGTGGTGGGATATCCCACTGGAGCAGATCTGACGCCTTCTTGACTATTAGCTTCATCATTGACCTGTTAACAGCTGACCTTACATGTCTCTTAACATATTCAAGTCATTTTTGGTTGTCAATTTTATAATCTAGTTATCAGTTTGATTTCGCTTCTCTTGTACAGCTAATACATAAAATCAATTTGACTTTAACAGGTCTTTTTAAAATTAATATAGACTCTATAGAGTTATTGGCTTCATTCAGGGTGATTACAAACCTTGGTTTACCAATTTTTTGCCATAACACAACTTTTTCTTTTATCGTATCTGTAAAAAATTGAACTGATTCTCTCAGAACTGATCCAATACTGACAGATGGATCATTGTTTTATAGGATTACTTCAGCACATAATAACTTTAAGTCGATGTTTTATTCAAAATAAAGAAATGAGTTACATATGTCGCAGAAGTCTCCAATGTGGGATGACGTATTTAAGGAGAGAGTAAATCTTTTATGCAAAGAAAATTTAAAATTTGAGTTGTTTGACATCGATTTGACTCTGAGAGAGAGACTGATACCTCAGCTATTTCTAAGTGTTAATGGGGCATTGTGTACTTCTCTGTCATGCTGACTAGGGTCTTCTGCAGTGTAGGTGAAGAGTTAGGTAATGTTGGTAGAGTAATGGTAGTCATTCCATTGTAGGTAGTCATTCCATTGTATTTTCAAGGTAAGGCTTCACAAGTTAGTCTTTTACATGTTTATTGATACCCAAGGTGACTCTTCTTCACGAAGAAAACGTCATTTCCAGGGTGCTCACTAAGCATATATAAATTATTCTCATGGAAGTTATATGCAGTATGTGCATTCTGTTGCTGTATGTGTGTGTATGTGTGTGTGAATGTGTGTGTGTGTGTGTGTGTGTGTGTGTGTGTGTGTGTGTTGTGTGTGTGTGTGTGTGTGTGTGTGTGTGTGTGTGTGTGTGTGTGTGTGTGTGTGTGTGTGTGTGTGTGTATGTGTGTGTGTGTTTATGTTTGAGTGTGTTTATGACTAAACATTTTTTAAAATGTAATCCACCATAAAAAGTTCATATCAAATTGAAACCTTTTGAAAATTTTATAAACTAAAAATTGTTATAGTTTTATGTTGGTCAAAAATAATGCTTCTTCTTATTTTACCATAGGTAAAATACATTAATCATTATGAACATGTCAAATTCACATGATCTAAATGTCAAATTGGCTTCCTGAAATTATTCCAAAATAAATCAATCTTCAACATGCAAATCCAGTAGACCTTACTAGAAGTCCATTAATACTAAAAATGTTTAAAGTTGATTTAAAAATTAATTTTTCAAAACAGTGATATTAATAATAATCTCCGACATCACTTTATTTTATCCAGATATAATACCATATATAATCGTCACTTTCCATAAAAATTGAGTAACTTCAAAACTATATTTAATTAAGATATGGAATTTAACTGTTTCATATGTCAAATTGTACGAATATCTTATAACATTATGAAATAAAAACTCAATATTGAAAAGTTGAAGTCCTATGACGAAATTATTTTACACAAGTGTATTTCATATTCAGTTCTTGTCGGAGATCTTACCAAATGCCATTTTATGTAATGTATGTCACCTCAAGAAGTATTACTCTAACTGTGAAGTTTATTAAAAACATAGAGGTAAAAAAGTCTATTTTCTCTCCAAGATCTAAATAGAAGGAATTTTTTTTTGCATGCTAATTTAACTGAAGTAAATGAATAATTAATGTTTTATATTTCTGATTACAGTTGGTTGTAGTACTAGTAGTTGCTTATTATACTTTTTACTTATTCTATGACATGTTAATTTATCTTTAACATTAAATAAGGTTATGCAAGTTTTATTTACAACAAGCTATTTTATATCTGATTCAGAAATAATCTAGTTAAAAAAAAAGAATGGAAACGTTTTAAAAACTTCCAGACATGATTAAAATTTCACTTTCGTGACAACCAGCTACTTCAAAGATTGAAGACTTTTTGTTATTTGTCTTTCATCATTGTGGTGATTTTTGAACTGAGGCCTGGTCCCGGGTAATGGGCACTTCCCTTCGAGGGGGACCACCGAATCCTCATGGATAGTATGGTAGCCCTAAAACTAGGTAGGAATCAGCCACCTGTAATTTGACGCCTTGTCTTCGTATATAGTGATTTTTTTTATAGTACATACACTATTTATTTGGCATCATGAAGAAGACTTGGTTCTCTTCATGATACAATATTTCTCACTAAAATACATATGGACGCAAGTTTTATACAGTAGTTATTGCCCTTATAATTTGAATCATTTTTAGTGCAAATATATTTTTATATGAATGATTTAAATATTAATAATTAATTTTTTTTCAGGATGCAATAAAGTTTACACTAAAAGTTCACACCTCAAAGCTCACCAAAGGATACATACAGGTAAGGACACATTCTAATTTCGTTTTCAATGTTATTAACACAGTTTTGATTAAGATTTCTTGGTTGATTTAATATTTGAATACAAATTTTAACAATAGAAATAGTTTCTAAATTGAATCGAATAAAATACTGCAATAAAAGAAATATATATATATTGCTGATCTATTAGGTTTTTCAATTTCATTGTTATAAGCCGACCTTTAGTGCTGTCAATTAGTATCAAGCGTATTCTACAGAACACACATTTGCCAAGGGTAAGTAACCTGCGCCAGGGGAAACTCTCAGGGTCAGGATCAGTTCACAAGCTCCAGATTACAGCTTTGTGCAACTAAAATACCAACAGTTTCATGGAGGTGCAACATTAATATGGCAACAATACTGTAACTAACAACCTTATCCGGCTTTGCCCAGCTGACAAATAAGACCAATTAAATTGGCAGCTTTTTACTTAAATAACTGTATACTTGTTTTGTTATGTTTGTGTTACAAAGTACCTATGCCGAATTCAAAAGTATCAGAATTTTTTATTTTTTTTTAAAAAAAATGATACGATACATTCTAGTAGAAAAATTTACTACATTGTTATTCTCATTGATTTAGAAGAGAACAATATTTGCCAATTATTATTAATCCAGTTATGCGGCTCGCCCACACATTCACAAATGAGGCAAATTATAAATCATCCAATCAGAAATGAGTCAAACACTCCGCTCTAGAACTGCACTAAGCCAAATGCCTGTCTTTGTGGACGTTGGAAACAAATACTGTTAACCAATTTACTGTTTAATTTTGAAACTGAATAACGTGCTTAGTGAGAATAAATGGCTGTTCCACTGACAGTTGAATGTCAATAAATGGCTGTTCCACTGACAGTTGAATGTCAATAAATGGCTGCTCCACTGACAGTTGAATGTCAATAAATGGCTGTTCCACTGACAGTTGAATGTCAATAAATGATAAACATCAATTTTACTCTTTTATATTTTTTGAAAGTTTGGAGATCTGGGATGACTATTCAAAAAAATTTTCAAATTTTTTAGAGGAAAAAATTGTAAAAGGACCACGTGTTTTTTACAATTTCATTAAAATAATTACGCGGTATGTGGCTCTATGTTTTTCAATTCCTCTATGCCCAGTACTTTTAATTGCCTTTCTTCAAAGCATAGTTTCTAAACTGTAAACAGGCACAAGTAGTGGCATGAGTGCTGAATGCGCTTGTAATCTGATGAATGAAAGTCTGGTATATATTATCGTGATTTGCACAATCTGCAGGACCAAAGACGAACCACTCAGACCCATCGGGTAGCGAACTTATAATGGAGACAAATTTATTACAGATGAATTATAACTTTCAAATTCTACTCAAGGAAACGTATAGATGTAAGTTTTGTAATAAGTATTATTTCCTAAAATATTTATAAAATTTTACTATAAACATTCTTGGAAATGTTATTTTTCGTCCCTTTATTTATTTTATTAAATACTGCATTTTAAACTTACAATTTTTTCAAACAAAATAAAATTGTTTATCCATTAATTGTTAATATGAACAATATATTCTCCAGTAGTCATATTTTTACAGAAATAGCTGCCTCACTTCGTATGCAGGCAGAGTGTATTATTTTAATAATGTAGCTAATAACGTCTAAGGTATTAAGAATAACATTATGTTGGTCTTCAGAACTGAAAAAATATATGTTTCGCCCTTAATTTATTTATTTATTTCAGTAATTAAAACATTATTTACTTTTAAATTCTTTGAAATGATACTGCAATGCACGGCTGTGATTGTTACCTATGACTTATGAAACCTCAGACATGTAACCAGTGATTACTGAAACCATAGCCCTGTTACCTGTAACTTCCATAGTAGACAAAAATAAAATATATAGGCGATATACTGGGCAATAACACTTGACAGCAGAACTGATAAAACCCAGTGAGAGAGAGGGAGAGAGAAATAATTGACATTTATTTGCATTTGGAATGTCTTCCTGGAGGTCACAAATGAATGCCATTTCTAAGACCATTAACACACTGACATCCATTCCAGCACAATAAACAAAGTAACAGCCGTCTAAATATCTAATCCATTCCTGTTTCTATTTGTATACAAAATAATTCACTTAGTATTTTAAGTGTTTCTAATATCATCATATATAAGCCGTACTACTATATACTATTATGAATTTGTATTATATATATATCAATGATCAAACCACAATAAGGAAATGGGAAAACGAAACTTAGATCTTTCAACCGTAGCAAGCGGCCTTCGTCAGAGTCAAAAACCCAACTGAAACACTAGATGCAGAGAACATCTGGTGAGGGGTTGAGAAGAGTGGGAGTGAAGAGGGGTATTTTAAAAGGGTGAAAGCGCAGGAAAGGACTAATATCCAGAAAGGGATGTTTGGGAAAACAAAGGAGTACAGTAAGAAAGAGTAAAAAACTATCCGCTTGCATATAAAAAATGAAAATTATCATATTGATTGGACAGGAGCTAAATTTATTACCTATGAAAAATCAATGTCGTTAAGAAATATTATTGAATCGTCTCTAATTAAATTTAGTAGATCAAATATTATAAACACTAGTAACGGTCTCTTCAAACTTGATACTTTCGTTACGAGGGCAATAGCCTCTTTTAAGAGGGTTGACAGCTAGCGATAAAAAATTAATATTATAGTATATTAATTTTACTATAAACTGGAAACAAACTATGTTACGGTGAATTCTTGATTTTAGAATCATGTTATTTTATTGTTAGTTTGTGTGTGTTTTGTTTATATTTTCTTTGCTTTTTTTCCCATGAAAAATGTTACTGTGTGAGGATGAGTCAATTAAATGAAGAAAAATTTGAATTTACGAAACTCTCATAATATTAGTAATGTTAAGATTATAATTATCTTAACATTACATGATATAATGAGATAATGATATCCACAGGATATCATTATCTTTGAATATATTATAGATAATGATACAATCTTTTTTAACAAGACTATTCGAATCTTTTCTTTCTGTTAGGCAGAATGTAAAAACAATGATACAACAGCAGAAATATATAAAGAAAAAAAATTAAATATTCATTTGTCCTTCAGATTTGAAATTATTGAAAAAAATGTAATTTAATTTCTGATAACTACTTTTTTCTTCGTCTGAATGGAGTCATAAACAAAGACAGTATAACTCCTTCTAGCTGTGCACACATTCTGATGTGAACTAATCACAAAAATTCATTTAAAAATCGATTAGCGTAGTTTTCATATTGATAATGAAGCGGCTTCATTTATCAAATGGCACACGATAAATGAAAGAGATTAATCACTAAAGAAAACATAATATTAATCATTAGTTGTTTATTCTTCTCATATGCGTATTAATGAGGACCTGATTTGGCACTTGGCATTTAATAGTAAAATGAGGTGCTGTGCGTTCTAATTTCTCACATGATAGTTTCTGGACCGTTAAGTCTCTTCTTTAAATGTAAAGTAGGGACTTGTTCTTCAATTATTACAATTAACAAGCAACTCAAATATCGCCTTCCATGTATTAAGTCTACATTTTTGTAAAAAGGCTTCGTAGTAGCATATCAAGCCTTTTAATGAGTAATAAAAAAAATCTGGAGTCCAATACATCCAACTTTAGAATCAGAAAAAACATTTTTACTTTTTTATTGAAGAAAATACCTCTTGGTTGTTTTAAAAATTGAAAAGTATATCAGTAATTAGCCAGTTTTGTATATTCAAATCAAATTCCAAGCCGGATTTTCAGTTAATTTAAAATTTTTTTAAGTGTAAGCTTGAAAGTTACTTGAAGCTTTTATCAAGAGTGCAGCATATAGATTTTGTTCACAACACTAATAATACGAACATTACCTACACTATCAGCATCTACAGTTCCTGAATTCGCAACATTAACTGGATTGCATATTCTAATATACATAGGTCATAAAAGTATTCCTTGCCATTTATAATGTGATCAGTACGTCCACAGTCAGCCAAAAATACCAGTTATTATTGATTGACTCTCCCATTATGGAATGAACGCATTCACTATTTGTAAGGAAATCAAGAGCTTACTGGTTAACATCGAGTGAGTTAACTCTGTAGTCCCATTGCAATGGTTGCTTGCTACCAGTTCTTTTCTGCAGCATCATTTTTGAGTAATGTTGTAGTGATCTCCCCTAGGTGATCCACGAAATCTAGTGCTTCGTGAATTTCTCTTCCTCCATATCAACTTATGGTTTGTAATTTTGGTTCATGTTGTCTGTAATTCTTATGATGAGGTTGAAATGTCGCCCCCGATGCTATCTATAAGTAGACCCTCGTTAAGAAGTGTATTTGTACTGTGGTTTACATTGCAGTCAGCGCAAATATCCTGTCCTCCACCACATCCAGAGCACTCCTTTTTGGAGTCAGCATGGTCACAACATTAGATTCAGTCGTATGATTGTATGTGAGTTGATTGAAGTAGCCTCATCTTGGTTCACATACACAATCACATATAACACATACACGTTGATATAAAATGTTTGTAATTGTTTGGCTGTCAATATTTTCATCATTAGCATATTCACAGTTATTTTTTTCAATTTGGTCTTTCAATTGTATTACTATATTCTAAACGCTGTAACATATAGAATAATTAAATTGTTTTTGTACGTATAACCGTATGCATAACAATAAAAAATTATTGCTGCGGCATATACTCGTAAATGCTTAATGTACGTTTTTGTATGTGCATTTATTCAAACTTATTACACATGTTAAATGTATTTAAACAATTCAATATAACGTTATTATTTAATGTTAAAATAACCTTCAGATTTGAAGTGTATTTTTACTTGAAATTGCCGATTCTGCCAATTTGAATGCCTTTGTAATTTTCAAATTTCTAAATTGTTTGACTCTTCCATTTTAAATCGCGACCAATAAAAAATTGTAAGATAGGAAAAATAATTTGAGGTCAAGTCACTTCGACACATGAGTGCATTTCCTTGTCTAAATTTACTCTACTTGTACTAAATTTTTAATACTATTGCAAATCTCTTCTGGGTCCATAACCTATTATAATTGAATGAACTGACATAGCATAAAGAACATATTAATTAATATAGAATTAACAATACAATCAAGCTACGCAACACAATCATAACCTTGGCTACTATAATCAGTCATTCGCTTTTTTGGCGGAATATTGAAACCAACAAACTATGTTTACAAATGGTTGAAATTGAATAGGGAAAAAGTGAATTGAGTTTGTAAAAAGCATAATAAAACCACCTCACCTGGACAGCATTGCTTGCTGGGGAAGGATTGTCAGAGTTCATGAATCTTACCCACATCTGACCCTCACTTGACTCTTCGTTTCAAATGTATATATTCAATAGATATTACGTTTATTGTAATGGGGAAATGAAACAATTTGCCTGTTATACAATAACATAAACCTTTAATCCAGAATTATCCATCAACTGCTGGAAGTTTATTCTGTAGTCTTCTTTTAGTGATAATATTATCAACCGTCATACCTCGGCTATCGTTGTTGAAGTCGCCCGATCGGTTTTGCAATGGCTGCATCATCGACGGGACTTCTTTTAGTGGTCATATATTTGATTTATAAATTTCTCAATAAAATCACAATATTTTAAGAGAGTCTTTTCTCTAAACAGATATAAAACAAAACAAGTTCTAATTTGATTTCTTATTTAGACATATTAATTAAAACCCTATAATAAATAAACTTCAATAATTAAAACATATTTATTGATTAGTAAGATATTTTATCCAATCCAACATATGTATCGAGTGTAATTTCAAAATTGAAAAAATTACTGGTTTTATTATTTACAAACTCATTTTAAAAAGACTTTATTAATTGACTAGTTATTTAATTAAAATTTGTTCTGAACCGAAAGGGGGTACAGGTAAAGAAAGCCAGCCCCAATTAATTGGCCAGAGCGGTTCTTTTTCCACGGCTTATGCAAATAAGTGCCAATGATTTACTGGGACCCATTGATTTCTTCGGCTCCCTTTCTAAAACTTTCTCCTATTGCCTGTTTAATATCTTGACAACATTTAGACAATGATTTTACGTCACAATTTTTATTATAAAGAGAATGTTAACGTCACATTTATTCCTAACCCGTGCTGGATCAATAAGTACTACCTATTATTCTAATGGGATGCAGAAGGCTGTAAGAAATTGCTTACAATAGGGCCTTGAAAGACAATCTGAACAAACGTCTTTCGAGAGGATATTTTCTAAAGTTTATTGCAAGTATTGTCAAAACGTAATGCTATGCACCTCTCGAAATGGTTTTAACTGTAAAATTATATTTTAATAAAATACATAAAATATTTGCACTGTAAGGTTGATAGAAGGACATCTATAAATTGTGATTAACATTACTACGTCAAGCATGATGCCCCATATATGTCACTGTTTGCTCGACGGTTTAAGAGGCAATAGCTCTTAAAGACGGACATGTTCTGAAACCTGTCCTGTGAGCACGGTCTTCATACTGTATTCTAATAATACGTATCTGTAATCTTATGGTTTCTAACATACATACATTATCCTCTTATCTTCTTCTTCTACTTTCACGGAACCAGTTTCACGTAAAACCGACAGCCTGATAATAATCAAATATACAGCTGATGCTACAGATCAATGTGTTTCTTTTTTGAAAATTTCCTTATGGAGAACTTCTATGTTCGTAAAGAGCATTCTGAATTTTGCTGGAGATTCCAGCAATATGTGTAAAATATTCAGCAATATTTTGCACCGAATGAGGAGACACTAAGTTGGTACCTGAACAGACACATTTGAGTCACTATGTGGCCTATTCTTGGACGTGATACTCCTTCATAGACGTCATTTCACAGTAGCTCTTTGAGTTCCTTTCCAAGCCATATGAATGTCTGCCCGTGTCAGTGCCCACCGACTTTCCACCCAGTTTCACTTTTTCTTCCCAAACAGTAAGGGAGCCTTTTATGTTTCTTAAGTGACTTTGTTAGAAGCAATTTGAATGTTTTGCTATGACGCCTGCATCACAGTTGACAGTGAATCCATTGAAAAATTATTATTTTTCCTTCACTAGTTAAATGGCTTAATCAATAAGTTATCAATACCTTAAATCTTTCATCCTAAAGCACCAGCTGCGGACAACCGGTTATATATGACTCCCAAAGCTGTTGAAGAAATATCGGCTCCTTTCATCAAATTTCAGGTCATTACGGCACCACTGATTGCATCCAATTCAGAATCCATGATATATATGGAACTAGATAGGACGCAAAAACATCTCCAGAGTCAAAGTTAAATTATCCTCTAACATGCTTTCCTTATTCTATATCTGCAGAAATTTCAGTGTAAATGTTTACAAGACTGAGATATGCTTTTGCAATCATTATCACTACTGCTGTTTTGAGCTGGTAAGTGATGTTAGTTGTAGTAAGTCTGGATTGATGTTTTCCTTCTACATTAACCTGCACGTCCTCCCAAGCTGGTGTCACAATAAGCTGATATCATTGCGGATACATCTTTAGCATTGTAGTTGGCTTCTTATGTGTTTTCTTGAGTGCTAATAAGGAGCATGAGTGCCTCACATCATTATTATTATAAAATTGAACGTCATACTTGACAAACTCTTCTATTTATCCAACCTGTTTACATCATGCATACCTTTTTAAACTTACTGAATACTGTTAAGAAACGTTTTCAGTTCTGAATAATTCAATAAACCAAGAAATACAGCTTAATTGCGCAAAATAGTAGTATTGTGTTAGCCATAAGCGGTAGATAAACTAGTCTGTCAGCTTATGTCATTTGAATACCTGGTTGTTTTACAGGTTTAATTAAATGCATGAATTCTAATTTAGAATTACCCCGTACCTTGTCTTCATAGTTCAACGGGTTTTAGACGAGAACAAATTGATTGTTATCCTAGTTTATTATAAATTTATACCTTCTCTTTATTTATTTATTCCTTCTCTTAGGCCAATATTTGCCTTCATATTTGTTTGTCCTAGCCTGTATTATTTCATTTTATTTAAAAAAATTAACTTAATTTTTATCTTCTTTAATTAATACTTGCTTCTTAAATGTATTTAATTTTATTTTACCCCTATTTCCATCGTCAGTCTATTCGTCCTGACCAGATGCCTTTGACTCTGTCTGAGGTCTTCTTATGTCGCTTCACGTTCAATGTTCTTAGTACTTTTATTACTGCCAGTCTCGTTCTTTCTGTCCTTGATCAGGTACTCTCATTTGAATCCTTCGGTCCATGTTAAGTGTCATTAACTGGTTTGTAAAATTAAAAATTATAAAATTTGAAACCATTAATATGTTTTTTAAATATCAGTTTTAAATTGTTTGTCTGTCTTACATAAAATTTTTCCAAATCTTTACATATTATTCTTTAAATTCAACTTTAGTCTGATTAATCATGTTTGTTCTCCATAATTTTTTTAGATAGAGGATTAGCTTGATTGAATAGTTTAGCTTCACTCTGTTCTTTTTTAAATTATTTCTTAATTAATTTGTCTCTTTTTATATATACGTGAAAGTCATTTACTTATTTGTGTCCATTGTAGTTTTCTATATATGTTTCTTTCTATTAAAAGCAAAGAATAAATTATCACCTCAGATAAATTATAAAAGTTTATATTATATATATTAAAAATCTAAAGTCACTAAATTTAATATAATGTATTTATATAATGTAATAAGCGTCCAGTTCAATGTAATACAATTAACAGGAATATACCAAATTAGAAAATTAGTCAGCTTGAAAAAACCTTTTTATATTTACTAAAGGAATCAATTTACTCCTTAACTATATTGTTTATGAGATTACTGAGAATATAGAGTATGTTTATTCAGTAGATACCTTTTATTTCCGACTTATTAGCATTGATAGCTATGTAGTCTGAGCTGGTGGTAAGTGCGCTTGACGTTAACATGGCTTCAACATACAGCGAAAGAATTCTCTTCATCATGCGTGTACAAAACTTTCTCTATGAAGTCATTCTGAGATTTCGTAAAGCCTACTTTGAAAAATATATATAATTTCAAGTACTTGTCAAAGGTCTCTAACAAATAAACTTGAGTACCGTAAAATTGAAGCTTTTCGATGAATAATGTATCAGCCCCAGAGTGGTTTATCAATAAATGAAATCGCTATCAAATAATAAATTAATTAGTTTCTCTAATTTTAAAACAAGGATAGGATTGGCATTAACAAAATAATAATAAACTCCAAGAATTCCAAAATTTTTATGGATTCTATATTCCAGATTTTTACTTAACATAATAAGTTCTATTCAGGCTCACAATAAGATACACGTTTCATCTTATTTAAGCTCATAGCTATTTTCATATATGTTATTTAAGATTTGCCAACACAACAAATTGAGAGATTATAATCATCCCGTGGAGTTGAATGTACAAGTACGTGTAAATGCGATTTTAATTTTTTCAGAATATGAATTATATTCTGCTTCCTTTTTGTGAAGTTATATGCAAATATCAGATTATTCATTCTAGTACCTCGTTAAATTACATATATAAATATAACCATTTAAAGTCTTGTGCCTACTGTTCAAACTATTTTAAATAAAGTTAACAAATATGAGTAGGTTAAGAGAGGAATGTCCATTTAATTTTTAATATATTGTATTACATTCGTAATTAAACTGTAAATCATAGAAATTACATTTGACAATTAATAAACTTTATATTATCCATATATTTTGTTTGTTATATCAATAATCAAATTATTTATTTGACATTTACAAGTCTAACACAATTGCGTAAAAGATCTTCGTTTGAATATTTATCAACTATAGTTATCAATGAAATAAAAGTCAAAATTAAACAGTACACCAATTTTTCACTCAATAAAATCATTCTTTCCTCTCTCGCACATCTCTGAAATTAAGATGTAATAATGACTGAAAATTGATTCTTGCAGTAAATAATCTTGATCGTTGTACTTAAAAAGCTACAAAATTCAATACTTGACGGATATTTTTCTCTTAAACATAAACAATATAATAAAAATATACAGAAAACGATTGTAATAAAACTTTTTGAAAATAAATAATATATTCATCTGAAATAGTAATTATACATAATGAAATACTGATACCAAAACCGATGTACGATTAGATAAATAGGAAAACAGGAAAAGTTACTGTGAATGTATAAATAATATAATATTACCCTCCATAAGGATGATACATCACTTGCATTATGCAAGAGTTCTCTGTGTTCATAGTTTTATTTTAGTGATTATCACAATTTAATATTTTCAAAACAGTTATCCAATCAAAAAATGTCAGTTATGGAATCAATATTAGCTCAGATTTTAACTTACAGTAAATAAATAAATCTTTCAAGCAGACATCGGTGATGACTTAACTTAATATTTGTCTTATTAAGTTGGGATTTGACCCTGACGAAGACCGCTTGTTACAGGTGGAAGATATTAGCCTTTTTTTTTTCATTTCCTTATTATAGTTTGGACGTTAATATTTGTTGTATTTACCGTTGTAATCCTCCATACTGTATGACAAAATGTATTTAATTTATGGAAGCATACTAACTAGTTTGAGAGCACACTCAATCTAAAATGTTAACCCTGTATGGTGGACACTGAGGTGAAAAAGAAAGGAAAAATATTTTCCTTTTTAACCTGATATATAATAATGAAAGCAATAATAATCATAATAATTGCAATCGTGTTATCAACAATAAATTATGACAAATGTCATTTATATTAAAACTGAAAAGTTTGTTTTTTCTATGTGACTAAGATTTCACATTCTCATATTAAAAACTACGATAAAAGTATTTTATCGCCTTTATGTTTAAACAAAAATTATTTTTTCCCTTTTAACGATTCATACCAGAGAGTTAAATGCTGTTATTTATTATTTCCGCACTATTAGTATAATGTGATTGAAATTCCATACGTTTTTTTATGCGAAGAGGTAATAAAGTTTAAAAAGGACAGATATTATTTGATATATAAAAAAAATTATACTGCGTCTTATTAAATTCGTTATAAAATATAAATTTTGATTTGCTAATATTTCCATATATTTTGAAATGGCACATTGAGAATATTTCTTCTTTCTCAGCACACATTAAATCAGGATTGAATACCTTTCCTGGAGTAGGATTGACGGTTTGCTTTGACGCTGTGAAGATTTTAAATGCATGGAAATGACGGAGCGGTAAGGAATGTATTTTTTTGTCAACTTCAGTTCAAGAAAGGTGAAATAACTGTTGGCCGATTCTTTGAAGCAAGAAGTCGTTGAGTTAATGAAATGTGAATGGTGACGGCCTTCCTACAGCGAGACTTGTAAAGCCTTGCTCAGTAAAGACAGGCAGTTAGTCCATTACCGTAAACCCATCCTGTCAATGCAAGTGTGTCCATTCTTGAATCACTAAAGATATAAAAAGCTGGAGGAAGCATTGTCTGCGTTTTTTGCCCATGTCTCTTTCAAGATTGATGTAGTTTCTAATGGGTGGTTATCTGCATGGGCGCCTCTGGCTAATTTCCCAGGCGTCCGACGGGTCAAAGGGTGCAGGACACTCGAGCCTATTACCTGCTTCTTCACCCTTCTCACCGAGCACTATGGGTCCCTCCAAACTCGCCTTTTCACGCTTATCTTTCAACAACTCTCTGGAAAACCATTTCATATATTTCCATATATAAAAGATTTCACATAAACACGTGAAATAACAATCAATAATCAAACCACATTGGAAAAAAAAAGACTAAGATCTTTCAACCGTAACAAGCGGTCTTCGTCAGTTTTTGAGTCTGACGAAGACCGTTTGTTACGGTTGAAAGTCTTCATTTTTTCATTTCATATTGTGGTTTATCATACTTTTCCATATATTACAACATTCTATTCTGACTATAGGGGTGTTTATGATTTGATAACTATATTATTTCTTGATCTATTGTGATTTTTCATCATAAAATTTATTTTTCATATCATAGTGCTCTTCAGTTATATACCAGTATTTTTTTTCTTCCAAATAGTATCACTACTTGGAGGGAGTTTATTGCAATATTTTCACATGCTTATATGCCAGTATTATAAAGAATATGAAAACAATTTTCATTCCTTGTAAATAATGACCTTAAAATATCCAAAAAAGCTCTAATAATTTTGATTTATATGACAAATTATCCAGTTGACGTTGTGAAAAAAATTTCTTTTTTTATTACAAATCAATAATGAAGTATGTTCACCATCTATGCTGTTTTGCACTAGATGTCGAGCAGAATAATATGACTCATTGTTACAGCGCAGCCATTTTAGTTATTTTATGTTTAGTATGTAATATGGGTGTTAGTATTCAAAAATCCGAAGGTTTGTCATTTCAAGTTTATTTTAAAAATTGACCTTAAAATTTACATGGTTGAACACATTCGGGACCAATGACTTTGTTCTGTCCAAAAAACGGCTAAAAACCTGGACAAGGTTTTTTAATCTCCCGAATGAAAAAATATAGTGTCAGAGGGAGCTACGAATCTAAAATCTCCGTTACGAACGGTTATCGTGCTAACCATTGGCAAACTCCGACCAATTTGTCATACAGCGTACAGATTATGTCCAAACAACTCTATTTTAACCGATTTAAACTATAAGCATGATAATCTTGTAAAAAGAATATGACGAAAACCTAATTTTTGGTAAAATGCCTGAGAGACATGGATGTTAAGCATGTTGTCGAGGTAAAAGTAAATTGACTGAAAGAGAAGTGGAGACAGCGGAGTGGAGGGCGAGGAGCGAGCGCGAAGGGTGGCCGAGGAGGAGTCGTGACTGGTGACCACGACGGAGGACCGTCTTGTTTCGCCACCTCTGCCACTGTCCAGCCTCCCTGGTCACCCTATCGCCAGCCGCAACAAACTAATTCGAGAAACTCTTGCCCCACAGTCGTGCCCGCCCAAAATCACTTCAATTCGCCACTTTCCAGCAAGGCCTTTAAAAGTCTTTAACAAGACTCGTCTGTACCTTTACCTTACCAAAGAGTACACGAGAAAATCAACAACTATTCTAACTAAAACAAAATATAATAAATTTAACCATCTACATTATTAGTTAGTACATTCTACTTTCAGGTAATGAAAACGCTTTATATTATATATCATAAACATAAATTCAACTATATTTGTCTCACATACACTTTAGCTCAGTCTCACTCACTCTCTCTCTCTTTCTCCCATAAATACATACACATGCTTACACATACATACACACACGGTTAAAACTACTTGAGTGATAAAAAATATATTTGCCAGAAAAGAGCTATCAAACAAATAAACTGTTTAATAAAACTAGACTCAATGAATTAAGTGTAGTCTATTTTTTTATCACGAACTACGACAAAAAAGTGTAAATGTTTGTACTTTTCTTTATTATTATTAAATCTATAATCATACTCGTACTATAGATTTTAGATAGATAATATGATAAATGGATTTTGACATCAATGTTGGTCTAATGTTTTAAAGAACATTACGTTGACTGGTGCTAGGTTGTGAACTCGGGTTCCAAATTAACGAACAGACAAAACAGGATCTTTAAATTTTGCAGAAAAATTTGCTGTTTAGAGTGTAACTATATAGTTATGATAAGTAATTAAAATGTACTGAAATTAGAAGAAAGTCAACTTGGACAAGGGTTCTACCTACTTAATTGATTTTATCTCACTTTATCAAATTTTTTTGGACACATTAATTTTTTACCTTTCTTGAGCAGTTACTTACCTTAACAAAATTATAATTATTATTTTATGAAAACATCTTATGTAAACTGTGTATGCCTCAAAATAAATTTCATAACATTAAAAAATGTTTGTAATAGCGTATTATTGTGAAAATATTAATAGGATAGGTCATTCTTAATAATTAGTTGTTGAATATAAAAAAAATGGTTTTACCTATAGCCATTATTCAGTCAGACATCATTGCAAAAATTTAAAAACAGGTTTTATAACCAAAATTTCATAAATCCATTAAGAAGACGAAAATAAATTAAATTTGTCATGAAATGTTGAAAACAATATTTAAAGTAAAAATCTTGTACAATAAATTAGTACACTACTTACACTACCAACATTTAGTTGGCTTACTCTTTCCAGTTAACCTTAGTCTGCTAGTTGAACATCTCTAAAAAGCTGTACATAAGAAATACCAGGACATTTTGTTTCTCATTGAAACTCTCACCTCAACTTATGACTAACAGTAGTGTCGAATAGATGCCTTGTGACATTTGATCAAGGGAGAGGGCCAATTAGTTGGCGAAATGGCGTTGACATTTAAAGCATTCGAAGTGCAGGTTCATTCTCAGTGAATTAAACGCTACTGTCGGAAAGCGGAACAATGGAAATGCGCTTTGGTCTCACTAAAGTCTCTTATTGTGCCCATTCTTGGGCCTCAGATTGAATACTGAAGGAGGCTCAGATGATAAAGGATTTCTCCATGAAAGTCAAGGCACCATCTGATCCTACAATTAAATTTACTTTGGCCCGTATCCTTTACACTTTCTATTACTGACTTCGAATAATACTGAAGTCACAAATAAAACAAATTAATATTGTTCTGAGGCAAAACATGAAAGTATTCTATTATTAAACAAGCGATACACTTTCAGTTTTAACAGCTTTAAAAACACAAAATCTTACTAAATAAAAGTAATTTTGAATACCTATGTGTGTGTGTGTGTGTGTGTGTGTGTGTGTGTGTGTGTCTACAACAGTTTTAGATACTTTAAAGGGTAACAGTTAGAGAGTTTGATTATCCACCCGGTTCATTGCTTACTTCGTAGAGAGTGTATGAGAGAGAGAGAGAGAGACAGAGAGAGAGAAAGAGTAAGAAGGAGGATAGGGATGAAGAAGAAATTCTAACTTTGAACTAAAAACTAAAATTCCGTTATATTTCAGCTGTAATAATTTAATTATTAAAGTACATTATCCTAAATTAAAATTAATTCCTCCTAGAAGTATAAATGAGGACTGCTCGAAGGCAGACAGTTACTTGAATTCATTCCTTATTTAATTTGCTCCTTTGGCATGATTACAGCCTTCCATGCAAGTACCCCAGAAGAAGCAGTTTCATACGCATTGTTTCCTTGATGGGAGGTCCAAGTCTGCTTAATTTCCTCTACCAGCCTATCAATTTGTTTCCTTAAGGCTTGAATTTAATTTCAGGGTAATTCTTCTAAGGTGCAACCTGACCTATTGGAAAGTCTGGTTTTACCTGTTTGGTAGTAAGATTTTGCTGTAACTCTTTGCAGAGGTTTTAGGCATTTCCATTGGAAATGAACATATAACTTACATTTATTAAAAAAAAAAAAAAAATCAAATTCTTGTCATATCCTTTTGGATGTAAATTGATAAATAATAACAGAGAATTCCTAAAGGTCTTATATTAGAGAATAAAAAGCAGTAACCAAATAAATTATTTACGATAAAAGGAATCCTACACAACTGTTTTACACTATTCAACAAAAATGTGGTTTGGAGTGATTTTTGAATAACAACAACTATAACACATAACATTTGTTTAAATAACACTTATCCAGTTATTATAAACCCCTATTTAAATTCAACATTATTAATTATCTTATTCTTAAAGTTCGTTTTTAGTTTTAGTCATTGCATCTCTGTCTTAACTTGCTGGTCATTTTAGAATTATTTTGCTGATAATCAGTTGCTAATAGTAATTTCAAATAGTCATTTTTTAATTTTAACAATGCTACTTTCTTTCTTAATTATATTTTGAAAATAAAACTATATATGTACCAGTATACAGCAAATTTTAAATCCTGTCAGTTTGTAACCAAACCTGAGAATTGCGTCTATTATTTTTGCTGGATTACCGATTAAACTGTGTTTGGAAGAGAAAATTATGATGGCGTAATCTTTTATGAACTAAGAGTCAGTACCTCTAGTTCAGTCAAGTACCACCAATTAGCCTGTTTTAATACTGTTCAAGGTGATTAATTTTGAACTCAGTAATCTGACACTATTGTATTAATGAAAAAAAAATTCATAGTGACTTTATACTAAAGTTAATAGATCTAAATAAATTACAAAATATTAATAATGTTGTACTAAAAGATTTAAACTGATTTATGAAGTGTAAAATATACGAAATAAACAACATTGTCCTAAAAATATCAATTCATACAGTTATTAAAAAATAATATTATTCATTTTTGTTTAAAATGAATATTAATGAATGATATAAAGTTTGAAAGGTTGATTAAAGTGTGTAAGCTGTTAGCTCATAACTTTTATGACCTATGTTTGTCATATGTGTCTCTCTCATTTAATGAACTTCAAATTTTATTGAAACAACTTAGAATGTAGTTTACAATGTATAAATAAGACTAATATTGGTAGTTTTATATCTTCAGGGTTGTTAGATGATGTAAGGTAAAATAATTAAAATGATGTACTCACAGTCCTTATGGTCTTAAAAGACTAGTGGTATCGTCCATTACAACTCAATCTGTTAGGCAGCTTTATGGCTAAACCTAATGGTTTTCTCCTTTCTTCATCGTAAAAAAGCAGGTAATTGTGCAATGTTTGTCATAAGATACTAAGCAGGTAATCTACATAGAATACAAACTGACCTGCCTCTGAAATTCTTGTTTAAGAGGTTTCTAAGACGCAATTGTTAGTTTGCTTCAAGTGTTCAAACTGTCGATATTTCCACACAAACAGAGTATTATTGTCCATTTTGCCACACAAAAAGATCTCTCTCGATACCGAGTACAGTGCTCTCTGCTATTTCTGAGTACGTCGAGGAAGATGTAGTGACAGCACCATGTACCTTCTAAGGAAGTCTTAAGACCGACCTTCCATAGTACTACCAAAGTCACAAAAAGAGATATTTATATCAAATAGACAGTTTTCTTTTCATGACGTAGAAATGAATAATATGCAGAATATATGAAACCTTTAATCAGAAGCAACAACAAAATTACACGAATATATTTAAAAAAGATTTATTTTTATATTCATTCAATTATTTTTTCAAAGAAAGCATGAACTGATCTTTTTCTAAAACTAGGTAATCAGTCAATACCTTGATAACAGTATACGTGACTTTATAAAAACAAATCAAGAACCTAATTCCATTTATATCATTTAAATGTTTAATAAAGGATTTTTAGCTGAACCATAAATATGGTCGTAATCCTGACATTTATCTGACTTGGTGTCTTTTCTAAAAATAGACATCTTTCGACCTAATCCTTCTGCCTGGATGACCCATAAACCAGGACCTAACACTCATGACGGGACAAAAAATCTTCTTAAGCTTTGAAACTTTTTAAAATGTTCCCTTCGGCTTCCTGTCGCACTTTTACCTCCTTACCTGATATTTCAATGATATATATATATTAAATCTCTAACGTCATAACAACAACATTGCTCTTTTATAGGCAATCTCTAAATGTTCGAATTTGCCATTTTATAATTAATTTAATACACATAGTTTACTGTTAAGTTTATTATTGATAGTAAATATCTCGATTGAATAAATATATTTAGCACAATGGTCATCATCGGAGAAATGAATAGTTTATGGGATTGGCACATCAGAAATGTTGGTATTCACTACAATTAAACAGTCACAGTGTTGCCAAACTTTTAAAATCTGTCTGTAAAAGTTTGCAACATTAAGTGCTCTTTTTCTTAAATGAACATAGTACATTTCCATGCAACAGTTTATCATAATTTGGTTCTCTGGTTGTTAATTACCGTCCGAAAAGTTTAATACTCAAAGGAGTGTTCTCTTTTCTATACCTTAATATCTATACATACTGAACAATCAACTAAACAACTCTGCGTTTACACTTTACTGATAAAAAGTCACGGCACGATGCACGGCAGCAAGAAGAAAACGATTGTCCTTTTCAAAAAACCTTTTCAACCTAATACTGTGTTATAATTCGTAATACATGAGAAACTTCAAAATCCAACAATATGTACCTTTGAAACTCACACATGATTAACGAGTCATTACCTATTGACTAATAAATATGTGAACGCAAAATAACGCAAACTTACTATGAAGTAACAAACCACTCTCAATGACCTTTGACAACGAATTGCAAAGACACTAACAGAGGAGTTCATGGACTGTGACATGGTAATCTGAAACATGCACCTTCTAGACAAGGTCACTTATCATTCTAAGAGTTAACGTAAGCTGACTTTTCTACGACAGAGAAATGGATTATTGCAAATAATGATTTTTTATTTAAAATTACTTATTTGTTAGATATTATTTGTATTTTACTGAATGTATACTTGCAGATACTTTTCTGTTTTACATTGACGTCCTAGGATAGCCAATACTGTGGGTATTATGTATTAACAAACTATGATATTAAATTATCACTATTTTAAATAAATTATAGATACTCCATTGAATTGTGACCATGGTACGATATTGCAAGCTCTAGCAAAGGACATTCCTATGCAAGATTGTGAATGTATTTCTCAAGCTTGTTGAATTAGTTACTAAAGATTTTAATATTAGAATAATAGGATAGATTTATGAGGGCGGTAATAAAGGTAAAAAACAAAGATGGTTGCAAATAAAGCACGCTTTGATGTTTTGACATCTTTTCTGATTAATCATGTTTGTTAGCCTTTCGACCATAACATGATAAAACAGGAGAGGCTGATACTTTTTAACATGTCCCGAGAGACCATCCTCACAAATAAAGGAAAAGTGAATTGACCAAGATGGACCTTACAGAAGTGGGTTTCCACGACCTACATCAACAAAAGCTATAAACATAAGTCCTTTCGTCTTTATAAGACGCATGGTTACTGAGTCTTAACCTCAGTATAAATGATAAAAACATCATCAAAATTACAGTAAAAAATGGAAAAGACAACAGAAGGGTAACAGTTACAGGGAGTTGAGGTAAATGGGAAAGAACAAGTATGGAAGGGAAAGAGTGAGACATACAAGAAGGGGTGTAGGGAAAAGTACTGAGAAGCATCCAAACGCTAACCATACTAGAGATGGGTGTATTGAATACTCTCGCGTATACTTCTAATACGACTACTTTTCAATACAATGCACTCATTCGGCTATCCAGATCTTGCGGAGTGAAGTCGCTTGAGGCGGTGGTACAAGTGCTAAGCAAATCGTTCGTTATAATTGGTGGGAATAGAGGAATGATTAGGAGTTGGCGGGCGGTGTATGACGTCGTAATCTGTGGTGAGGAGAAGGGAAAACGAGGTACTTAATAAGAACAAGACCGATAGGACTACTTTTTATTCGTATCATAAGAGGTCCACCAAATACGTATTGAATATTCGAAAGTAGACGTGTTGGTATCGGAACCACGTATTCGACTACATCGATGCCTGATTTTATTCGAATACTTCCTATTCGATACGCCCATATTCTATAGAGACAAGTCAAAGTTCGCCATAACCCTCGAGGGCCTGCCTAAGAATATAGAACCCTAAGGAAACAGCTAATGCCGCGATTATGCCACCACTGTGAGAAAGAAATCTCGAAAGAGACAGACGCTACTTGCATACGACCGAAGGGCTGGGTAGCCCTCAAGGACAGAGCACGATAGAGCAGACTTTCGGCCCATGGACCCCGACCCAGAGACACCAACCTACCCCACCAAGTACTGCAGGAGAAAGTCTTGAAAAAGACAAGCCTTAGCACACAAGGCTTATAAGGAAGGACAGCTACCCAAGCCAGCGCTCACTCGAGTGGACTTTCCACCCGCGGCGCTGACGCAGGCTAACTAACCATCCGTCCGGTTGTGCCTTTCTTAGTTCATGCCATGAGGGAAAAACAACCCAGGCATGTTAAGCCCCCCCACCACGACAAGGTGAAGGCACTCGGGGGGGATTTACATCTTCGTCATAGAAGAAAGTGCTCTTCTCTAGTCACACATACTAATATCCTTGCCTTATATGACCACTATAGTAATCTTATATCACTCCAAAAGTTCTCCATTGTAACAAAAGTAACTTCAACACTACTTGTGTCTCTCGAGAAGAGCACTTCTCTTGATTACAACAAACATCGGAATATCGAAGTAGGTTTTGTTAGTGACTCTATATTTGTCTGTTTTACAACATTTATAGTTATTTTTTAATGAATCCATTAACTTATAAATTAATAATTCAAATTGTTAAAGTATCATTGCTTTAAGATGACTACAGCCAACAAAAAATGTTGCTCATAAGTTTGGATATTGAATTCGTTACTTGCTTTGTTGTTATATTTAATGTACAGTTTTTCATGTTGAATAGCACAACTTATGACAAAGTCATAGTAGGATATTTTTAATCATCTTTCCAAGTAGAGAATTTTTCGTATAATGGCAGTAACTGTAATACTTCCATATATGAGAGAAAAGACCAGCAGATCTCTATATGTTACAAATCCGTTATTTACCAAGAAGATGGTGAATTCCAGTCCATGTTTGAAAAGTATTATTAGTCAATTTAAATAATAGAATGAGTTAATGGTCGTTTCAGTGCAATGCATATATTTTGAATAATCAAATATTCAATACATTTTTACAGCTCAAGAACTTTTATTATATTTAGATTACAACAGTAGTTCAAGAACTCTAACATGACTTTGCGTTACATTGCCTATAAAACATCTCATTATCTAAAAAATGAAGTTAAATCAATTTCAAAAGGACAGATAATTTACCCACTGGTTTTCTATGACGCTATTGATTACCATATGCAATTTATACGGTTTATATAGAATGTTTTAACAAGATAGGATGTTTAACTGATATCAGTGATTGAATGAAAAATAAAGAGGGACAACCTCAGTTTTTATATTCCTGTTATATTATCATACATTTGTTTTGATAAATAGTATTAATCAATAGTGTATTGATTAATTTTTATGAAAACGATTTCACAAGATGAAGAAGTTCTGTCAGGTTTAGCCGTTAGTGCGTGACAGTATTGAAGACTGTTGTTCCCCGCCAGGTAAAGGTAACCAGTTTGTAGGCTCTAATTGTGGGTGAAGACGTCTTCCAGGCTGTAAGTCTCTCGGTCCTTTGAGTGGCTCTCGTTTGCCACTAGGCCCTACTCTTTCTCTTATCCGTCTCATTCAATCTTTATTTGCCCTGTTATTATCTCTTTACTTGACAAGTCCCCGATAATGATCTCAATAAAAAAATAACCCTCTAAGTGCTTATTTCAGGTCCCACGTCTACTTGGAGAATGTTGAGCAACACAAATTACACTTTACGAAATTAGCACACTTATTGAAATATTTCAATCATTACATAAATGTAACGCCCGTTTAATTATTATATATGGCTTTTATGATTATAGAAGAAACAGTAGATTTTTTTTAATATTCTGGTTTTAGCGCTCGAAAGTTTGGTCATACTGGTTGAACGAAATAGTAACGTTGAAAATTAACACTGTGTCTCGTATTTGAGTATCAATTTTTATAAGATTAGTAGGAAAATTTTCTATAATTACAGAAATACGATGAAATTAATAAGTTAGGGATTACAGCAAACATGTCATTTTTTCTCGTTTGGAATATCTGTAAGAGAAGATACAGTAGTTTAGTAGCATATCCCTACTAATCAAAATGTAACATATTTAAGCATATAACAATTTATTATCCAGTTATTGTAAATTGTATCACGATTTGCTCATTGAACACATATATACAAAGTATTGATTTCTTTTTTCATATCTTTATAAATTATGAGTCACAAAATAGAAAACAACATTGTAAGAAGAACTGCTTCAAAGCATTTATGTATAGCATAGTGGTTCTAACCTCTAGCATACTGCTAGAGTTCTAACTCCATACCTGAAAGGTTTTCAAGGTTGGAAGGTTTCCCTGGTTAGTTTTTCTTATTCGTCCGCAGAGATATCAGTACGGTTCCTCTCATTAGGTTGTCTCTGTTGTCCTGATTGTGTATTCCTCATATCATATGGTTTGGTAACTAGAGTCGTTCACTATCCATTAATACTCCTTAAAAACAATAAAGAATAACAATATTTCAGCGGTAATGAGGACACGGATTACTTCTTGAACTATTTGCTTGACTTTTTTTAGTAAAAAATAGAAACAAAGTATAACATATTAATTATGTTTTTTTCTTATTCAGTATAGTAGTATCTATACTTGTTTGAGATTTTTTGTGACAGAAAAAGGTAAATGAGGTTTAAAGGATATAATATAAACTGAATTAGATAGTTTTTATGATAGTAGCGTTAGAACGGCCACCGAGAATGTGGCGTTATTAAGCACGCTGTGCTAAGCCTCAGAAAGATGGAGTATTTATTATTCCTCCTGTGGGAAAGAATTTAAAAAGCTTGAATCCTAAGATCCCTCTTTCCGTATGTTCTTATTCTCTCTCGTTTTTTTTATTTGTTACCTAGTGTAGTTCTTTTATTTTATTTCCATTCAATTCTTTTGTACTATTCGATTTAATCTTTTGAAGCATTAGTCAACCGCCCTTTGCTCTGATCTTCTATGCCAAGAAGATTTCCTAACTTCTTAATAACAGTTAATAAATCCTACAATTTTAACAGTTAACTCCTGTAGACTATACTCCTTTGGTAGTTCTCTGAGAGGGTGGAGGTCCAAGTAGGTGAATTGTTTGGGGGACGCGAGAGTTACGGAAGGTCACATGATTTTGTAGAAGCTGCAAAACACTGCACACAACTCCTCTACCCACCCTCCCACAGCCAACACCCCACTATCAATAAAACTACTCTCCTCACTCACACCCCTCTACCCACCCTCCCACAGCCAACACCCCACTATCAATAAAACTACTCTCCTCACTCACACCCCTCTACCCACCCTCCCACAGCCAACACCCCACTATCAATAAAACTACTCTTCTCACTCACACCCCTCTACCCACCCTCCCACAGCCAACACCCCACTATCAATAAAACTACTCTCCTCACTGCCCCACTCACACCCCTGTACTATCACAACATACTTGTGATACAAATATGATAAACATATCCCCAGCATGTTATTGAAAGGTAAATAATCTCTCAAGCAATTGAATTGAATTTTTATTCACATTATTCAGTTTCAATAGTTCAAAAGTTGATTTTTAAAGGTAAAACTATTCGTTGTAAATACCAAACAGTAAATATAGTCATGATTTGAATATAACACTCCAGACGACCACTTCGCAGGGTCGTAAATGTCAAAGAAGTAAGGAAATTAAATTGCGTGCTAAGTGTATTGTGCATTATTTTAAAAATACAATGCAGTATAATTTCTTTAACTTAAATTCGTTTTAGCGTCGTAAACCTTAAAAAATACTTAGTTTTTTTTTTCAATTTTCAGGTATTACATATTACACATTAAATGTCAATAAATTAACTGAATGCATCTTCTTTAGACGTTTCAGAAGATTTATTGAATGAAAATACAATTTTTTATATCCTTTTCAATATAGAAGGCGAGTTAAGTTTTTTGAGGAACATAATTGGAGAGATCTGTTTATTTCAGTTGGATGGAATGCGTGTTTGTTGGAAAGGGTTTCTGTTTGGGTTGGAGTGAGAGGCGGAAGTAAATGTTGGACACATGGTTTGGCAAGTGAGGCAGGGAGGGAGGGTGTTCTGAGGAGGTAACGGTGCAGGCCGTGAATGGTGGGGCGTGAATGGGCCGCGAGGTGAGCGGCATTCCTAGAGCGCGTCAATGGACCAATTCACAGGTGTCTTCCTCGCACTGCCCTTCACCCACTTCTGCCCTCCTCTTTTAGCACTACCACCCTTTTCCCCACCAATAACCGCCCTTCCCTCCCTCATTAATTCATTCTATATAACATTTTAATTACTTTTTTTATGCCGACAACGTTAAATAATAATTAGTTCCTTATACGAATTCCAAACATTTTTTTTGTATTCATAATTACAGCGGAACTTGTTTAATACGGGGTTTAATCATTCAAATTTTCCTTTCAGTCCCTTCAACTTCCTATTCAATTAATGTAAAAAAAAATTATTTCGTTTTATTTTTTTTTTTAAACAGACAAGCGTTGTATAAATGTTCAAACTTACAGAAAAGCCAAGTCAAACAAATTCATAAGCACTAAGTCACTCACAGAATCCAGGGTAGTTGGTCGAAAGGAATTAATGTCACTTGGTCTATTTTTGGACTTCTTCATAGTTACACGATGATCGTTACGCATTGCCGAGAGTCGGTTCCTAGACCGAAATATCTCAGTCTCATTTATGAACTCTTTACTGTAACAGAGATATTAATTTTGATTTCACAAATTTATTGTAAGATGTCGTGTTACATATATAAGAACCAGACTTATAACAGACCGCCTTCAGCGATTTCCCTTAAAAGGGATGTGTGGGACATTTGTAAAGTAGCAGCCATTATAGTTCTAAGGGAGCAACATTACCCTGTTGACACAAAATCGTTGGCCCTAATCTTTACCTTTCTGAATTATATTCCAGCCAATATCTAAAGCTGTACAACCTCCAGCACACAGATAACTGACTATATCATAACTTAAAATCAGACCACTGACTGTATCATAGCTTGGAACAGATTTCAATGCTAATATAAAGCAGTTATATATCCACGGTGGTAAATTATGCGCAATAAAATTATATATCAATAATTCTCATTGCGTATATAAATAAGAAGTATTCTGTACATAACTATTAATTGATTGATACAACTATATGCATATCAATTAATAGTTTTATGATATATACAGAAGTAATGGGAATAATAGCCTTTAATGATGACCTCTACACATAAATCTTTAATAAAAATATGCCTATCTGACATTAAGTGTTCTTATTTAGCTTACATCATATTGTGTTGGATCATATCTCTTTCGATATTTTTTGGATTCTGAAGAAGTATTCTAGGTGTCCCAAACTCTATTAAACCATGTTTAATAAAAGCATATTTAATTTGTATACGAAGAACTCTTATTTACCCACCGGTCGAAATAGTGGCCTAGTCAGTCATGCTACAACATTCTGTTTTAACCTCAATGTTAAAACAAGGCTTCTGTTGTGGATAGCCACTTAGGTATGAGGTGGTCTACTCTCGTGTATTTGAGACACCTCCACTTTCTGTGGTTTGAAGGCCTATTAAACCTATTTAAGGCCTAAGACCGGAGAACACTTATCTGCCCGAATTGTGGAGTTTCGTAAACACTTTCTTTTCGTTGACAGGTATTTTCCACCTTTTCACCCAAAGCTCTATAATATTGAGGTATTTCTGTACATTTATAAAAGCCGTATCAGGATTTTTACTTGAAGCAAGAATAACTTTATGGCTAAGAAGTAATAGTAATAACCTTTAAAAGATAAAGTAAAATCTTTTAGATAAATTAAAACATAGCTAGATTGTGTGAGGATATTCTGGAATGCCTCAGGTTTATATAGAATATAGAAGGTGTCCGAGTCACTCCATGATCGTACACCTGCTTTCATAGGGAAAATGGACGACAGAGAAGAGGATGGTATAATTTTGTTGAAATGGTGGTATAGGGTATCATGTTATTGATTAGGTAATCATAACTGCATGATTAGGTATCATGTTAGCGGGATGTGACTGTCTTACGTTTCCATAGTAGTCCAGTTTGCCATATTCTGTTGAAGGCTTTGCCACATCTAGAGAGACAGCTCAACAATAGTTTGTCTGCGTGAGAGCAGGAAAAACCACATAGACAACCCGATGACACTGCTTAATGGTGGAGTGTTGTGATGGAAAACCAAAGTGGTGACGAGGAATCTATGTTGTAAATTTAAGATGGGATGAAGTCAGCGTAGAAAAAGTTTTTCAAGGTTCGTAGGTATTAGTAGTAAAATACTAATTGAATGATATGAAGTGGGGTAGGTGATGCTTTGTGAGGTTTTTGAATTATACGTATAATAGAAATTTCGATAGGACAGGAAAGGAAGTTGTTCTTACGATAGAGTATACATGCATATGAGGAATAGTATGGATTTACGGGGAAGTTATTTTAGAATTTTATTTGTGATTAGATCGTGGCCAAGAGATTTTTTTGGAAAGGAGTTTTTTAATTATGAAAGAGACCGCAGGTAGACAGAATGATTTAGGTGGTAGTGAGAGCAGTAAAGAGGTTAAGAATCCGTCAGTTATTTCCTTTCTACTTTCAGAGTCTTCTGTTTCCGAGTTAAAAATAAAGAGTGTTTAAGTGTTCCGAGAAATACATTGGCCTTTCCACTGTCACTTCCTGGCCAATGTTTGACAAGGAGTCAGATAATGATTTTGTGTTCATAATAAAAATGTAAAATATAATGTTGTTTCTATAAAGGAAGAGTTTAATCAAAAACTAAGCATTAAAATTCTTTCGGATTAAAATTATATATTGTTTAAGTACTTAAAGTATTTCAGAAAATGTGTAACACTAATGTTGAATGGTATAGCTAAACTTTTGTAGGCCATGTCTCAAATTAAACAAGAAGTTCTAACAAGAAAATGAACTAATAGGATTAAAATTTATCATTAAATTAAACTGTTACTCAGAATATATTATGTAAAGTGGTTTCAAATCAAATATTATTTTTAACGGTAGAAGAAATAAAATTGGGACCAGAATGAATGGGACGAGTGCACTTGTTTAGTAATGGTTTGAATTCTAATTATCAGTGATTTATACCCACATGCCTCTAGGAGAGGGGAGTGCTAGTAATGAAATACAAGCTTTTAGATGGAAGCCGCTTACTTGAGGCTCTAGCAGACGGAACATGTTTGTTTTATAGTGAGGTATTTACTTGTTATGGTAATCATGTACACCGGGTATTTGAAGATACCACTGCCATTGACCTATTTCCCTACTATCCTCCGCTCATTCTATTCACCGTAAGGCATTCTTCTTCATTTTCCCATTAAACTGCCTCCACTATTTTTTAAAAAGGATTTCAAGCATTTGATCCTAGAGTTAAGAAGTATTTTTACTGAAAAACGGAACCTGAAGTTTGTATAATGGTTTTGTTTTTTCATTGTAAAAAGGGCATTTACTTAAATAATGCTCTTTTACTATACACCATATGTCTCTATATCCTCTACAGTTGTCTGCTCCTACTTCAGTGCAACATTATATTATTGGGTGATACGCAAAGATTTTAACTAAAAGATATTTTTAAAGAAAGTTCTTTTGTTCGCTTTTCGAAGTTTTATTAAGGTCTTTAATGTGGGAGATAGCTGATTTTATCATGATGTTCCTCTGAGAAAACATAGGAGTAAAGCCTTCGTCCTGAGAGAGTACAATATACGAGTAAGGTTCTAAAGCCACTAAACTCAACCGCAATCAATTCCCTCAGGATGATGCTTCAAGCAAAAATTAGACATTCCGTATACATTTATGAGGATGAATCTGCAATTTATTTCTTAAATATTTAGTCTATTTTGGAATATTTTTTTTAAGACTTTACAATTATATAGGTAAGATTAGGCGACAGCGATAAGACAATAACAAATAATAGAAAACAGACGAATGTGGTGTGGCTAAGCTTTCGGACAAAAGCTCTACATCACAGTAAGAGGAGTCACGAAATAGATATACATTTGTACGCATTCAAATACCAGAAGTGAAGTGATGTGAGTGAGGTAAAGAGTCATTCGAGTCAAATTATATATATATATATATATATATATATATATATATATGAACATGAAAACTACAGGAACACATTCAAAAATGTTATAAGGTCTTCGGTCAACCAATAGGCCCTTGTTTGAGTCGACATTCAATGACACGTCATTCTAGTAGTTATTCCTAACAGGAACAGTTATTTAGTCGAAACATATTTGAACAATTAACAATTCAATGTTTTATTCATTCCTTGAAACAATATTAATCCAAAATTTTGGCAGGACTAGTAAGCTTTTAGCTCCAGTCTAATAATATATATCAATTTTGGCATCATATAACTTTTATATCTAATAACAGGAGGGCTCCACCTGTGTCAGGAGGAAACAGATGTTCTCCTCTCTTTAATCATTTAAAACAGGTCGTCCATATATAGTTTAATAAATTTTATTTTCATTCCTAGTTTGTTGAACGTCAGTATATATCCATTTTTTTTGTTTATATATATATATATATATATATTATATATATATATCTACTTTAAAAACTCTGAGAATTTATATATATATATATATATATATCTACTTTAAAAACTCTGAGAAACACAAATGAAAACAGAAACTAAGACTCACATTAAATATTTCAAATCTTTCCTGAGGACGTTTAAAAGTGTCGAAATATTGAATGTGAGTCCTAGTTTCTCATTTTTCATTCGTGTTTCTCAAGGTTTATAGAGTGTATAGTTCGCTCTGGTCTGATTTCATTTGAACGTATATATATATCTATAAATGTGGTTTTTTTTTAACAGATTCAATGCCATCGTTGATGAAACGATGGTTTTATCTCAGACTAACTGCCATTTAATCAGTGCTCTAATGTTATCTCTGCAAATATTCTCCCCTCAACACCTCTAAGTTAATCCCTTGCGCTCTCCTATCAATAAATCTTTAAAGAAAGAGAGACTCCTACGCTGAATTCTAGATAGATGGCCTAACTGCAGCTGATTTATACAGAGAATTACGGAAATGGGGCTTCGTTCATCGACTGCGAACCATATTCTGTAAAACTTAAAGGTTATCAGAGTTTCTTAAATTGTTGCGTGATTGATATATTCAAATTTGTTAGATAATCGGAAACATTGTTGAAAACCATTTTGAAAAAGTTAAAAATATATTTTATACAATTTTTCACTTTTTATAATAGTCTATTCAAGGTTTAATAGAAAACAGTCGTTTGTACTAACAGTTTGCTCTTATTTCTTTCACTAAACACTGACGAGTATATGAAATGCATTTTTAAATAACACTCAAGTCAGTTAGTTAGTTAATGGAATCAATCTATATTCAGTAGAAACATTTGTCTGATAGTTACTTTTTTATTTGAAATCCAAACCTGTTTGAAAAGGATGCATGGATTTCTGTATCTGTAAAAGAAAAGTTGTTAGAATACTTTTAGTTGCATTTTTACATTACAAATTCTTTTGACTTCTCCCTTACTAGCGTAATTCGACCTGAATCTTGAGAATAAACAGACTAAAATATATAAAGACTTATATAATTAAATTTAATGTTTCTTGTATTAATTTTAAAGCAGGGATTTGACTCTTTACTTTACCATTGAGATTTGTTAGTACAAAACTTCGTGAGAGCAGTAAACCCGAGTTTTCTCATTAATCTGTTTGAAAAGTTCTGATGGAGACCAAATAAATGGAATCTAAAGTAATGTCCTTTAACAGAAATCTAAGTTAAACAAGCAATTAATCTCCCGATATCCAAAAGATATTAAAATAAATATATGTATACATACTAAGAAAAGTAATAGCCACAGTAAAAAAAAGACACTTAATATCTCTAATTTTCAGTTGATATATATCCCATTTTTATTAAAATTACTTTTTAATTTTATTATTAAAATGTACCATACATAACAGTGCATAACATTAAATAACAGTACATAACTGTCAATGTACAGCACATAACAGTAAATTGACTAAATTTTTGTGAGAACACAATCGAATCAGTCTAAAACTTTTAAATACTTCCTTAATTAATTAAGTATCCTCTTAATTAATTCACTTAAAAATTCTACCAGTTTTTTTCTAAAGCGTGTCCCAGGAGCATACAAAATATCTATTATTATTGAGTAATTTTTCTCAAGACAAAGAACATGACTATTTGATCCACTAGATCAACTTTGGGAATCTTCGGGCCTGCGATCGCAGACTATTTGTAACAGTATCTAAGATAAATGAACCAATTGCATTTCAATTCGGCATTGATATTATACTTGCAGAGAAGATTATTATGATATCAAAGGAAACAATTTGAATATGGGAACATTTCTCCATTGTTATTCATTCTTGTTATCTTAAATGTATGAAATTTCTGTAATTTAACATTTTTTATCAATCAATTTAATTAACTAAAAGAAAAAGTTAATTTCTTATTGTTCTAAGTTCTTTCACATGCGTTTTTATTATATTTTGCAGGTGCGCAAGAACAGACCTAATTACAAATATTAGTGGGGGAATACCATTAAATCATGTTAGCGAATCACTCCTCATTTCATTATTCACCAAAAAATTTGTTAGTTCAAAAAAATCAATGAATACGAATTCGGAAAAGATATTTGCTACTTCTGAGGAGCATATGATGTCTGAACAATGAGTTACTTCACTACGGACTTGTTTAAATCATTATAAACTTTAGGTTTAGTATTGAATATGTAACCAGTCTTATGAAAACACGTCAAAGGTAAAACTAATTCAGCCAAGTCTTAAAGGGATCTACCAAAGAAGACTAACAGCATTCTCATTCTAATGGGCCGGAGTAATTTTTGCTTTTGATACGATAATGTCAGTTTTGATTCATTGCAGTTGTTTCATCCTGTAGCAACAAGTTATACATGAGAAAAGTGCTCCTCCTAAATTTGAGCGCATTGTTAAAGCTCTCAATCAAGATTTAACTGTTGGACTGACGTTAACGTAAAGCAGCTCGAGGCTCGTATCTCCTTTCCGATGTTTTCTCTCTAGGCCATAAACTGCTTTCACTCGGACTTGAAGCGATCGACCTGATTCTCGGCCTAGCGCGCGCCTATTATTCATTCTTCCTCAGCCTTTGGAAGCATTACGTAAAGAATTCAACAGCCTACTCGTCCACTGACAACTAATTGCATCATTTCATTTTCATACTAAACAGTGTGATTAGAATATACTGTTAAATGATCATACATAAATCTAATAAACAGATTATTTGAGTACTTAGCGACTTGCCTAAGATCAACATGTAATGTCTCTTGTTATAATATCAAAGGTCCAGATCAAAGGCGGGTGTCACGATAGTCTGGTGCTTATCATGCTTTCAACTGATAAGCATCCGCCTAACTTCGTTATTAGCTCTAACAAGAAATGTTTCATGTAGAAGAATAAAAAATATTTTACATTCCATTCCTTGGGGATGATTTAAAGGTGTAGATCCCAATCTAAAATGATGTTGAGTACTCTAGTTCTCTCTAGGTAATAAGAAACTTGAGAGTGAGAATATTTAGAGCATCTAATTTAAAATCAGCCCAATAACTTTAAATTTTAAAGGTTGACAGAAAATTTTATTTAACTATTGTATATATAAAAATAAAATGAATCAGTACATAGGACATAAAATAAAAATTATTATGACAGCAACACAAAGATAGACAGACACAGATATAGCCTCACTTATATGTTTCGACTATAGTCGGCATCAGGAGGAGAAGTGTTCACAGGAAGACAACGCGATGTGCTTTCATTATAATTTTTATACATTTTTATACATATAACAAAGTTTCACAATAAACACGTAAAATAATTTCTTGCTGTGGTTCAGGCGTTGATATATACTGGTGCGTTGGTACATATAAACGCAGTATATAAAAATTACAAATATATTACTATTCACATTTATTTCCTTCGCTTTTCTGTAGGACGACGATTCAAACAAAAAATTAAAGAATGTAAGTGTGTTTTTCATGTATTTTTGTACCTTCGATTAAGTTGAATTTCATATATATATATATTGAATTCCATCACCGTCAGTTTTTAATGAATCTCGTTCTGGATATAACAAGACAGTAAGAGATGATTAGTACTGGCTAGTGCGAGATAATTGTACCTATCTTACACAGTTTTATTCAAACGCTGTTGAAAGAGACGTCAGGCTGGAATCTGTAGATCAATTTACCACTCCAATACCTGCCCCAATCCTGTATTTGAAAGATTAACTGAAATAATAGTCATTTACTACGAACTGAAATAACCCTAGACAAAACAGATTTGTCAGGGACTTCTTTTGATTTATGAAGGACTCTTTGATCGGTCAACTTTGAACATAAAGAGCCGGGAGCCCTTTCATGCTGACCGCTCGCTCTGCACGCAAGCGATCATAACCATTTTGTCCTAAATACCAGCAAACTTTCATTTTAATTGTTTAAATATGATTTTAAAATGTGCAACTACTTTTTTAATTCCTTTAAGAAATTTTAGCATATAATTTTTAATTAGTTTAATAAAACTATTTTTGCTCAAAATATCTTCAGCAACGAAGAAATGAAATACATAATTATATATATATATATATATATATATATGAATAAATATATGAATGATCAAACCACAATATGAAATGGGAAAAAAATGCTAAGATTTTTCAACTGCAACAAGCGCCCTTCGTCAGAGTCAAAAACCCAACTGACTTGTCAGAGTCAAAAACACCTTAGTTGGGTTTCGACTCTGACGAAGACCTCTTGTCACGGTTGAAAGATCTTTGTCTTTTTCTCTTTTCATTTTGTGGTTTGATCATTGATTGTTATTTCACGTGTTTATTTGAAATATAATATATATAAGGTACTTCACGAAAAATGTGTACACCAATATTTTTTTATTACAAATTTATGCTTTTAAAGCATGTATTAAATTATGAACAGGATATCCACTCTTTTGTTTTACATGTGAATGGTTCAATTAAAATAAGGGTAGATATTAACGGACCGTATTAAGCTTTATAGAAATAAGATGTGCATATATTTGTTAAATATTAACATTTTACGATTTGATTGTATTCAAAGGGGAGAGAAGGACACGTGACATTTGGAGGGTGACGCGGTGACTGATGGACGCCACTTTTGGAGATTGATTCGGTTGTGTTTGCGCCTGCGCAAGGCCTACACAATGGATCATTAACTCCACAATGGATATGTCCGCCCGACACCACCGACCCTCCATCCATTTGCTTTTATTCATAAATTCTACCACGTTGGACACATCGGAAATCATTAGACTCTTTTAAAAACAGTCCACTTACCTCCTACCACCAGCGGCTTCCTTTCCCTCTTTCTTCTGCCCCTTTTTTACCTTATTTTAAATACAAAATAAAACTCCCCATTTACCTAATGTAAACACAACGTTTACATCGTTCTATTCAATTTAAAACCATTGTTAGTTATACCTTGATAAACACCATCGTAATTCAAATGACAATAAAGAATTAGAGAGAGTTTTAGTTGGTAACGATAAATAGAAAATGATAAAAAAAAATTAAATAGCTTTTATTTATTTGAGAAAACATTTTGCAGACAATGCAGATTTTTGCTAATTATTCGTAATAAATTACTGTTAAAACTATTACAAAAAAAATCAGGAAGATTAAATTTATATTAATCTTTGAAAACATATAAGTAACAAAAGAAATTGTCCAGCAAAATTGAAGTACTTCTTTAAACTTCTTTAATGTGTGTGGGTGGGTGGGTGTGTGCATGTGTTCCTGCGCTCGCTCGCGTGTGTGTGTCCTGTGACCACCATATCCCAAAAACCAAGAGATATTATCAGAACACATCATATATTTAAATTACCGTCATCCCTGAGACGGAACAACAAGCTCGTACTGAGAATGTCTTTTCTTCAGGAATATTTAAAATTTGATTAAAATCAGTGTGGTTCCTACTATTTTGTTGACATTTAATATTACAGAATGCGATCCACAAAAAAATGTTTCCCAGAGACAGAAGTAGAAAAACGTGTTCCACAATAATGTTGAACATAGCTTTTTAGGTAATCCTATTATATTATACTGATAATATATAAATGGTAATAAAATATAGATTACAAAAGTTAAATGTAATATTTGATATAATTAATGCAATCTTTATATATTTAATGTAAATATCAATTAATTAATGCAATTATTATCTGCAAAAGTACATACAGGTTGATCTACATTAATTATCTAATAATTATAATATTTCAGGTAATATTTACAGATAGTAAAATGAAAGTTTTGTGGCATTTCGCACTAGATTCTTTTATAACCATCTGTGAATCTTTATTATTTAGACAAGGGAAGTTATAACAGAGGAAAAATCAGAAAACGTGTTTTAATTGCTAAAATATACATAGAACATTATTTGGTTTCAAATGAAGTGACTTGAAAATTGTTAAAACTTGCTTGTCTTAGTGGTATATTTGTTTTCATCGCTCCCTCTTACCCATCGCTTTTCATTATGATACATTGGCCTAGGAAAGGCGCTTTAGCTTGGAGAATTGAAACACTGACTGTAATTCTTTGGGATGTATTAGCTTTTTAAAGTAAAATATCCTTGCATTGTTTATTTTAGTTGAAGTTAACATTTTTAATTTCCACTACTCTGCTTGGTAAGGGAGGTGTGCGAAGGTAGTGTCGCCAGTTATATCATCAGATTTGCAGTTAAGTGCAGGTTTGGTCAGATCACTTATCCAGAAGAGAACTAGTAATTTAGCGCACACAGAACGATTTGACTTTTACGTAGTTGAGTCACGATTTCGATGCTTTTTCTAAACGTTGTGGTTTTTCGTTTGTAAACATTCTTCTGTCAGTGTTCCCGTATCGACAGTCTAATCTCCGGTGCCATTCACCGAAAGGTCATTTCCACCTACCGTTTAGACTACCTCGCACTGACTTTTACCTTAAGCTCTATCTAAAGTGATATTAAATAAATCTATTTCCAAATAACAACCAATCTTCTATCAGATAATTCTGTATCAGTATTGGGTTCTTTTATACCTTCCTTGTTACAAGTACTCGTTTAACTATCCTACATAAGCCTTATTTCAATTAAATATTATTACTAATATTTTAATTTCAATTTAATATACAATCACAATGACAACAAAATAAAAAATAAATAAGTTATTGAATTTTGTATTAGTTTTTAATCTATAAATGGCCATACAATGGGTAATTATACAATAACTATATAAGAAAATAAATAAGTAATTATACATATATAAGAAAATATGTATAATGGATAATATATTGTAGATTTTTTAATCTACAATATTTTACAAAAACTAAAATATCAAATTTTAGGGTAAAAATCTAATGAAATGGTCTCCACATATAAAACTTTTAATGATATAAACAACGCGTTTCGAACACGTAGTGTTCTTCTTCAGGCATTAACTAAAAAATACAATGACACCAGAGAGTTATCTATAGTACAAAGTAAATAAGTACAAAAATTAATATAAAATAAAATAAGGCAGAAAGTACGAACCTAAGGGTGAGTGCCTCTGAATAAGACTGACTGGAAATGGAATGGACATGGGTGGGGGTATAGGGTACATCTGTATTAATAGGGTACATGTATAGAATTAAAATATAAAAACTATGTTTCACCTTTTTTTAAACTTTACTTACATATTATCAATTTTTTTTAAAAGAATTCAGTAAATGACAGATGTGTTCTAAATTATTAGAAATCAAATAAATTAAATTCAATGTTATATATATATATATATATATATATATATATATATATATATATATATATATCTTAGTCATTGAAATATGACTAACATCTTTCAACCAAAATAAGGAGTCTTCGTCAGAGTCCAAACTAATACTGCATCATGTAATGTCATTTTGGGCCCTGACGAAGGTCATTTCTTTCGGTTCAACGATTTTAGTCATTTTTCTGATTTCCTACTGTGTTTTAGACGTTGATTTCTATTTTAAATGTTTATTGTGAAATCTTGTTACTAATTTCAATATTCGAGTATGATTATATTTCAAGACTTAATGACGCTCTGTAAGAGTAGAAAGATGAGTGACTACTATTAAAGTACAACCCAGATTTAGCACATCGGAGCTTGAATAATGTCAACTGCTGTAGCAGTACACTTACTATGGCAAACTATATAGTCCTCCCTCTACATATATATATATATATATATATAGAGCTGACAACTGAGAGGGATTCGAGCCTTCATCTAACCCTTCATCTCTCGACCGAAGCGAGAACAACCATTCAGTGTTCACAAAAGGAACACGACTAGGGAGTGCTGGTACCTGAAGTGACTGTTCTGGAGGAGAATAACAATCCACCTGGCCTAAAACTACTACAAGCTTTGTATATCAATGAGCTGGACCTGCTTATTAACCAACAACATAATGATACGTTTGGAAGACAAGGAAAATTACTCTTAACGCAGATATTAATTGTACCAGAATAACATAGAAGTAATAATAGATGTAAACGAATTTAATAGATGTATAGAGTAAACAGTATGAACGCATATGAAATCACATTAATTTTTTAAATTTTAAATTTTCATTTTTGAAATGCTTTATAGATTATTCAAGTAAATAATATAAGATCATTTAAATTATATTATAAAGAATATATATTACACGTGTTTATGTGAAATCTTATATATATATATATAAATATATATACGAGTATATACCAATCGAAATACTATATTTCGACATCGAAATATAGTAGTAAGTTTCTGTTTCATTTCTGAGTGTTCTTTGTGTCAATATAGTTTTATATATATATAATATATATATATATATATATATCTGAGTATTTTGGGAGCAGACCTTTATTCAAACATATTTTGTTAAAAATTATGCCAATTAGTGAATTGCTTTATATCTTACCGAAAAGGTGGAAAGCCATAGTCAGAAAGTTAGAAAAATTCACTCGAAAAAGGACAAAAATAAAAATTGGCATAATTTTTAACATACCACTTTTAAAATACCACTCTTCCCTCCCACTCTTCTCAACTCCTCACCAGATGTTTTCTGCATCTAGTGTTCAGTTGGGTTTTTGACTCTGACGAAGACCGCTTGTTACGGTTGAAAGATCTTAGTCTTGTTTTCCTATTTCTTATTGTGGTTTGATCATTGATTGTTGTTTCACGTGTTTATGTGAAATCTTTTTATCAATATATATATATATATATATATATATAAATGAAATTATATCAGGACTCGCTCAGTGCTTAAAGTTCAAATTAAACCCTCATTACCGATGTTGAGCAATATCAATGTGATATGAACTAATGAAAAAGATTTTAAATAAAAACCGAAACGTCGGAAATGAGAGTTCAATTTGAACCTGAAGAATAGACGGAGTCCTCATAAAACTTTTTCAACTCATTGAGAAATGTTGTTTATATACAAACTATATATGTATTTAGGTTGTATACATTCTGAAAATTTTAAAAAAAATTTAGAAGAAATGGAAGAACATATAAAAATAAGTTGAGGAAGAGTATTACCTACTTGTATGAAACTATAGACACGAAAATATACCATTTTAAGGACCAAGGTTTCCAGAGGAATATAGGTTTGTTAGTTCAAATATAGCGATCCTTTAAAAATTAAAAAAAATGTACATCAGTGGCTTATATAATTATATATAACAAGATTTCACTATAAACACGTGAATTAAAAAAATAACACCTCTACACCACAGTAACAAATCAGAAAAAAGACTAAGATCTTTCAACCGCAAGTAGTCTTCGTCAGAGTAAAAACTGATACAGTGTCAGTTTTTACTCTGATAAAGACCACTCGTTACGGTTGAGAGATCTTTTTTTTTTCTAAAGAAATTTGGAAAGAGGAAATCTAATGAACAATCGATGAGAATATGAAATAACTATTTCATATAGCAATAAATGATTTAATTTTACTTAACAGGAGTTATATAAATTAACAAATTAATATAAGTAAATATTAACAGCACAAAATTATGTCCGTAATCAAAACACACTTTTCACAATGCCTATATTTACTTCTTTTGATTTATCTGTTTCAACAGAAATGATAAGTAAGGCTCCCGATTCATCGGAGGGTACAGGAACGTTCTTAATAAAACTAATTCTCTCCAAATTAAGGAGCTCAGGACTAATTTCATTGACTGTTGCTTTTCAGTAATTGACTTCTTACAGTTATAAAGAGTGGAACTGATGATGATATCTATAATGCTTGAATCAGTCTTACTGTGGCGCAAATTTACTAAACTGCATTTAACTCAAAATATCAGAGTTCAAGAAGAGGATGAGAAATACTTTAAATTTCTGATAAATATTGGTGAAGATAGAATGGAAAAGAATGAAAATAAAGAGATTATTACTGCCCAAAGACATGTTTATCCGTGCACATAATGTTGAGTAGTGTGTTGAATACATTTTACTCTTCATTCACTAACCCACAAATATTATACACAAAAAATTCTATGTAAGTTCCATTTAACGAGACACACTGTGAAATTAATCATAGGTTCATTGAATAATTTCCAGGAGAAATTAAACAATATCTGCCTTATAACTCGTGTGTGTTTGTGTAGGAACAGAACCCACACATTACCCTCAAGAATTTCTTGACTCACTAGAGTTGTCTAGATCGCTACAACATAAGCTAGTACCCAAAAAGGAAGTTCTTATCATGTTTATGTATGAGAAACATTGATCCAACAAGACTAATAACTCAGGAGCCTTATGATAATGTCATTGTTTGTAAAATTATCACATCACGGTCTCAAGAGGAAATAGTTATAACTCCAAAATTGAAAATTGTTTTATCTGAAGAGGACAGATGAATTTCCCTTCATCAAGGATTCAATTTCCAATTTAGTTAGCATTTTCTATAATTATTCACAAGTCTCAAGAAAAGACTCTACAGAAAATTTTAGATCATATATGTAAAGCACATATGAAAGATCAAATATTGATCTCTATACTTATGAAATAATTGTAAAAGCCATAAAATAATAATAAAAATATCACTCTTTCAGTGTAAAAAAATCCATAGTCGAAATAACTGATATATCAATCAAATCCTCTCTGTTACTGTTCATGTAAAATGTAATAAATAAATAAAATAGTAGTAATAGTAGTGCTAATTGTAAAACAAACATGTTGTAGCCCTGAAGGTGACATAAATATATGTCGAAACGTCGGCAAAAGAACTAGTTTCAAATCACTAGACCTCAACTCTCAAAAAAATTATATCATATAAATATTGGGTCAAGAAAACAAATCAAGATGTATATATATATTATCAAACCACAATATGAATGATCTTAGTATTGTTTTCCCATTTCATATTGTGGTTTGATCATTGATTGTTATTTCACGTGTTTATATGGAATGTTTAAATGGAATGTTTATATGGAATGGAATATACATATAGGTTTTATTATATTTGTAGCTTGGGTAGCCCTAGAATTAACATATAATAAGAGGCTATTCGTATGTTGTTTTCACTTTCCTACTTAATTTTATTGTTTTTATTTCTTATAGTTAATGAGTAGGTGAATTGAACTAACTCATTTTTTACCAAACCCTTTCAGACTGCAGACTGCGCTCTTTTTTCCTATATCGCAATTCTGACATATCTGAAGGATATATGGGTATTAATACGCTTGTACCTTCCTGTACCACGCTATTTTTTTTTTGTCGACTGAGAGAGAGAGAGAGAGAGACAGAGTGAGATAGATGATTGGAAGGAATTCAAGGATTATTGGGATAATTCATCGGCGTGGATCTTATCATATAACGAGAGACTAAACTACTTTTCAGTATAGTATGACTAGTGTCTCATATACGTGGAATAGATGAGTTTTCACGAGTCTGCTAGTTTCAATTACATTACTCAGCAGGATCTTCTAAAAGGTTAACAGAACAATCATCATTGAATTAAGTCTTCACTCATACATCTTAAATATTGCTTTTGAAAAGTACATCCATTAAAAAAAATATGAGATATAGTCCAGTGTGGACAAAGAACTGGGTGCATACATTACCTATGTATGTGATCATGTTAATTATTTTGGCAAAGGCTACCGGTTACTTAATACAAGAAATGACTAATGATATATTGCTACAGGTAAAATATTGTTCCGTTTCACATTTAAAATAGCTAGTTGGAATAATGGGTAGGGAGCGTGAACAACCGTTGGCTCAAGGCCGAAGCTCCCACGCTGCTCATTGATCAACACTTCTAATGAATAGTCAGTCAGACTGTCGATGTGGAATGAACTGCGCAAGCTCAGACCTTGGGCCAATGCCAGCGACTCGGCACGACATTCCTGTCTTCACCAATATCTTGCTCTACAATCAGTTCCTCGTCTGCTAATGTAGATTAACTCCTAAAGAAACAACAATGGCTGGAGGATGAATTTCAAATATTTATTAATGACTTTTTTTTTCATTACTAACATTTACAGTCGGGATCAAAACTATTTGAAGACATACAGATTAGAAGAGCATTGGCATTATAAACAAATGTTTTATAATCATTCAAGTATATGCTTTTCACCATAGGTTTACACAAGAATTATATAACTAATTCGACTATGTATCATTGTACGTCTTTCAGAAAGCTGATAGATTTAACAAGCACTTGAAATGAACAAGCTCGGGGCCAACAGCTGTATGACACGTTCTCTCAGAGAGAGTGTGAGCAATCTGTTTAGTTTCCACATATCAACTATGTGTCTCTTCTTTTGCGAATGCACGTCTGCATGCGTCTCTTCTGTTCAGGGTCATAACAAACATCCACTCTTCTAGACCGAACATGACTCCAGTTTTTACTTTACTCTATTTTTAAGGTAACCTAAAATGGATAAAATGTCTGTTAACATTTCAGAATTCACGAGTGCTCCCCTGTGAAGTTTGCAAAAACCCGAGTCACATATCGATAGATTTCATCTGATAAAATTAAATTCAGTTAAGGTGAAGAATTCTTTGACTTCTATAGACCCAGAGCAATAGTCACAAAGGCATAACAAATTCTAAGATATTAATAAAATACTGAGAATTACTTGAGAAAGTTTATAAATATTTTCGTCACTATAGTTCCCGAAGTGTTAAATTAAAGAATACACATTGTATTTATGGTATATATAATCACAATAGTTTTAACAGATACGTTTATTTATAGTACCCTCCCCAAAGGAGTTCTTATTGCTCTGAATGAAATATTAATATTTAGTGGTTTCAAACCCTGTACCAGCGGTGACCCACTTAACGCATCAAATCAAATCCCATTTTATCAAAACAAAAAGAGAATGGAAGTAAGTCTAAAGAACATTTTTGATGAATTATGTAGATATTAACTTTACTAGTAGTAATATAGTAGTCTGGGTTTAAAATGTAGTGTACTTTTTGTTTTAATCTGATGAATGATATCATACATTTTGTTGAATGATATTACATACATTCTTGTAATACATCAAGTAAGTCGCGCTTATCAATAGGGCTTCAGATAGGCTTTCATCAGACTGTAGAATATCAAGACCTGAATGGGTCATAGGATTTGGTCGTTATAGAGTCCTTACAAAGTAGTGTTCAAGATTAACCTGTTTGAGGTACCTCTTTATATGTAGTCAATGGACCACAACACTTTCAAGGTAGCTTTTATCAAAGGAGAGAGTCCTACTCCAGATGATTAAGAGACTGTTTCACCACTGGTAGTTCAGGAAATTGCTTGGTAAATGTCAGTTAATATTCCTATGAATATCAATAATAAAATATTTTAGACTGAAGAGGCGGCTCGCCATTCTTCACCACCCTTCTGGGTTGTATTTGGCTAAGGCACCGTTCCTTAGCAATGCATTAAATCAATGGGCCCTGGGCCTCTTGGTGGGATGAAATCAATGATGACAATGGTAGGAAGACATTTCACTGTTCCATGGATGGAGGTCCATCTCGAAGTTAGAGGTTTGGATCTGTTACTGGTTGGCAATGTAACATGGTGATTTCCGTGAATGTGTTTACCATTTCAGTCAAGAATAGATCCTAGGCAAAAGTTCTGAGTCAGCCCTGCATGTCCTGCAGGGTGTAAACTCTTAGGGTCAGATAGAGTGTACACATATCCTTAGGGTAAGGCAAGTTTGCAGAAGTGCTTTCCAGTTCACTGCGTATGATAGCTGTAAGTTTGGCTAAACCCCTTACCCACCCGCTATAGCACCTGTTGCCGTTTTCTACGATAACTGTGGTACTGATGAGCAAGTTATTGGTTAAACGCATGACGTAAATAGTGTGCCCGCTTCGACGAGGTCCACCTCTGGCACCCTTAGTCTAGTTGTCGGGGTGAAAGGGCACTTGCGAAGAGTCGGCCTGCTTTGATTTCAGTGGTATGGCCCGAAGCCTGAGAAATACGAAAGTCAAAACAGGTTCCCAACCCTGTACCAATCGTGATCCACTTCGAAACATTAAATCAAATCGCAATCCATTTTTTTTTTAAAAAAAAAAGTATGCAAATAAGTTGAAAGGACACCATAATGAAGTATGATGTACTCACCTTTACTGATGCCTGTAACTTTGATTTCAATCATATGTAATTCGAACGGAATTCTTCTTTATTTTTAATCTGATGTTACATATAGCGTTTTCTTCCACACAAATTTTATTCTAGGAACAGAGGTTAGTACTGCACATTTAAACACTTTTATAAAGTTAATTGATTTTGGTACTTAGTTCTAACTAGAAGAAATTATGACACTGATTTGAGCGTGTACTTATTTTAAAATGGATGGAAGTGTGTTAATGTCTTAAAGAAACATAACGTTAACCTAAGTTTTCTCAGTTAACATGTTATTAATATGTTTACGTTATATTAATAATGACGAACTTCCCACACTTTTTTATACTTTATTACGTTGCTTTACTGTTTTGTTTCGTGATGTATTATAGGTTGACTTATTCGTCTTTTAGTATGGTATTATGTAAAACACAGAGGAAATATAAAGTATTTGCAAGAGGGAATCACGTATTTAGCCTTTCTTACACCTTGCGATTAAGGCCGAGATCAGTACTTTGTACAGCCTTTTCAAGTCATAATCTATGTTTGTTATGTATTACATGATCAATCCCGCCGATTAAGAAGAGAAACCTATGTGCAAAACCAATATAACGCCCTATGACATTATACAAGATTTGTAAACAATAACATTAAAATTAATATAAAACATGCATATTTGTTAAAATAAAAATCTGGAGTGGCCTACACTCTACTTTACTATAAGTAACTTAATGTCAAATTTCTTGAGTATATAAAACATAACGTCTCATTTAAGCATAACGTAAACATCTAAATGGGATATAATTATTATCCTGTCATTCCTGAGGTAGTACAGATAGTGATTGAAGGACATATCAATTTATAAGCTTATTTTTGTACATCACAAATAATTTATTATTTGCAAATAATTTCATTAGTATAACTACAGCAGTAATAACATTTTTGAAAAACCAAAGTGAACATTTCTTGAAACGAAATAGTATCCTACAAGAGAACATGGCTATTGTTCAAATAGCCAGTAGATTTCTTACATCGTTTATCCTTCTACATTGAATATTAATGTAAAATTTTCAAATTTGAAACAGTAAAATACTCTTTTTTTCTCTGAAAAACTTCTTAAACAGCGAAGAAAATTTTGTTTTAAGGTGATTTGTTAATTAGAGATGTACGATAATTACAGTTATTAATCTCTAAACGAAAGATTTCAATTTTGAATTATCTTTTACATTTTTGGTTTTTAACAGAATTATTATACTGGGAATTTTATGGCTTCTTAGTATTTAATAAGATCATTTTCCTTCCCCTTTGTCAAATAACATATATACGAATTTTTTTTTAATGAGTTTTATCATTTACCTGCACAATATTATTCCTCTTACATCTCTTATAAGTCAATAATATATTTTCATTTTTCCATTAGAAACATCAATTTTATCTCAGTGGATTCGCTCAAAAATTTCTAAGTCAATGTAAACAATGTAAAAAAAATACAAAAAATTCGACAAGTATAGCAGGTGATCTCTTAGTCTAGAATAAACAAACAGTTTTTATATCGTTATTGCTCTTTCCCGTAATTGAAACTTCATGAATTTTTTTTTGTGAATTGCTAATTTTTTGTTCCATTTTTGGTCAAATTATCATTATTTTTTAACGAGCCGTTTAGCGTCAAAAAATCATTTTCTGAAAACACAAATCGTACTGTAACGCCCCTTTAGCGAATCTAATTTTAGAAAAAAATATCTCAACTCATTCTCGATATAATGTTCTATTTATAGGCATAGTTTCATTCTTGTCCGTCAAACAGTATGGCTTGTATCGCTCTCACAAGGTTTGAGATTGAATTATAAGTCAAAATTTTTACATTTTATTGAAAAAAAAATATTTCCTGTTGTCTTAAAATTCTGAATATATTTTTCGTTTGTTGCATTTGTAACTTCAAAGATAATGTCAAAATTTCAAAACTCTAGGGTTATCAGTTTAGGAGAAATAAATGTTTTAAAAAAAAACGGTTTTTGGCAAAAAAAGTGACTTTCCCATCATGCATAATTCTTTCCAAACAATAGGGATCTTCGTCTTTATGAGGCCCATTTTTGTGTAAAATATCAACTTGATCCATCAAAGATTCTGGACCGTAGCGTGGTAACAAGCAATGCTAACACACGCACCCACCCACCCACCCACCCACCCACACACACACAGACATCATCGTAAAAACGTCATAAAACGACTTCTGGTACCTCAAAACATGTAATTCCGTCAAAATCTCGAGATCGAATTTTTTCACGATCACTATACTTTACTTATAGTAAAGTAAAAACAAACAACAAACATGAAAAATGAATTGGTTGATTTAAGTTGCTACAAATGAGATTTCACGACACTTAGCATTGACACATGAGATTATTGTGATTCATGGAGCACAGTCTGTGTACACCCTGCAGACCTTTCTAGACGGGTCTTACAAAGGGGAGGTTCAAGAGATCTCAAAAATTACAACAAAGTTTTAACCTATTTTTATCAAGGGTGTTAAATTGGTATAGATCCTTGTTTGATGACTTGATGTGTTATGTCCCTGGGGACTTGCTAGTTGTAAGCAGTACAGTGAAGGTGCAGGCTGTAATGAGGATGTCTGTTGCAGGGGAGAAGCCGTACAAGTGCCAGTGGGCCGAGTGCGAGTGGCGGTTCGCCCGCTCCGATGAGCTGACCAGACACTACCGCAAGCACACGGGCGCCAAGCCCTTCAAGTGCCCCACGTGCGAGCGCAGCTTCGCGCGCTCCGACCACCTCGCCCTCCACGCCAAACGCCACATCCCCAAGCCCTCCAAGTAGCCACTCTCCTTATTTATTTATTCCATCTTCTTCGGGGCAATCAACTGGTTACCTCATTCAAATACTTTCTTACATTGAGGTCATTTTATAATTTTAAATTTTAGCTACTTCTTTGGATCTTGATTTTTTTTTACCTTTAAGAATTTAGGTTAAACATATATTTTTTTTAAATAAGCCTGTCCTTCAGCGAATTGGTTGCTTATGTCTGTTTTTTCCTTTTGGTTTAAAGTTGTAAGCAACTTAATTCAGATATTGAACAGGCTCTCCCTTGTGCAGTGCAATTGTTACCATTACACCAGAGGACCATTACTGTAAGTCTCACATGCGTATCCCTCTACACGTAAATCATCTTCCCAACTTACTTATACCTATGTAACTTCAAGAAGTTACTGCCATGTATACTTACTGCTTGTAAGTATCAGTTAATGTTGTAAACATATTTCCACTACAATCTACAGAGTAAATAAATTATTAGTCGATATACCTCATTTCTTGCTGAACAGTAATGTCGCTTGCTACAATTAAAATATTACATTTAATTCGTATATGATTATTGCCATACTTTAACAATATAGATCTGCAAGTTAACAAACAAATATTTAATTCATTTTATTACCTATAATAATATTTTATCTAAAAAAAAAATCCTTAAATTGAATAACAAAATTCAAAAATTTTTCCCAATTAAACATTGTTTGTAAATATTTTTTTTTTTTTTTGATGATATTGCGAGAAATTACATTCTTATTCAAAATAAACAATGCCTTATTTGCATGTGCCATAGAGACATGTCCAAAGTTTAATTACGATGATCTACACTGAATCCGTGATAAATATTCATCCCATTGTTTGAGTGTTTTGTTAAGCCTTGACATTAGAGGCTGCATCTAATTTCAAATTGACAGCAGATGTGGAATCTTACTTTGGTTCAATATAGAACACGATTAAACTCAATTTCCCTAAACCGTAATCATTAGTTTCTTCTTCTTTCTTCTATGTCATTCTCCTTTCTTTTAGGAGTTCTTAGGTATGTTCTTTCTTTTAATGAAAATATTCTATAAAAAAAATCTTTTTAATATAACATTCATAATTAAAATGCATAAATGTATATTACAATCAAGGATTACTATACATATACTTTGTTTGACTGTTTTAAAAGGCAAATATTATTTAGCATTGAATAGCTCAAAAAGATTTTCTTAAAGTAAAATGAAAACATTTAAAAACTGTATTTGTCTGTAATAATTGATTTTACGGCTTCATTTATTCTAACAAGTCAGTTTTGCAATAATTTTTCTTAATCTCATTATTTCATCATCATAACATCATTCTTCTTTTGATTATCTCTCGACATTTTTAACATAAAACATAGAAGATTTTATTGATACTTAATTCAGTAAAAATAGCTGATTTAAATACCGATTCGCCTGAACTTAACGCACAAAATAATAAATATGAACTCAATATTAACTTTTTCGTCTCTTCTAACTAATTCTTTCATTACTCTCCACATTTTAACATTTTTATTTATTCACTTATAAGTATATATATATCTTAGTGAATATGTGTAATTTAAATTCAGCAGTCATCCAAAGAAATTAAAATAAGGTTTAAAAAAAAGTCTATAATCCCTTGAATTCTTGCCAAAGTGCCACACTGAAATTTACTTAGAATTGCATTATGTATATATGTATACACACATATATATATGTAAATGCATATGTGTGAATTGAATGGTGAACATATTTTTTGTTAAGTACTTTAGTGCCTTAGTGCTTAAAATTGTTATTAGATAGATTAACATTTATTAAAAAAAAAAGTTTATATTTTTATAGACAATATTTTTTGAGTTATTAATGTTTAAGTCTTGGTTGTGATATGTTTTTCAGTTAAATTTGTTTTCTGTGTATTGGAGGCCTTAGGTAATATATTCTAAAGCAAGGTTGTGTTTGGTGCTTTTGTGTATTACAGCTTCCATGTTAAACAATCTCCTTTACTTACAATTGTTTACTTCTTATTTAAGGTAATTTGAAACAGTTGTTATTTTGTACATTCTTAGTAATCCAGGTTTATTAATTGTTAAACGCACATTGATTCGTTTTAGTATTAAATGCATGTACATACATTTTTTTTAGCCTATAAATTGGAAGTTAAAAAGTACAACCATTTTATTAATAAAATTATGTGTTATGCCATAATTTGTTTTATACATACATGTTTTTGTAGTGGAATTTTTTTTAAAAACTGTTTATATTTTTACAACTTTGGTTCAAGTTTGTTAATAATGTTCAAATGAGATTCATTTTAAATAACCAATGTGTAATTCTACTTACGAACACTTTCAGCACGTTTAACTTTTGTTTAGGTGTACTTAAGTTAATTTCTCTATGACTTTTCTTAATGAAGCAAAAAAATTGTAAAAAAAAATAATCAAACACTTAGACGTTTGCATGATAATCCCAACAATTTTCCAAAGCATTTTTAACTTTTATGAACCACAATTGACTATTATTTAATTTTCTTTTGGAAATTAAATTTATATTGCCCCAAAAATCTTTATTGAAAACTTCTTAAAAAAACTATACACTTAAAGGAATATAAATTCTTAATAATTAATTTCTACGACTTAAAATATTGGGCCATTTTTTTCCATTTTATTGACTTTTAATTGGACATAAACGAAATGCTGTAAAATATTTGAATTCATGTTGATATTGAGCAGTATGTTTAATTTAATATCACATAAAATATAACGTCATTATATTTGAGCCTAGCTAAAAGAATGAAAAAATGATAGAACCAATAATGAAATAAAATAATGAGTAATATTATTCAAAAAAAAGATTAATTTTAACAAGAGGGAAATATCATGTGCAAATATTCAGCGATTTAAGTGATTCAGGAAGAATTAAACTGGACTAAACGAAATTGGAGGTGACTTCACAGGATGTTCATGAATCCACGCTAGAAATGATATCACTCCATTTTCTACCCTCATATAGCCTTCTTCTGATATCATAATGATATCATCCCAGATGATATCACTAGACGAACAGATATTTGTAGCAATCTATCATGATTGTATCAAACAACCACTATTTGACCTCAAGAGTATGTAATGTGTAACGCCTGTTAGATTTGTAAATTAATCAAAGTTTGTAAATAATGACAAGTGCCTTGATGGGGGCCTTCTTTTGAGAATATAAATTTATTTTTAATTGTATAAATAAAAGTTACCACATAACTGAAGTTTTTTTATTACCAATACCACTGCTGTACCCTTGTATAAGGTTATGTTATTGTTAACCTGTTCTTAGTTCCCAAAAAAGTAAGTCCTAAACTAGTTCTAATTCAAGTAAAATCAAGTAATTTTCAAACTATTGAGATGTCTTTTTTAAAATCCTTAATTTTGGTCTTGTGAAAACTGTTGTACAACAATGAAAATTAACCAACATCTGTAGTATTACATAAGTAATTAATCAAGGTAAAATTATGCATTTTTATTAATAATTAACAAAAGCAATTTTTAAAACAAAACTAAACACGAAATTAATTAGTATCCTCAATTATTATTGGAAAAAAAAAATTTTTCCCATAAGTTTAGTACTATATGTGACTTTGAGATCCTCTGAGTCTATTTTTTGATGTTTTAGATGTTATGGGCCGTAGGTACGAAGATCCACATATATAATCAGTAGGCAAGCCGTAAAGCTCAACACATTTAAAAGTAATTTGTCAGGTATGCAGAACCGACTGCCAAAATGCGTCATATTATATTTGGTCAAAGTTGCAAAACTTAACCATATCACTTTCTCAGTATGGGAAGAAAACTTATTGTTTTCCTTATCAAAATAAGCACCAACTTTATCATGCTGTTATGATTATTCCATGGGCCTTACAATATCGTGTTCAATAGGTTTGGTTGAAGTCTTGTTCACAGCTCGTATGATACTTTATGTATTTTTAATTAAAAGCTCATAGCAATGTAACTCTAATTACGACAACTTTTGTCACTACATAAGTTATAAGTTCCACCCTTTGCCACTAGGGGTCGGATTTGTTTCTCATAATTTTATTAATTCTCCATGATCGGTATTAGCAATTTGTTAAAAGTCAACTTCTGTTTTTAAATCACAATGATAATTAATAACCAATTATGAATTGAAATAATTCATATTTCAAGATATTAATTACAAAAGTTGCATATCTAATCACATACTGGTAACTTAAAATATAATGTGTTATAATAAGTGTTAATCCAATGAAATAATTGGCATAATTACCATTTACTACCTATCTTGGGAGCCAGATTAACCCAGTGGATTAACCCAGTTCTCGCCTCTGGATTGGTATGGCCGGGGTTCCCACTCTTGTCCTCGATCTATTCATATTGGAAGTAAAAAATCTGAGCACGTCAACCCTCGAAGAGGATATTAAGCCACTGGTCCTGAGCCTGTAAGATGTCAGATACTCGTTAAGATCTCTATTCTAAATACACTTGACTTAGGAAAAACATAGGACTCCCTATTAATCTTCATTGTATAGTATGTACCCTTGTGGGACAGCCACTGCAATCTAACCCACTGTCTATCTACACTTCACCTTTTGTCAGATAACAGCACTAATTATTTTCATCACATAACGTGTTTGATAGTAACATCTTTCAGTGAGTGATACGAACATAATTCATTTGTTATGGTTTCATAGCTTGTTAGTTACTGAAGTTAAATCCAACGATTTGACCCATAACCTTTAATTTAATAATTGAATAATAGTTATTCAAGTGTTCACCAATAAAAAACAGTTAATTAAATTTATTGTTCGTTATTTCTGATAATAGGAATACTTACAGCAAGTTGAGAGAACACCACTCCAGGTTTTTTGTATTTTATCTCAAGCTTTACTTATTTGTTTCTGAACACAGACGAATTCCAGAGGAAAATGACTTTCTTCTCCTTTTGCCTCGTGATTAATCTATGATTGAATCAGTCATTGAAAGTACGCATGCATCTTCATCTGCTGGAGGAAAGAGACGACAACCTTTATCACATGGTCTTCCAATTCCAAAGATTAGACAAGGCTTTCTCTGCAAGTTACAGCTGTACGAAATACACATTGTTTAAGAATCATTCTCTATTTCCTTTCATGACATCCTTATAACGGAATTTTAAGAAGCAACGATCAGTTTAATCGTGGAAATGAATATAGCTGACGTAAAAAACAATTGTTTATTTCAAGAATATATCAAAATGTTATTGTTTAAATAAAGGAAAGACTAAGTCAATTTATAATTATACTAGAACTATTATTATTATACCTTCTACTTAAATTAATCATTTGAGGAGTATCTTATTAACATAGATACTCCTAAATAGATACTCTTAAATCTCAATGAAGTTTTACAGATTTTATACTTTTAGTTTAAGATAAATTTATTTGGCAAGTTTAAATATCTTGGTGGTTGATAGACCTGCAAAAGAATATTATTCAGTTATTAGCAATGAATAATAACATCGTTTTGGTTTTTATTTATATAAATTGCTTAAATTTATTTGTGTCAAATGTAGGTATTTAAAGTTAAATGTAAACAGGGTGTTGTTATCTAAGAATTAAATCTCTGCAGATCAAAGCCTCGCCGAATGCCGTTGTATCAAATCGATTGGCTCAGTCAAGCCTGCTTCTCTACCCGACTAATTGCTTCTACTAAGGACCAGTTTACAGTATCAGTTGTTTTTCGCGTTTTCAATTTTTCGTTTAATCGAAGTTTCCAACCTACAACCTGTGTTGTAGAATCACAGTAGCAGCCGTCTATTAGAGAACGTCAAAACTACTGTTTCAACAACTTAAAATGATGCTACTTACTCGAAATGAAATAACTTTAATGGATTCATTTATTTATTTCAAGACTTAATTTACTATTTGTATATTTTTTTTAAAATTAACAAAACCTCCTTATTTGATTTATTTGTTCTGTAGTAGAGAGAAAGATTTTGCATCCCTCATATAAGAAGCCTGGGGTAGAGGCAGAGATTCGAATGTGCGGTCGTTAGTATTAAAGGCAAGTAAGCAGACTAACTCTTAGACTTAACTTTATCTCACCCCTAATAGAGAGAATATGTGATCACAAAATAGAACTAAATTTGTGTGTTTCCCTAACAGGCAGTCCCTATCTCTGTCTTGTCGAAATTTATTTTTTCTGTACGCTACACTTGAATAATTACATACATGTCAGTACAAGACATGATCTTTTAAATTACAGGTAACGTTAGGTTAGGTTGCTGTCTGTTCTAGAAGAGAACCCACATAAGGCATAAACTGACTCTACAAAACAAAGTAGGGCTATTCTCCTCCTTCAATAGACCTCTTGAACCATCTATCTTGAGAGACTTTAAATTTAAATAGATCTCTGAAATTAAATCGCAAGATTGTCAAAGAAGTACTCACCTAATGTCACTACCCATTTGGAGCTCAAGCAGGTTATTAACAAAGAATGCCAGGCAGAGATCCCTCCCCTTAATCAATTTGTTATGCTCTGCAGATGTCTCTAGTCTCCAGACCCATTCTGGTGGCATGATTCGCTATTAACCAGTGTCCAACAATAACAGCCATGACACTGGCTACCATCCTTGATTCGCACGGGTGCTAATACTTTTATAAGATCTCAGATGGTATCAAAAAATTTACCTGCGACAGCTAACGAAGTTCTTTTGCATGAAATAACAGGACAGGATGTAGGAAATAAACGATAGGTGATAGCCGCTTTACTCTCGTCAGTCAAAGTGAGGTAGTACAAACCACATCACCCTGTCCAGGGGGCACTGCATGGAGGTGAGCGTAGCATTGGGTCTGAGAGGCTACAAGAGACGCAAAATGACCCTTAGACCTCCGTCAGAGTAAGGCAGTACAAACCACCTCACCCTGTCCAGGGGCCAACAGGAGGAGGTGAGAGTAGTGTTTGGTCTGAGAGGCTATAAGAGACGCATCATGACCCTTAGACCCCTGTCTGAGTAAGGCAGTACAAACCACCTCACCCTGTTCAGGGGCCAACACGAGGAGGTGAGAGTAGTGTTGGGTCTGAGAGGCTATAAGAGACGCATCATGACCCTTATAACCCTGTCTGAGTAAGGCAGTACAAACCATCTCACCCTGTTCAGGGGCCACCATGAGGAGGTGAGAGTAGTGTTGGGTCTGAGAGGCTATAAGAGACGCATCATGACCCTTAGACCCCTGTCTGAGTAAGGCAGTACAAACCACCTCACCCTGTCCAGGGGCCACCACGAGGAGGTGAGGGTAGCGTTGGGTCTGAGAAGCTATAAGAGACGCATCATGACCCTTAGACCCCTGTCTGAGTAAGGCAGTACAAACCATCTCACCCTGTTCAGGGGCCACCACGAGGAGGTGAGAGTAGTGTTGGGTCTGAGAGGCTATAAGAGACGCACCATGACCCTTAGACCCCTGTCTGAGTAAGGCAGTACAAACCATCTCACCCTGTTAAGGGGCCACCACGAGGAGGTGAGAGTAGTGTTGGGTCTGAGAGGCTATAAGAGACGCATCATGACCCTTAGACCCCTGTCTGAGTAAGGCAGTACAAACCACCTCACCCTGTCCAGGGGCCACCACGAGGAGGTGAGAGTAGTGTTGGGTCTGAGAGGCTATAAGAGACGCATCATGACCCTTAGACCCCCGTCAGAGTAAGGTAGTACAAACCACCTCACCCTGTCCAGGGGCCACCACGAGGAGGTGAGAGTAGTGTTGGGTCTGAGAGGCTATAAGAGACGCATCATGACGCTTAGACCCCTGTCTGAGTAAGGCAGTACAAACTACCTCACCCTGTCCAGGGGCCACCACGAAGAGGTGAAGTAGTGTTGGGTCTGAGAGGCTATAAGAGACGCATCATGACCTTAACCCCTGTCAGAGTAAGGCAGTACAAACCATCTCACCCTGTTCAGGGGCCACCACGAGGAGGTGAGAGTAGTGTTGGGTCTGAGAGGCTATAAGAGACGCATCATGACCCTTAGACCCCTGTCTGAGTAAGGCAGTACAAACCACTTCACCCTGTCCAGGGGCCACCACGAGGAGGTGAGAGTAGTGTTGGGTCTGAGAGGCTATAAGAGACGCATCATGACGCTTAGACGTCCGTCAGAGTAAGGTAGTACAAACCACCTCACCCTGTCCAGGGGCCACCACGAGGAGGTGAGAGTAGTGTTGGGTCTGAGAGGCTATAAGAGACGCATCATGACGCTTAGACGTCCGTCAGAGTAAGGCAGTACAAACCACCTCACCCTGTCCAGGGGCCACCACGAAGAGGTGAAAGTAGTGTTGGGTCTGAGAGGCTATAAGAGACGCATCATGACGCTTAAACCCCTGGCAGAGTAAGGCAGTACAAACCACCACACCCTGTCCAGGTGCCACCACGAGGAGGTGAGAGTAGTGTTGGGTCTGAGAGGCTATAAGAGACGCATCATGACCCTTAGACCACTGTCTGAGTAAGGCAGTACAAACCACCTCACCCTGTCCAGGGGCCACCACGAGGAGGTGAGAGTAGTGTTGGGTCTGAGAGGCTATAAGAGACGCATCATGACCCTTAGACCACTGTCTGAGTAAGGCAGTACAAACCACCTCACCCTGTCCAGGGGCCACCACGAAGAGGTGAGAGTAGTGTTGGGTCTGAGAGGCTATAAGAGACGCATCATGACGCTTAAACCCCTGGCAGAGTAAGGCAGTACAAACCACCTCACCCTGTCCAGGGGCCACCACGAAGAGGTGAGAGTAGTGTTGGGTCTGAGAGGCTATAAGAGACGCATCATGACGCTTAAACCCCTGGCAAAGTAAGGCAGTACAAACCACCACACCCTGTCCAGGGGCCACCACGAAGAGGTGAGAGTAGTGTTGGGTCTGAGAGGCTATAAGAGACGCATCATGACGCTTAAACCCCTGGCAGAGTAAGGCAGTACAAACCACCACACCCTGTCCAGGTGCCACCACGAGGAGGTGAGGGTAGCGTTGGGTCTGAGAAGCTATAAGAGACGCATCATGACCCTTAGACCACTGTCTGAGTAAGGCAGTACAAACCACCTCACCCTGTCCAGGGGCCACCACGAGGAGGTGAGAGTAGTGTTGGGTCTGAGAGGCTATAAGAGACGCACCATGACCCTTAGACCAAATAAAAGTACTAGCAGAAGTAAAAATTTTTTGAAATAGAAAAAATTAGATTGATCAAATCTTTCGAGTAGACTTATCAGATAATACTTATTACAAGTAAACCTGTCCCTTAATTAACTCCAATCCCTAAGTCAATAATCTGTCTTATTAGTTATTGTATTAACTAATTGTATTATGTGTTAACTATTGTATTAACTAGTTAGGTTATTAACATTTTTTACTTTACTATAAGTATTTACTTTACTATAAGTAAAGTATAGTGATCGTGAAAAAATTCGATCTCGAGATTTTGACGGAACTACATGTTTTGAGGTCCCAGAAGTCGTTTTATGAAGTTTTTACGATGATGTCTGTGTGTGTGTGGGTGGGTGGGTGGGTGCGTGTGTTAGCATTGCTTGTTACCACGCTACGGTCCAGAATCTTTGATGGATCAAGTTGATATTTTACACAAAAATGGGCCCCATTTAGACGAAGATCCCTATTGTTTGGGAAGAATTATGCATGATGGGAAAGTCACTTTTTTTGCCAAAAACCGTTTTTTTTAAAACATTTATTTCTCCTAAACTACTAACCCTAGAGTTTTGAGATTTTGACATTATCTTTGAGGTTACAAATGGAACAAACGAAAAATATATTCAAAATTTTATATCAACAGTAAATATTTTTTTTTCAATAAAATGTAAAAATTTTGACTTATAATTCAATCTCAAACATTGTGAGAGCGATACAAGCCATACTGTTTGACAGACAAAAATGAAACTATGCCTGTAAATAGAACATTATATGGAGAATGAGATGAGATATTTTTGCTAAAATTACATTCGCTAAAGAGGAGTTACAGTACGATTTGTGTTTTCAGAAAATGTTTTTTTGACGCTAAACGGCTCGTTAAAAAATAATGAAAATTTGACCAAAAATGGAACAAAAAATTAGCAATTCATAAAAAAAAATCATGAAGTTTCAATTACGGGAAAGAGGAATAACGATATAAAAACTCTTTGTTTATCCTAGACTAAGAGATCACCTGCTATACTTGTCGAATTTTTTGTATTTTTTTACATTGTTTACATTGACTTAGAAATTTTTTGAGTGAATCCACTGATATAAAATTGATATTTATAAAGGAACAATTTAAAATGTTTATTGACTTATATGAGATGTAAGAGGAGTAATATGTGCAGGAAAATTATAACACTCACTCAGAAAAAAATCGTATGCTCGTATATGTTATTTGACAAAGGGGAAGGAAAATGATCTTGTTAAATACTAAGAAGCCATAAAATTCCCAGTATAATAATTCGGTTAAAAACGAAAAATGTAAAAGATAATTCAAAATTGAAATCCTTCGTTTAGAGATTAATAAATGTAATTATCGTACATCTACGATAGGTAATTAACAAATCACCTTAAAACAACATTTTCTTCGCTCTTTAAGATGTTTTTCAGAGAAAAAAAGGGTATTTTCCTGTTTTAAATTTGAAAATTTTACTTTAATATTCAATGTAGAAGGATGTCAAGCAAACGATGTAAGAAATCTACTGGCTATTTGAACAAAAGTCATGTTCTCTTGTAGGATAATATTTCGTTTCAAGAAATGTTCACTTTGGTTTTTCAAAAATGTTATTACTGTAGTTATACTAATGAAATTATTTGCAAATAATAAATTGTTTGTGATGTACAAAAATAAGCTTATAAATTGATATGTCCTTGAATCACTATCTGTACTACCTCACGAATGCAATGCTAATAATTATATTCCATTTAGATATTTATGTTATGCTTAAATGATACGTTATGTTTTATATACTCAAGAAATTTGACATTGAGTTACTTATAGTAAAGTAGAGTGTAGGCCACTCCAGATTTTTTCATGTTATTTTTAATTTGTTACTTCTCTGTCTTCCTCATTTATCTCTTATGTGTCCCTTGATCTTTTTTAAACCTCCAGAACTGTATTAATTATTTATTTTTCATTAGTGATTACATCTTTTGGATAGTTTGTTCTTTCTTAACTGTCTTTTGAAAGGTTTTATGCTGAAACGTTTCCATCAGTTCTATCATCATTGATCTTAGTTCTTATGTATTAGATCTATCGACTCCAAATGATTGCTTCATGTCCATGTATAATTAAATATTATTAAATTGAAAAATACAAATGTGTTCTTCTCATGATGCGCTTTGTCTGTTCAATGTTATTGTTTAAACTTCTTATATTTATTTTGTAGATTCCATTTTGATTGAACTTTCCACAGAAGTTTGTAAAAAACTCAAGAGATTGAAAAGAAACAAATCTAGAAGACAGAGAGAGTGTACAAATCAAATAAAACTATTTTATGAATAGAGAACAAGTAAAGGAATAGAAGATTAATTACGCAATCGATATCAGAAAAACTGTCAAACAAGGACAATTGATACTCAACTATATATATACATAATAAAGTATTGTTTTCTTGACCACAATTACTAACAAACACTTTTTCTTCTTCTCGGAATTTTGTTAGGGTTAATATTAGAATCACATTTTTGCCAACGTTTCGTCTTTATTTTAAGACATCCTCAGGGCTATAAGCTAACAAAAATAATGGACATTTGTCATATCTACTTTACATTGATCAAATGAAAATTCATTCTGATCTTTTTATGATGAATGTAAAGTAGATATGACAAATGTCCATTGTTTTTGTTAGTTTATAGCCCTGACGATGTCTTAAAATAAAGACGAAACGTTGGCGAAAATGTGACTCTAATATTAACCCTAGCGAAATGTCGAGAAGAAGAAAAAGTGTTATTTATATATATACTGAAAACTCTGATTTTAACTCTACAAGATGGACAAGACCCAAAACTGGCTGAATGAGAAAGAACAAAAATTTTCAAGGCATAATGTCTCATTCCTTTTTAAATAAAATTGAAAGTAGTTTTTTTTTTTAATATTTATGATTTGAAAAATAATGATTATATTATATTTTATAATGAATATTACTAAGAGATTTTTTAATTTTTGAAAACAAGAAAGCTGAGACAAATTTTTATTTAGTAGATGTATATTTGGATTTTCTATTAACACAATAAAAAAACATTATCCATCAAACTCACACAAATACTTATAAAGTAGTTTTTTCCTATGGCTTGAAAAAATGTATAAAAATGAAAGCTGTGTAATTATCAGTATTTATCACTTAAATTGAACTCTGCTTGTAAAAAAAAATTATGATAAACTTGTAAACTTCTATATAAAACTATAATTAGTTGATTCAAAGTATATTATTAAAAGCGAAAATTCCGTAATATTTCAGAAGAATGATTTGTAGAGCCATGCTAAAGGCGCAATTAATTCTGAATAAGTTTTCTCATATTTCTAAAAGTAGATGTCATTTCATGGCCTCACATCTTAACTGGACCAACTAATTATTCTTCACGATCAAATTGTTACATGACAAGAAATAAATCAATTAATTCACACAAAAAAAATGTTTATGTCAGTCATTCTTAAACTGACACAGTTTTCACCTTGATTAAAGGCTAAAATAAACATGAATTGAAAAATGCCCAACAAATGTCGACATTAATACTACATTTTTTCAATCATAACATCTATGTGTTATAACAGCAATAAAACGAAATTAATTGTTCAAGATTGTCAAGTTTTGTTTACCTATCTGAATTTCCTTTTAAATGCTCTATACTTTTCTTAAAAAACCCTATTGAGGTTGGTTGCATTAATCCGTGCAATTTATTACTTGTAATTAATTGTAATAGGAAATAGCAATAATTCATTGATAATAACTTTAAGATTACTTCAATATCATTAAATATTTAGTATTTAATCTATGTAGCAAAGAACGTAAAAATGAAACGTCTTGTTATAATAAACAAGGATGGACATATTCTCACAACTTATTGTGTATAGTGTAGGTTATGCAAAGATTTATACGTTCTTTTGAGACCAAAGCTAATGGGACGATTTTAAATAGGTTACGTTGCAGGGGCAGTCTCACACGAGAACATACATAGACTCAACATTGGCTCTTTGTATTACCACATTATCAACATTGGGGGTCATAAATTTTGCCTAACGCAAGTGTATTTAGAGTAGGAATCTTTAACGAGTAACTGACATTATACAGGCTCAGAACCGAAGGGTTAACGCCTCTCCGAGGGACGACGTGTTAAGATTTATTCACCTCTTGCGTGAATAAATCGAGGGCTAGAATGGGTATTGAACCCCAGATCTACCAGTAGACTGACGAGCACGTTGCCACTGGGCTAAGCTGGTCCCTACGTTCAAGTTTGTCAAGTGTAGACTGCAATTCTATCTCTAGACAGCCATTCATGACCTTGGAAAAAATGATAAAACATATTGTTGTTTAGCGAATTTTTTCTATAGTTTATTTATTATTTTTACAAATCATATGAAATCGTTAAGAAATATTCAAAATGTCTGTTATTAACCTTTTGAATACAACTTCCTTTGACTCGATTGTGTTGAAAAAATTTCAAAGTCGTATAAAAGAAACAACACAGTTAATAACCTCAGCAGGTTATTGGTCACTCCAACTTGAGTTGTTAGATCTATTTTGCTTTTCGTGATAAATGAAATTATTAATTTTTTTTAGCACACTAATTTTAGGTTGATTATTTAACAAAATAACATTTTTCTATACTTAAGAAAGAAAAATATACGCGTAAAGAACAAATGTCCTGAAATCATTAAATTTACTATATGGCCCCCTTCCGTCCATGTAATTCGATAAAAAAAATTCAGCTCATCGTCGTAAATGGGGCTATTTTGGGTATAATTTCATTGTGATCTGTTAAACGTGAACTGTGACGATTATTTGATCAAACGTGATCAAATGTGACCTGAATCGTGTCCACAACTTTCAAAATCAATCATAAGAAAAACTTTTACATTTTATTCCAAAACTGACCTTTTGGATGAATGATAAATCTGCAGCTTTTTTTTTGTTTAGTTAATGCTGCTTTCAGTATCATATTAACCCCACATTTCAAAACTCTAGATAAGTACTTGAGGCGACAAAAATGTTGTTAAAATCATATTTTCTCAGAAAAACTTACTTTATCATGATGCAATATTACCAAAAAACAACTGGGATTGGCAATATAGTAATATGGGGGTCATTTCCGAGTGGAATATAAATTTGATGAATGCAAGTAGTATCCTGAAGAATGGCCACTTTTAGATACATAACCACCCTCTCATACACATACATACACCCACATTCTGGGTAAAATGTCGATGGATATCTTTTAGTTAATAGGCATACTTAAATGTAAATTTATTTTAATTACAATAATTTTACAGATTAAAAACAATAAACAAAAAAAATTACACATACGTTAGCACCATTAGTGTAAGGAATTTTTGATACTATTTTCATTTATTATTTTAGTTTAGTGATACAAGTATATATTATTCACTACTTAATTAATATTTGGAAGTTATAGTTACCTAATCTTAGTCCTACAAGTGTATTATGTCATAATACCTTTGTTGTTTGTACATGTTGTACCCTGTGTGATACGTGTGAACTTAAATATGAGACTTTAATACTCGTATACTCCCCTCATAAAAGGGTTACTCTTGTGAGGAAAAAACACACACACATACATATATACACAGACACCATCAAAGAAATTTCAAAAATTGACTTTGGGGACCTCAAAGAATGTAAATTCATCGAGATTCGGAAATCAAACTTCTTCATGATCACTATACGTTACTTATAGTGTAGTAATAACAAAAACACACAGTAAATAAAAAATAATATATACATTTTAAATGATATTGATGTTGTAATCAAGACAATAAAATTAATAATCATAAAAACTGACAGAGACAACATTAAATAGAATAGGTGTGGCACTATTCATTAAAGATACTATTAATCGAGTCAGCAAACGTAATGAACGAAATGAGGGATGCCGGCGATGGATTATGATTGTACAGTTTAGGGTGGTTAGAGTCGTACGAAGGTGGGTAGGTGAGAATACTGTTTGAACTAGTAAACAGTAATTAGCACAAAATATTAATAGTTTGTACTCTATATGTTATAACATACAATACCCTCATAACACATTTAACAGGAGGCAATGAAGCCATCGTAAATGATCACCTAGCCTGGAAGCTTCCTGATTTCAAGAATAAAAATTATTGATTCCACAAATTCATTATTCAATGTTAAGCAAAACAAAAACTAAATTGAACGTCAGTGAGTTTTATATTATGTTTGTTTATAGTAGAGTATAGGATACTCCATATTGTTTTGTTATTTCTTTTTTATTTTATACTGATATTTTATTATTTATTATATATCCTCCTTCCTTCCTTCTTAGTACAAACAACAGTTTTGAATTGGTGAGTTTCATGCAACACTTACATAGAAAAGACGAAGCAATTTAGCAGTCCTCCACCAGAAAAGTGATTGCAAGTCGTTACAGAGGCATCAAATTTAACCAATTTCAGTTTTCACTCATCGATAAATCACGAATAATGTCAAAACAACTTTCAGAATTAAAAATTTCAGAGAACTATTGGAGATAAAATTGGTTAATACAAAACAAAATATACCATGTGTTACGGAGCAACAACTCTATTTCTTCAGCTTATTGCACGATATTACGGAGAAAGTCTATATAAGTGTATAGATTTTTGAACGATAATAAAAGAACAATTTATAGTATGGTATAATTCACAATATACATGAAATTCACAGGGACTAGACAGATAAAACAGTCTTATGCTAATTGGAACAGAAACAGCTTTTCTAAAGAATATTGATAACAATGCATTTTACAATGATGTTATTAACAATCTCACCAAGAAAGAAAAAAGGATTGAATTTGATTAAATTAAATGGGGAAGTTTTTATTGTATCTTTGTATTTTAATGGTAACAATAGTATACGTCCCTCGGAGAAGGACGTTAAACCGTCGGTCCCGAGCCTGTACGATGTCAGGTACTCGTTAAAGATCCCTACTCTAAATACATTTGAGTTAGGCAAAATTTAGGACTCCCACTGTAGAATCAATCTTCATTGTGTGGTATCACAAAGGGCCAATGCTCGGCCTACGTGTGTTCCCTTGTGGAACTGCCACTGCAACCAACCCAACAATAGTATAACATATATCCATTTAAATTAAATTTCTACCTCTATGAAAAAAATATCGACCAGTCACAAAAGTCACCACACGCCCCTGTTTGGCACCTAACGCACATTGTTCTAATAACCTTGAAGAAATATTTTTGTACCATTTTGAAAGGGTGTTAGATTTAGTCGTCTGATAGAGTTAATAATTGTATATTACTTCTTGTTGGTTTGGTAACAATATATTGGCTTATGATTTGATTGTTATACAGCCCTGAGATGCTTACACATACATGGAAACGTTAGCCTAGCTGATATTTTGCACAACTGTCGACGACCTCTATTTCTATGCTCTTATTCCTGTATACGTATAGAAGAATAGAATTTATTAAGGAAACCGCCAATAAAAATAGTAAATAAATGGGAAATTTCTTCAAAACAGTTTATTCGTAAACATCGTTCCTTCCAAGTATTCTCCAATGTTCTAAACAATCACCCCATTACTCATGCATCATAACTGGCAAAACATAATAACCACATAGAAATAAAACAATATACCCCATTGATTGTTCGTTACTTTGATGGAGGTTTATAAAAAGTAAACTTTAATCTTTTCAACTACAGATTTCTGAAGTAATGAACATGTATTGAAATTCATTAATTTTTTATGGTCTTAGGACAAAAACATATAACAATCATATTAAACCGGTATAAAAATAATAAAGAAGCAATTAAATTAGTTTACGATCATCAGAAAAGAATTATTCAGAGAAATTTAGAAGTAGATGAAATTATAGGGTTTTCATGACACTTAGAAGATCATTAGGCCCTAAGATAGGTCAAGGACGACGTTCTTTGGATACCAGGAAACAAAACGGTTAAAATATCAACTGCCACCAATTAGTTGGCAAGAACTCCGTGCAGTTGTTACTTCCCTAACGAACCTTGATTGTGTCCTCTAAAGGTGACTATGCACTGCTCAAGTACTGCTTGCAACAAATCATTTAATAATGTCTAAATCTAAATGTTCATCGAACAGAATGAATATCTCTAAAATAAAATATCTAGTATTATATAATAGATTCGTTAAAGAAACCTGCCATCCTAGAACAACCCACTCAACATAGTTTTAAAATGAGAAGCGTAATCTTAAACTAGCAACATTCAGGCCTGACGATGAATGTTGATCATTCGAAACATGTCGAATAGTAGGACTATAGATGCACTTTATTGTGTAGACCAGAGTGTTACTTAGAAAAATTGAGAAACTTGTTAGGAAACACGTATCAGCTAAGTTTGGTGTCATGTTCAATAATGAAACTTGTATTTTGTAAATATACAAAAAAATATGCCTTAACTGCCAACTACCAACATCAAACGATGTTAACTACACTGTTTTTGTGCCAGAATTATTTAATGTGAACCAGAAGCATTTATTTTTCTTATGAAAAACAACTGCAATGCTGAAGTTAACTGTATTGATTGAGTTAAATGTGATAGATAAATGATAGGAGAAGCTTGGGAGATCTCAATTTGTAAGCTACCCATCAAGCTTGCAAAACGAATTAGAATGGCTATCAGTTCCTATCATAAATAAATAAAAAATTATAGATATAATTTAGATTTAGATAGTAGCACGATTAGATACTTTTTGTTAAAAACTCCTGTTAACTGGAAACTAAAAGCTCTCAAATCTTTGTGTGAATAAACTTATCGATTACAGTATTAATTCTATTCAGACGTTGGAGGCTTTGAACAAATAAAGGGTATAAGAAACTTTTTTCAGGATCGTTGAAAATAAGATTAGCAGGAAAGAAGGTGATAGGTAGTGTATGAAGGACGGCAAACAGTAAAGTTCAAAGACACACAGAGGCGAGTGAGCCCTGATTGGGCTTGACTATGCGCGCTGCTGTCAAGCAGGTTCTGTGATGGATGGAAGACTGGTAATCCAGAAGAGCTCGCCAAAT